>BSBK01003085.1:67500-537500 GCA_027943335.1 Chamaecyparis obtusa
ACAAGAACTAAGCACCAAACTAAATTATGAGGTGCCAACTTCAAATACGATGAGATATGGGTTATGCAAATCTTCAAAACTTAGATCGCATTATCAACCAAAATTGATATGCTACAAAAGCATTATCTTAGTGTGTATAGTATTTGCAACTTGATTCGCACACCTCACTTCATCTCTAATAATTGAATGAGCATCTTGTACTAACTAACAGACCATTGAGGAATAAACCTAGACTAATTATATATGTATTACAATAATTACATTTACAAGTTGACCTAGAATATAACTACAATATCCATAATTCGGCCAAACAACAATTCCTCAACCAAACATGTAGTCACTTTGGTCTTAAAGCCCATTTGTTATTCAAGTGTGGGGACACACACCTAACATAGACTCAACAATTCATAAATAACCTTCATGCACTTCCTACAACTAGCACATTTTATCCTTCTTTGGCACATCAATCTAGAACACCAACATAGTTGGCCAAAAATCACAATGAACACTCTATCACTTCTAATTTTTTGTCTTATAGAGATCAACCTATTAAGACTTTAGAATCTGATACATCATACGCAACTTTACTTTACTTCCAGACTACAAACCATAACACTCAACTATGGCAGAATGCAAAGAACAATATCATGAAAGTGAAATATGTGCACATAATGTCTCCAAGTGATGGATCTCATAAAAAAAATATGAACACTTCTAAATATCAAAAAATATGCTATGCAATTAGGAATACTTGATATTGAAACATCATGATGATAATAAAAGATCTATCTAACATACTTGACATTGTATCTTATATGCTTTGCAATTTTAGCAACTTTCAAATTACATCAAGGACAATATTGACAATGTCTTTGACATCAATCACAACACTATATTCAACAAGACAATTCACAATGAATCAAATTGCATACAATACAAATTCTTTGGCCAAGGATTAAGATATGCCAAACATAAAACCCAATGTCATCCTTGAGTCTAGACTCAAAGTTTTGTTATCTTAAAATTTGATCTTATTAGTTGTACAACTCCAAAGATTAGGTACATGCAAGACAATCCATAATGAGTCAAATCATGTACAACACACAAATGCTTTGTCCAAGGACTAGGATTCTTATCCTTAATTTTACTCTTATTATTTGTATGATTCTTGATAGCTTTGTCTGGATCATTTTTGTCAGTGTCACAAACAGAAAGTGAGGAAAGCATAGCCAAAATAATCAATATTTGTAAATTAAAAAAAGGAGAGTTGAAAACTAAGCCGAAACAAGTGGTTTTTGAAACATAAGTGTGAATTGATTTTAGGCTAGAAATAATAGATTATAGATGAAATCTTAAGGTCAATTTCAATCCATTCTACAATACTAATGCATACTATAGACACCTAAAATTGTCCCATCGCCTGTGTGATCTATTAACACTAATTTTTATCTTAATTAAGAAATAATTTTAATTATTTAATTGATTTGTGTCTTTCTCCTAATTTAAATTCAAATTCACCATTTCTCTCCAAATTCAATAATTGAATGATTGTAATTAATTATTTAATTATTTAACGTCCATTTCATTAATATTTCAATTCTTGTCTAATTTTGTCTAATAATTGTTCTAAATATTAATTAAATGATTTTATTATTTAATCAATGTCTTTTCTCCAACTTTAATTTAATAATTATTATTATTTAATTAAACTAACATTTCTTATTCTTTTCATCCCAATTAAATATTTATTTTAATTATTTAATTTACTAACTATGTCTTATATAATTGAATGAAATAATTGTTTTATTTAATGTTAATTATTCTTCATGGACAATGTTATGAGTATTTCTATTATTTAACAATCTTTATACAATTTTCCATGGACTTGGAGAATGATGATAATAACAATAACAATAGCAACCAAAACTTTCAATTGTAGGAAGCATTTTCCTTAACCACGAGTCCTTGATCCCAATCCAATGCCACACTATTATTTCGCGGCCATGTAATAGTTTTCTGAGCTTTTTTTATTAGGGTGACAATATATTTCTATTTTTAGATTTCCCTCATCATTTTTTTCTTTCAAGCCATGTAATCATTGTTGCATTGTAATATTCATCAATACATGACCAGAATGATATACCATTCATCCATGCAAAATGAAAAGAAAGATATTATAATCATCTATGCAAGATATAGACTATCCAAATGAGAGCATGCATATTAGAATTATTTAATTCAAGTTAAAACATGACTCTATACCACTAAGGAATACTGTGTATTCATATTTTTCAGCAAGGAAATTCTCTCGTAGTAAAGGAGGGTAATGAAAGTGAATCAGTATTAATTAGATAGTATATTATGGATGACTGTATTATGAAATTGAGTGATGTCATTGAATTATACTATAATGTTATAATCTACTAATTTTAAAGGGAGAGGAAGTGGAAGGGAGAGGGAGAGGGAGAGGGACAGCAGGGAGAAAGAGTTGGTTGGTTTGTACAATACTGATAAAATTTCTTCTAATTTATTTCATAATCTTTGTTCCAATTTATTCAACTTTATTTTTGCAAAAACCATAAAAATATGAATGTGGTGGGACTACTTGGTAGAATGAATTCTATTATAATAAAGTCTTTGACTAGAGAGCATCAAATGAATAAAAGAGACTAGTTGAGCTACATATTCAACGTTTGAAAGTTAAAATAAATCTCTATTTGTAAATTTGTGTTATTCAATGGTCTATTTTATTTGCACTAGCTTCTCTATCAAAGGGTTAATTTTTTTTTCATCACAACCTTGAAATGAAATTTAATTCTACTTGTAGATGAATCTATGTCTTCATATTCAATCATATTGGACTAATCCTCACATTCCTACTCTCTTTCGATACATAGCTTCTAGATAATAACTTGTAAAAGATTTTCAATCATGTCAAGCTTGTCCAAAGACCTAGAAATAAATACAAAATACTTTTATAACTTCCTAAACATCTTCTCTCCATAATCCATGTGTCTCTCTCCCCCTATCTAGTTTTATTCTATGAGATCTTACCCACTCTCTATTTCCAATCTATGGTTTGAATACACGTAGTGAAAGGTTCTCCAAGCAATGCATGCAAAAAGGCTTCTTACACTTAATTATGAGGAGAGTGTACAAATTTTATTTTTTAGTAATTGTAGAAAGAAAAGAACACATAAAGATGGAAGATAAAAAAGTAAATATCATAACATAAGTGGATGTATTCGAAAACCCTTTCAACAAAAAAATCCTATACTCCAAAGTACTTCAATGTATTATTCAGTACATCATGATTACAATACACTCCAGAGAAAGCGTTCACATGATTACCATCAACCAAAGATTTGGAGGAAAAATTACAACTTAAGGAGTATCTAGAAAACTCTACATCCACCCTCCATCTCAAGAACCTAATATATAGGAGATACAAAACTTGAAACCATCAAATATTATTTTGAAACCCGTGAGATAAAAATATAAAAAATTGGTACCCAAATTATATCTCGATAAAATATTGCTTATGATTTTATAACATTAATCATAAGTTGGACAATAGGTTTAATTCTCAATTACATCTCTTTTATGTGTCCAACAAATTTTTGCATTTTCTATGCAAACTTCTATGGGTCATAATTGTATGCACCCTAAAATGGTCACCTAGACTATGGGCCCCCATTCTTCAATTTATCAAATGACGGAATCAATTTATCAATTTCCCGAATCAATGTCTTGCACTATTTTCAATTCAAATCAATTTCCTTGATCAAATCGTAATTAATTCAAATATTTTGATATTTCCTAAGGTTTGATCATTTTATCCTAAGTTGTATTTAATTAAGAGAACATGCTCCCTTTTAATTAAATAAATTTTTTTTTTTAAAAATAAATAATAAAATCCACCTTATCCTATGTGTGCACATGAAAAAGGAATTTCTAAATTTAAAATAAAAAGAATAAGACTTTTTGTCTACACATTGAATGCACACTTTCCAAGATGAGTGGAATCTCCTTTTGCCTCTTAATCTCTTCCACACATCTTTTTGCCTTGTAACCATGTCCATTGATTTTGCCTCTTGAGAATTTTGTGCACCAAAGTCAAAATGAGAATTTTTCTCCACCCTTGGATTTTGCCTCTTAATCTCTACCACTCATTGCTCTTTAAAAGGAGCCCTCTCCTTCTCATTTTAGGATCTAGATTTTATGTTATTTTTATGCTACAGGTTTGGAGAGCGATTTTGGAAGAGAGTTTGAGAAATTGAGCTTGAACATTGCAATTTCTCTTTTCTTTTCTTCTTCTCTCATGTCTCCATAGCAATCCATTTAGATTACTCTTACACTTGCATGTTAGATTAGATGCATATTTCATTTCATAGAATAATCTTGCATAAGTATTTCATTTCATAGATTAATTTGCTTTCACGCATTGTTATCATATAGAATATCTTCTATTTTCATTTGCATGCATATTTGATGATCATGGAGACTAGCATTCTTGCTTTTCCTATTTGAATCTCTCATTTTATGGTGTACTTGCATGGGCACAAACTAGGTCTAAACTAAGGGCCTCCATTACAAACCCTTGCACTCCATGAATAGAGAGCTATGAGTTGCCATTTGAGACCTCATTCTTGAGCAATCTTGGATATAATGACTCATAGAAGTGTGTCAATATTTTAGCACACATTTTTGGTGCCCACCGTGGGGCTAATACTCTTGATTTTCCTTCATTTTATTCAGATTTTCTAATCTTTACATGGTTATTTTATTGAAGTTTTTCAAGCCTAACCCTTGTGCAGGATGAGTTGAAGACAAAACCTAGGGTTTTTTTTGAAGATTTGATCATATCTCACAAACGGCTTGGATTTTTGGTCTGAAATTTGTTTTACAGGTTGGAGATGGGTCAAGTGTGTCTAAGTATGAAAATCAGATTTTTTGGATATTTTTTCCGTGATTTATAATTTTTTTATGATTTTTCATGAAAATTCATTTCTAGTCGTAAATCAGCAATTTTTTTGGAAAAATTTACATTTCTGGAAAGCTCTAGAAATTCTACATGGGGTATGTTCTTTGTGTTTTTAGTTTTGATGACAAATAATGGCTTAAAAATCTGATCTTTAAAAATTGATCTATTTTGATAAATAGGGTCCCTAGGGCACAAATTAGAAAATATTGCTAAAAATTTTACATTTTTGGAAAGCTCTCTATTTTTTAACAGGGGTCTCTTTTCTACATTTAAGGTTTAGGATCTGAATTCATGTCATATAGGTCCAATCTTGTTGACTAGGTCAAAAATCAAAATTGAAAAACAAAAAAAAAGGGCATTTAATAATTAGCTTGCACTTATTTTTCACCTGGTTCAATGCATGATATGAGTTATCATTTGAATTATTTGTTGATTATTATTGCTCCTAGCAATTGATTTTCAGATCTAACCCTAGGGTTTGCATAAGTTGAATATATGTTGCATATCTTGTTTTCTTGTTTGCTTGTTTGTTTGTCTTACTTGTTGGAGAGTTTGTGGCTTGCTTGCACAAAAAAGCTCAACAAAAATAAAAATAAGGTAAAATCTACTAAGTGTGTTTCTTTGGACTTGAGGTATTTTGTTGCATCTCTATAACATTTGGATTTTGGAAATAAAAATGAACCTCTCATGTGTTTGACTTGAGCGTTTCTCGCTTTCGTAGATCACACTTCCAATTTTTGTTCTAAAGGAAAGAATGAATCTAGATTTTCTTTCTCACATATATGTTTCACATAGTAATTAGGCCCTATGAACACTATTTGTGGCATTATTGACAGAGTGGGCTTCATTCGCTTGTCTTACATGTGAAGCTCTTCTCGACGATAGATCCCCTTGTAGGTAGGGAAGGACTTGTTATCATCTCATTGTCCCACTTGGTTTAGTCTTCAACATTTCATGGTACATCCTCTCTTGGTCCCGTTTAGAGAGATCGATAGTCATTTTTGTTGGCATACAAACCTTGGTGAGGTGATTTCAACTTAGCGTGTCAATTAATTTGCTTGCTATGTCTGGGTGAGGTGAAGAGGCTAGAGGAGTATGCTCTATTCCCTTTTGGGCACATCAAAAACTTAGAACCCTTGAATCTGAGCTAAGTCCCCATGTGGTCCATATTGTGAGTCTTCCTTGTTAGAGAGGGTTAACCGTACTGGACACTCCCTTTATTGGGTAAACCACGTGGATGGAACCTCAAGCGGTATTAGCCATTCTTGTCATGGAGCAACAACAGCTATATAAATATCCTTGTGGATGAAATCTCCACAGGTTTGGTCTCTTGTTGGGCAATTAGATCTCCTCAGCAGCTCCTAATTGATTAAATTCTCGGACTGTGTCAAAACCTCAATGCGCCGGGATTGGATTTCACCCACTTGAGATTGCAAGAGTTGCAGAGTTGACCATTACTACAAACCATAGTGCAACCAAATTTTTCTTTTCTAGGACTATGGGCATGACTGAAAAACATTTTGAGAACATACTCAAGTAGAGTCCTTAGGGAGTAGAATACTACATCACTATTCTTATTTATGTGCAAGGTTGTTTTATCCCTTGCTCATTGTTTGAAGACAATTATTTGTTTGAACTCCCTGATTACTATCTTGCATGCCTGATTAATGATAAAAATATGTTAGTGCATCTCATTGGTCAATTAAAATGAACAAAAACTAAGTTCCCAAGTCGAAAAACCAACTTTTTACAACTTTCTCAATTTTCTATCCTATCATTTCTAGTCTTCCTCAATCGATCTAGGTTAGATCAGGTCACTTACCCCGCTGTTAGAAGCCTATTTGCACCTTGGATTCTTGCATTTTGACCTCTTGAACTAGTAATCTTTGATTTTACGAGTGCCCTTGCTTGCATTTGGTAAGCTAGAAACCGTCCTTGTTGAGAAGATAAACCTTTGGATCCTTTGATAACATGATTGGAGAGTTTTAGTAATCTCTTGTCCATTCACTTCCATACAAATTCAAATTCAATCAATACAACTTGGGTAAATCATACTCCTGATCTATATGTGTTAGGGTATTCACTCATTTAGTGGGCACCTATATGGAAGTGTTGGTTTATGCCTCTTGTAAAATTCTATCTTATCACCTCTCTTTTGGAAAAGTGAGTACTTTTACTATCTTGGTTTGGTACCAATGTTTCTTAGGTTCATCTTATCACCTAGTACCTTTTCTTTCATGTCGGTTACAACAAGATATCAAGTAAATCAAGGAAAGTGACCTCAAGTAGTCTTTAACCAATTACCTTTAGTTCAAACTCACCAAAAATGTAAGGGAAAAGAATTTGAATTTGATCAATCACCCAGGAACAACTCAGAAGTTTGGTTTGATCCCAAGAGCAACCTTAGTGAGTTGAGTAAACCCTTAGCATCTTCTCACTCATATATGGATATGAGTTACACAATGACTCGATGAGAGAGGGAAGGAATGGATAAATGCCTTGATGACATGTTTGAAAAACATAGAGATACCATTTTGTTTGGCAATTGCTCTCATGAACATTGACCAGTCTCACCCCTTATCTCAACTAGATATCTAGATGCACACCAAAGAGCTAAAAGAGATAAGAGGCAAGCCTATCAAGAAGAACAATCACAACATGAAAACCAAGATGATGAACCTTATGACACTCATGTGAATGCAACATACACCAATGACTTGTTTAGACATTCAAGACCGAGTTCACCACTCAAAACACCTTTAAGATACATGAGTGAAAGAATTAAGAGAACTGAGCATGAAAAGAAAGCCTTCCTAGATGAACAAGCTGAAAAGGAAGATCAATTTAGACTCCTAGAGGAAGAGAGACAAACCTTGTTGGGGATAGAAAGGAGAGCCTTCTAGGAAGAGAAAGATAGACTCTTGGATCAACAACTTAATGATTAATTTAACCACATGCATGTTGGTGGTGGAAACAACTCTCCTCCATCCACCCCTCCTAAGACTCCACGAAGTGGAAGATGTTCAAGAACACCTTCACAATCTCCTAGTCCTAGAGGAAGATGGGCTTGATGACATGATTATTATAGGAGACGAACACCTCTTAGGAACTCAAGATAACCTTCACAACGTGCTCACCATGGTTCACAATATGGGGGTAGTAGCTCGAGTTTTGACCTCAACTCCCAAGACTTCATGAAGATACAACAAGAACCACTCTTCTAGTAGTATGTGGAGAGATACTTAGATAAAAACAAAGACAAGTTCCTAGAGAGTTTAATCAACAAGGGTGTTAGAGTCCCCTACAAATTTGATGTGGACAAGAAGATTAAGAACCAAGGTCCATCTCAAGAAGAAGAGATTAAACAAATTAAGAGTATTATGGAAAAGATGTTGGCACCCAAGAGTTCATTCTCACTTGATTCAATTTGTCCTAATCCTTTTGAAAAAAGTGTTAGCATGAGAGAGTTTCCTAGAAAGGTTGAGATCCCTAAATATGACAAGTATGATGGGAATGGAGATCCACATGATCACGTGCGTCAATTCTACACCATGAGTTTTGAGTTCCATCAAGATGACTCGTACCTCATAATATTGTTCCTAAGGAGTCTTAAGGGTCAAGCAATGGAATGGTTCACCAACATAACTCCCCCCGTTAAGACTTTCAAAGAGCTCTGTTAGCAATGGGAACATTGAGAGAGGGAGGGGAGGGGTGAATCAGTGTTCACTTATATCTTATTAATTTCTTAACTCTTGAAACTTAACTTGATTGCTTAAGTACTAAAATGAACATCAATATGAACAAGATAAAAAATCACAACACATAACACCAATATGGTTACGGGGAAACCCAAATAGGTAAAAACCCTGGTGGGAATTGACACCCACTAAGAATTGCACTAGTGTTTTATGATCCTTGTTAGAAGATCGGTTACCCTGTTAGGAGTTGTTCTTTACAATGCTTTTAGTACAGTGACCTAGTCAAAGGTCAGACCCTATTAGGAGTCTTTTACAATAACCCTATTAGGGGTGGGGAGACACTATCCTAGAGCTCACTGCTCAAGTGATGAAGGCTACAACCTTCTAATCTCAGATACACACTATATCTGCTGGATGAATTGGTGTTGTGACACTACTTGTCTGATTAGTTCCTTTTGTGCGATGATGCTTTAGCCCCTTGTAAATCTCTAACTCATTCTATCTTCACTTCACATGTATATGCTCTACTTATCTTATCTCTATATCCACATTCATGCTTTATTACAAAAGTGCATCTTATATTTATATGCACTAACAAAACAAATAACTAGGTCGGCCTACAACCGATTACATACAATGCTTCCAAGTGAATTGGCTCAAGTGTGTTTACAAAAAAAGATGTTTACATGTCTACAACCAAATTAAAATAGGCACATAGCCTTTACAAAAAATTATTATAACTGCTAATCAAATTACTAACAGTCGGTTGCATACTCTGTTCTCTTCTAGCATTCACTATCTGTACCACTTCAACTATATGTATCTTCATCATACTATCTCATCTGATCATGCACTCTTAGACTTAGCATGAATACACCCTTACCATCTTAACTTCAAGGGTGCATACCATAACTTGGTCATACGTACGTGCGCTGATACTCTAATCTACTAGTGATTTGCTAACTGTCCAGTCTTCTATACTTAGCCATATTCTGACCTTATGATAATGTGCGCTAACTCCAAAACTCTATATGACTTTGTTACCATAATTAAAACACTATATCTAGTCATATACAATAGTATATTCAACTTGCCAACAATCTCCACCTTTGTCATTAATGGAAACAAAGGAATATGGTAAAGTCACTAATTGTACCCTTATACAAAATTCTCCAACTTATATCTCCCTTATACTCTGTACTATACTATTTCTTTACATCATATATACTACTCCATATTCTACATACAATACTCCCCCTTTGACATTAATGACAAATGTGCTTAAAAAAAATGTATCTACAAGTACTTACAAAGAAAGTACATCCGGATAAGCAATCTATGAGTTCTAGATCTCTTGTTTCCAAAATGCTATTAGTGCATTGAAAGTCTATAGATGGGCACATAAGGCATATTGTAGCTTCTCCATCTTTTCCAAGTTTTTACTTGGACCTTGATCATATGTCACCATAGTGGCATCAATCTCCTTGATGTTCTGATTGAGTACATCTAGAGAGGGCACAAAAGCATTCCTAAGTTGTGTTTGCCTTGCCCTTATCTTAGACATCTCTTTCTCAAACTTTTCTATTTTTTCTATCTACCCCTGGTATACATTATTACACATGTTCACATTGGTGGAGGGATCTTCCACAGATTTCCTTACATTGTCTATCATTGATTCTGCCTCCTAGATTTTCTTGTAGTGATCACCATTCAGCTTATCCTGGTTCATACAGTCAACAATGATCTTCCTTCCCTTAGTTGTACACTCCTTCAAGGAAGATTGACCAATCATCAATGAACTAAGGTCAAGTGCAAAGTTTCCAACTAGTTCACTTAATCTTTTCTTCATATATTTCTCTTCTGCAACTTGGGATGCATATTCTTCCAAGATTGAAAAGTTTTCTTTGAAGTTTGTTAATATGGTACTGACATCATCAACTGAATGAACCTTAGACACTTTCTTGTCTGAAGGTAGCAAGTCATTCAGAATGTTGACTGGTTCAACAAATAGAGGGTTCCTCATCACTTATTTCTCTTTTTCTTTCTCCATAGCTAGGACACTGATCTTAATTAGGTCTTCTTCTCCCCAGGAGTCCAAGCTAGTGGTGTCTGGTGTCAAACTTGAGAACAATGATGCTGAGGATAAGGGAGTGATAGGAGTGTTATCCATCACTTCTTGCTTTATCTTCATAAGTATTTCAACATATGGCTCATCTGTTGGTTCACTTCTTTTCACCTCTTCTTCTCCTTTCTCCTCTTCTATCTTTTCTTTTTCTTTTTCTATCTCTTTTTCAGTCTCCTTTTCTTCTTCTTCACCTATTATATCCTCTATTAATACTTCTTCTTGTAGCTTAGGTGAATTGTCACCGCATAAGTTTTCAACCTCATGTGTGCTCACAAAGGCTTCCTCAAACTTATCTAAGTCTTTATCTGTGGCCACCATGGCTATCTCTACATTATCAATGATGATTGTGTCATCTTTTTGTGTCTCAGTCATGGGTGGAGACTTCAATACCTCTGTAGGTGTTACCATTGTAGGCATTGGATCCTAAGGACCTGTTACTGGTGCATTGGTGGTCTCTGACTCCTTTGATTCCTTAGAGGGAACTTGAGTTGTGGGAGCAGTAGGTGGGTACATGTGATGTAGGAGCATCCTGGGTGTAAGAGCAATCTTGCATCACCCAAAAATATTTCTATTTTTTGTATTCAATAAGGGCTAGTTTTGTGCAGAGCTGCTATTTATGGTAATTTTCGTATGTGCTCAGAATGATCTGATTTCTTTCTTGGAGGTTCATTTTGGTCATATAAGTCTGCCAGTAAAGTCTCATTGCCAGATCAAGTGTATATTGGAAGATATTGAAGATTTTCGGTATTGGCAGCAGGGTACAGAAACTTTGAACTCAGTTTTGAAGGCTTTAGAGGCCCCGGATGAGATCAAAAATTTGGGTGATGGGCGCTTGCACTGGTCAAGCCTGTAGAGCGCTTCGTGGCATTTTTGAAATGGGGTTATAATAGCCGATCGGGTCAACTGGTGATGACTTACGGTCTTCGGAAGTTGGGCCACCTGAAATGGCGAAAAATAATTTTCTGCAAAATTTCTGTTCGGGTTTCAAAGGTTATCTTGAGCCAACTATGATGTAATAAAATGTAAAATAAAATAATTCTAAGTTTGGTCGGCCTTATTGGCTAAAATTCTGGAACCTTCCCAGGCGGTGGAAAATTGCCTATATAAGGAAGGCTGTATTATTGTCTTAGGCAGTTCAGAATAGTTCTGGGTAATAGTTTGAGGCTTTGTCCTACAGAGTATTGTAAGGGAATGCCCATGTGGCTTTGCATATTATAATTCTGAAAGTTTGTAATTCCACATTTGTGGAGATAATAAGAAGCCAATTTTTCTGTTCTTGCATATTTTTGTTGTTGTTTCTTTTTTTTGTATATTAAGGGGAGCACCCTTCATCAGGTGGTATCAGAGCAGGTTTTCTTGAGTGTGTAAACAGATCGCCGACTGTGAGGCAGTTTGCACCAGGACCGTGGTTAGGGTTTCAGCGCGCATCGCGAAAATGCCTCTACGAAGGGAACGTGGTGGAAGAGCTGGTGTTGTGACACCTGAGGTTAGAGAGCTGCAGAGACAAGTGCGAGCATTGCAAGAAGAGATTCGCAGAGGAATGAATCTTAATGTCAGAGATGAAAGCGAGGATGAAGTCGAAGAAGAATATCAAGAAGGAGAAGTTGAAATTCTGAACCAGGAGGAAGAAAGACTTTTTCGGGCCATTTCCAAGATTGGAAAAAGACCTAAGATTGAGGTTCCTACATTTTCTGGAAATCTTAACCCAGAGGAATTGATTGACTGGATCAATGAATGTGAGGAATATTTTGAGTACGAAGATGTTGACGATCCTGATAGGGTCAAATTTGCAAAGGCCAGACTGAAAGGTCATGCGAAGATCTGGTGGCAAGAAATTCAATTGGAGCGAAATAGAAGAGGGAAAGATAAAATCACGAGATGGGATCGGATGGTGGATAAATTGAAGTGACAGTTCATTCCTGTTGATTATGAGCTTGACCTACTGAAGAAAATGTAGAGTTTGAAGCAAGCAGGAAGATCTGTTCAGGAGTATACAGAGGAGTTCTATCGACTTCTCATCAGAACAGGCCATGCAGAAGCTGATAAGGAGAAAGTTGCCCGATACCTTAATGGGTTAAGGCCAAGTATTCAGGAGGAGTTGAATCTGGTTCGAATGAATAGTATTGAAGAGGCATACCAGTTTGCCCTAAAAGTAGAGGAAAAGCTGAACAAGAAGTTTGAGAGCAGACAAAATGGAAGAGGTCACGGTGGACGATCTGGTGGACGGTCATATGGTGGCCGAAATGAAGATCTGAAAAAGAAGGACGAGGCCAGTAGTAGTCAGAATCAGAGAGGAAATAATTCCAATCATTTTCAAGATCAGAATAATAGAGATCAAAGAGGAAGAGGAAGAGGACAAGGATCTGGAAGAGGTGGCTTCCGTGGAACATGTTTTCATTGTGGAGAAGAAGGTCATAAGGCATTTGAATGTCCTCAGCGCAAAGGCAGAACAGACAGGAGAAATGAAAGCCAGGCCAGAGTTGCACATGTAGATGAAGATGCCAGATCATCAAATTCTGAAGATGTTGAAAGAGGAGAAACATTGATTAACAGAAGAGTCGTGTTGAGTGGTGAGAATGAACCTGAGCAAAGGAGGAGCTTGTTTCACACCAGGTGCAAGTGTGAAGGTAAATGTTGTGATGTGATTATCGATAGTGGAAGCACTGACAATTTGGTGTCAGAAGAGATGGTGACAAAGTTGAAGCTCAAGAGACAGAAACACCCACATCCATATCGGATTGCCTGGGTACAGGATGACCACAAGGTCATGGTCAATGAACAATGCCTGGTGAAGTTCAAGATTGGCGGATACCAAGATGCGGTATTGTGTGATATCATATCTATGGATGCATGTCATATGTTGTTGGGTAGACCGTGGCAGTTTGATAGATGTGCTGTACACGATGGTCATGCGAATACCTATTCCCTGACAAAGGATGGAGTGCGACATAAGCTAAAGCCATTGAAGGAGACCGAAAAAAAGGTATGTGGTAATGCAAGAATAACATTTGTTGATGGAAGAAAATTCCTAGATGGTATGAGGCATGAGCATGTGTGTTTTGCTTTAATTCCAAAAGTTGGTAAAGAAGAAGCAGAGGATGTACCTGTAGAGGTTGCAGATTTTTTGAATGAATTTCAGGATATTGTATCTGATAATGTACCCGATGGATTACCACCAGTAAGGAAGATCAGTCATCAGATGGATTTCATTCCAGGAGCCAATTTGCCAAACAAGGCAGCACACAGAATGACACCAGCAGAAAGTGAAGAGTTGAACAGACAAGTACATGAACTGTTACAGAAAGGATTGATCCGTGAGAGTCTGAGTCCCTGTGCTGTACCAGTAGTATTAGCACCAAAGAAGAATGGAGAATGGAGGATGTGTACAGATTCTAGGGCAATAAACAAGATCACAATCAAGTACAGGTTTCCATTGCCACGAATGGATGATATTATGGACTGTTTGAGTGGAGCTGTGTATTTCTCAAAGATAGATCTGAAGAGTGGATATCATCAGATTCAGATCAGAGAAGGAGATGAATGGAAGACTGCCTTCAAGACAAAGGAAGGACTATATGAGTGGTTAGTCATACCTTTTGGGCTAACCAATGCACCGAGCACTTTCATGCGGCTCATGAACGAGGTTCTGAAAGAATTTTTGGGTAAGTTTGTCATTGTTTACCTAGATGATATTTTGATCTTTAGTAAGACATTGGATGAGCATATGATGCATATTAATATGGTATTTGAGAAGTTGAGAGAAGAGAAATTGTTGATTAATTTGAAGAAGTGCAGTTTTGTGAAGAAAGAGTTAGTGTATTTAGGATTTGTAGTTTCAGCAGAAGGTCTAAAAATGGACCCAGAGAAGGTACAGGCTATCCTTGAATGGCCTACTCCAAGGAGTGCTACTGAGGTAAGATCTTTTAATGGTTTGGCTAGCTTTTACAGAAAGTTTATCAAAAATTTTAGCAGTATTTGTGGACCCTTGACTGAAACAATGAAAGGGGATAGAAAAAAGTTTAAGTGGACTAATGGGGCAGAAAAGAGTTTTTAATTGTTGAAACAAAAAGTTACAGAACAACCCATTTTAGCACTTCCAGATTTTAATAAGGTGTTTCAAGTAGATTGTGATGCTAGTGGTACTGCAACAGGAGCTGTTATGAGCCAAGAAGGTAAACCTGTTGCTTATTTCAGTGAGAAGTTAAATGATGCCAAGAGAAAATATTCTGTTTATGATCAGGAATTTTATGCTATAGTTCAGGCATTAAAGAAGTGGAGACATTATCTACTTCCTAAGGAGTTTCTTTTGTATACTGATCATCAAGCTTTGCAATATTTGAATAGTCAAGGAAAATTGAATCAAAGGCATTTGAAATGGGTTGAGTTTTTGCAGAGTTATACATTTGTTTTGAAACACAGGAGTGGAAAGTCTAACAGGGTTGTAGATGCTCTTAGCAGAAGGCAACTATTGCTGACAGAAATGTAGATTGAAGTGGTTGGGTTCAAGGAACTCAAGAATTTATATCCAGAGGATCCTGATTTTGGTGAAGCTTGGAAAGCTTGTACAGAACCTGTTACTCTAGACAGGATGAAATGGTTGGATTTCATCATCCAGGATGATATGCTATTCAGAGGGAGTCAGTTGTGCATTCCACGAAGTTCTATGAGGGAGAATCTCATCAAGGAGAAGCATAGTGGAGGATTGGCTGGACATTTTGGTCGTTATAAAACCCTTGGTTTGGTTAGTGAGAATTGTTATTGGCAACAGTTGCGGCAAGATGTGAAGAATTTTGTACAGAGTTGCTGAGTATGTCAGATGGCAAAAGGAGTGAAGCAGAATACAGGGTTGTATCAGCCATTACCTGTACCAGAGAAGCCTTGGGAGGATATCAGTATGGACTTTGTTCTTGGTTTACCGAGGACACAGCGGGGACACGATTCAATTTTTGTGGTAGTTGACAGATTTTCAAAGATGGCACATTTTATTCCTTGCAAGAAGACTAATGATGTTGTTCATGTAGCAGAATTGTTTTTCAGAGAAGTAGTGAGACTTCATGGTTTGCCAAAGACCATAGTTTCAGATCGGGACACTAAGTTTGTTGGATATTTCTGGCATACATTGTGGAAGAAGTTGAAGACAGATTTGAAGTTTAGTTCATCACATCATCCACAGACTGATGGACAGACAGAGGTGGTGAATAGGAGTTTGGGAAATTTGCTGAGATGTTTAGTTGGAGATAAGCCAACAGGATGGGATTTGATTTTACCACAGGCAGAATTTGCATATAATAATTCTGTCAACAGGAGCACTGGTAAATCACCATTCCAGATTGTATATGGAAGTAGTCCAAGAAATGCATCTGAATTAAGGAAGATAGATAAAGGAGAAATAAGTAGTGCTGAAGCTGAGGATTTTGCAGAACACTTGAAGAACATCCATGGGAAGGTGAGGAAGCATATTACCAAGATGAACGCACAGTATAAGGTTAAGGCAGATGAGAAAAGGAGGTATAAGGAATTTCAGGTTGGCGATGAAGTCATGGTTCATTTGCGGAAGGAGCGGTTTCCAGTTGGTACATATAACAAGCTAAAAATGAAGAAGTTTGGACCATGTAGGATACTGAAGAAACATGATTCAGGAAACGCATATGAGGTAGAATTGCCTACTGAGCTAAATATTTCACCAGTGTTTAAAATTTCAGATCTGACAGAGTATCATGAAGGAGGTGTTGAAGATGAGATCACAGCAGCACAGTGGAGTATTTCAGCAACTAGTTCAGACACTAAGGAGATCGAAGATATACGGGACAGTCGTGTTGGCAGAAGCACAAGGAACAGGACATATGAAGAATATCTGGTCAAGTGGAAAGGATGACCTGTTGAAGATTCATCATGGATGACAAAGGAGGAGGTTAGCCCTCTTGGTTTTCCTCTGCACACCTGAGTCGTGACAGGGTCACTTCTCAAATTACCCCGGGTGTCTGATGCAGGAGCATCCTGGGTGTAAGAGCAATCTTGCATCACCCAAAAATATTTCTATTTTTTGTATTCAATAAGGGCTAGTTTTGTGCAGAGCTGCTATTTATGGTAATTTTTGTATGTGCTTAGAATGATCTGATTTCTTTCTTGGAGGTTCATTTTGGTCATATAAGTCTGCCAGTAAAGTTTCATTGTCAGATCAAGTGTATATTGGAAGATATTGAAGATTTTCGGTATTGGCAGCAGGGTACAGAAACTTTGAACTCAGTTTTGAAGGCTTTAGAGGCCCCGGATGAGGTTAAAAATTTGGGTGACGGGTGCTTGCGCAGGTCAAGCCTGTAGAGCGCTTCGTGGCATTTCCGAAATGGGGTTATAATAGCCGATCGGGTCAACTGGTGATGACTTACGGTTTTCGGAAGTTGGGCCACCTGAAATGGCGAAAAATAATTTTCTTCAAAATTTCTGTTCGGGTTTCAAAGGTTATCTTGAGTCGATGATGATGTAATAAAATGTAAAATAAAATAATTCTAAGTTTGGTCGGCCTTAGTGGCTAAAATTTTGGAACCTTCCCAGGCGGTGGAAAATTGCCTATATAAGGAGGGCTGTATTATTGTCTTAGGCAGTTTAGAATAGTTCTGGGTAATAGTTCGAGGCTTTGTCCTACAGAGTATTGTAAGGGAATGCCCATGTGGCTTTGCATATTGTAATTCTGAAAGTTTGTAATTCCACATTTGTGGAGATAATAAGAAGCCAATTTTTCTGTTCTTGCATATTTTTGTTGTTGTTTCTTTTTTTTGTATATTAAGGGGAGCACCCTTCATCAACATGTGCCTATCCAAAAAGACTTTCTCAAAAGCTTTCTTTGTCTCTTTAGCTGACAACTCAAAGTTCTTATCCATTATGTGCAATGTTGTCAACTTTGTTCTGAGGTGTAGCTTCACTAGATCTAACAATAATGTTTTCTCTTCTAGGGAACACATAGGGAGGCTTTCATCTAGAATCTTCTCTCTTATTCTAAGATCTTCTTCAATAGCATGTTTCTTCAAGGATTCCCATATATTCTAAACACTGTTCAGAATGACTGTTTTGAGTTCTAGGACTATCTTCTTGAACTTAATCATATGTTTTATGATCATGCCATGAATCTATGATTTATCAATTTCATTGTACTTCTTATAAAACTTTCCTATTTGATCTATTCTACCTTCATCAATAATCCTTGTTCTCAAAACTTGAAGACTAGGTCTGAAACCTACCTCAGGAGGTGCTTGAGCATTCTTTTTCTTACTTCTGGTTGCCCATGAGGATGGGTGACTTGTGTTGGTTTCCTTCTTCCTCTTTGGCATGCTTTTGTATTCTGGAGGTGATGTGGTATCTAGATCAATTGTCTCTTTGGGCGCAGGAGGGATAACATTTGTTTTACCTTGTTTATCCTTTGGATCATCAATCTTCTCAATCTTGATTTTCTTCATTTTAGGATCATCTTTCTTGGCTTCCACTGTGGATGCGCTCTCAATCTCCAATTTTATCTTTTATTCTCTTGCTTTGTCTAGGTCTTCCTGTGTTACACCATTAATTATGAGTATCTCAGATGTAATCTTATAGGATTTTCTCTTAGTTGTTGTGCTATTTAGAACTGCATCAACTTCCCTTGTCTTTTCTTCATAAATTCCCCATCTTGGTTCATTAGGGTCCTTATGTGCTGATAGTAATACTTGTGCATATGCTTCCAAAATTTATTCCTCTACCTCATAACCAAGTGGATGGATCCACTTTTTTCTAGGCTTTACGACTTCCATGCATGTTATGTCAGTTTCTACCATAAAGCAAATGATGTCTTTGTATTTCTCAACAATACTCTCTGGTATCCTGTACCTCATTTGCATTTTGATCCTGAATGTCTTTAGTTCAAGCTCTATGTAATCCTTCAAAGTGCTCTTAGTAGATGCCTTAAGAGATATTTGAGCATTGTAGGTATACTTTTGTTTAAGTATAAATCTGAAACCTTTCCAAGTATATGGAAGTACATGTAAATGATTAAAGACCCAAACATAAATATTTTGGTCGTATCATGCTTGATGGCTTTAATGTTATCAGTCAATTATGCATGCAAGATCTCACACAAATTGAACTCTCCATTTTCCTTAACAATTTTGATTGCTACAAGAATAGTGGCTGCGGACACACTATTCACCCTGTTGGTATGCTGAAACCTGTAACCTAGTATCATAGACATCAATTTGATGTCTTTCTCTTCAATAGGATCAATTGTCATACCGCACCTATCACTTCTGGACTTACATGTATGTTCAACTAATTTCCTTACATCCTTGCCCACTGGAAGAACATCACATGTCCTAGAAAGGTCTATCATTTCATGAATAATATCTCATGTGATTCTTACTGGAACTTCACCTATCCAAAATAGGTCATCATGGATTCTTCTTAACAATATCTTGATCCACTCGGATTCATAAAACTCATATTTCATAGCATATTCAACAATGGGATGGTCTTCCAAATATGTGAACTCATCTAGGAATGTTTTGTTTGGTTTCATCATGGACTCAAGGTGCGACCTTATTGATGAAGGGTGCTCCCCTTAATACCACAAACACATAACAGACATAGAGAAACAACAACAATATGCAAGAACAGAAAATTGGCTTCTTATTATCTCCACAAATGTGGAATTACAAACTTTCAGAATTACAATATGAAAAGCCACATGGGCATTCCCTTACAATATTCTCTAGGACAAAGCCTCGAACTATTACCCAGATCTACTACCCAGAACTATTCTGAACTACCTAAGATAATAATACAGCCTTCCTTATATAGGCAATTTTCCACCGCCTGGGAAGGTTCCAGAATTTTAGCCAATAAGGCCGACCAAACTTAGAATTATTTTATTTTACATTTTATTACATCATAGTGGGCTCAAGATAACCTTTGAAACCCGAACAAAAATTTTCAAAAAAATTATTTTTCGCCATTTCAGGTTGCCCAACTTCCAAAGACCATAAGTCATCACCAGTTGACCCGATCGGCTATTATAACCCCATTTCGGAAATGCCACGAAGCGCTCTACAGGATAGACCAATGCAAGTGCCCGCCACCCAAATTTTTGACCTCATCCGGGGCCTCTAAAACCTTCAAAACTAAGTTCAAAGTTTCTGTACCCTGCTGCCAATATCGAAAATCTTCAATATCTTCCAATATACACTTGATCTGGCAATGAAACTTTACTGGCAGACTTATATGACCAAAATGAACCTCCAAGAAAGAAATCAGATCATTCTGAGCACATACAAAAATTATCAAAAATAGTAACTTTCCATAAATAGCACCTCTGCACAAAATAGCCCTTATTGAATATAAAAATAGAAATATTTTTTTGGGTGATGCAAGATTGCTCTTACACCCAGGATGCTCCTACATCAGACACCCAGGGTAATTTGAGAAGTGACCCTGTCATGACTTAGGTGTGCAGAGGAAAACCAAGATGGCTAACCTCCTCCTTTGTCAGCCATGTTGAATCTTCAATAGGTCATCCTTTCCACTTGACTAGATATTCTTCATATGTCCTGTTCCTTGTGCTTCTGCCAACACGACTGTCCAGTATATCTTCGATATCCTTAGTGTCTGAACTAGTTGCTAGAATACTCCACTGTGCTGCTGTGATCTCATCTTCAACACCTCCTTCATGATACTCTGTCAAATCTGAAATGTTAAACACTGGTGAAATATTTAGCTCAGTTGGCAATTCTACCTCATATGCATTTCCCGAATCATGTTTCTTCAGTATCCTACATGGTCCAAACTTCTTCATTTTCAACTTGTTATATGTACCAACTGGAAACCGCTCCTTCCGCAAATGAACCATGACTTCATCACCAACCTGAAATTCCTTATACCTCCTTTTCTAATCTGCCTTAGCCTTATACTGTGCATTTATCTTGGTAATTTCTTCCTCACCTTCCCATGGATGTTCTTCAAATGTTCTGCAAAATCCTCAACTTCAGCACTACTTATTTCTCCTTTATCTATCTTCCTCAATTCAGATGCATTTCTTGGACTACTTCCATATACAATCTGGAATGGTGATTTACCAGTGCACCTGTTGACAGAATTATTGTATGCAAATTCCACCTGTGGTAAAATCAAATCCCATCCTGTTGGCTTATCTCCAACCAAACATCTCAGCAAATTTCCCAAACTCCTATTCACCACCTCTATCTGTCCATCAGTCTGTGGATGATGTGATGAACTGAACTTCAAATTTGTCTTTAACTTCTTCCATAATGTACGTCAGAAATATCCAACAAACTTAGTGTCCCGATCTGAAACTATGGTCTTTGGCAAACCATGAAGTCTCACTACTTCTCTGAAAAAAAATTCTGCTACATGAATAGCATCATTAGTCTTCTTGCAGGGAATGAAATGTGCCATCTTTGAAAATCTGTCAACTATCACAAAAATTGAATCGTGTCCCCACTGAGTCCTCGGTAAACCAAGAACAAAGTCCATACTGATATCCTCCCAAGGCTTCTTTGGTACAGGTAATGGCTGATACAACCCTATATTCTGCTTCACTCCTTTCGCCATCTGACATACTCTGCAACTCTGTACAAACTTCTTCACATCTTGCTGCAATTGTGGCCAATAATAATTCTCACTAACCAAACCAAGGGTTTTATCACGACCAAAATGTCCAGCCAATCCTCCGCTATGCTTCTCCTTGATGAGATTTTCCCTCATAGAACTTCATGGAATGCACAATTGACTCCCTCTGAATAGCATATCATCCTAGATGATGAAATCCAACCATTTCATCTTGTCTAGAGTAACAGGTTCTGTACAAGCTTTCCAAGCTTCACCAAAATCAGGATCCTCTGGATACAAATTCTTGAGTTCCTTGAACCCAACCACTTCAATCTACATTTCTGTCAGCAATAGTTGCCTTCTACTAAGAGCATCTGTAACCCTATTAGACTTTCCACTCCTGTGTTTCAAAACAAATGTATAACTCTGCAAAAACTCAACCCATTTCAAATGCCTTTGATTCAATTTTCCTTGACTATTCAAATATTGCAAAGCTTGATGATCAGTAAACAAAACAAACTCCTTAGGAAGCAGATAGTGCCTCCACTTTTTCAATGCCTGAACTATAGCATAAAATTTTTGATCATAAACAGAATATTTTCTCTTGGCATCATTTAATTTCTCACTGAAATAAGCAACAAGTTTACCTTCTTGGCTCATAACAGCTCCTATTGCAGTACCACTAGCATCACAATCTACTTGAAACACCTTATTAAAATCTGGAAGTGCTAAAACTGGTTGTTCTGTAACTTTTTGTTTCAACAATTGACAACTCTTTTCTACCCCATTAGTCCACTTAAACTCTTTTCTATCCCCTCTCATTGTTTCAGTCAAGGGTCCACAAATACTGCTAAAATTTTTAATAAACTTTTTGTAAAAGCTAGCTAGACCATGAAAAGATCTTACCTCAGTAGCACTCCTTAGAGTAGGCCATTCAAGGATAGCATGTACCTTCTCTGGGTCCATTTTTAGACCTTCTGCTGAAACTACAAATCCCAAATACACTAACTCTTTCTTCACAAAACTGCACTTCTTCAAATTAATCAACAATTTCTCTTCTCTCAACTTCTCAAATACCATACGAATATGCATCATATGCTCATCCAATGTCTTACTAAAGATCAAAATATCATCTAGGTAAACAATGACAAACTTACCCAAAAATTCTTTCAGAACCTTGTTCATGAGCTGCATGAAAGTGCTCGGTGCATTGGTTAGCCCAAAAGGCATGACTAACCACTCATATAGTCCTTCCTTTGTCTTGAAGGCGGTCTTCCATTCATCTCCTTCTCTGATCCGAATCTGATGATATCCACTCTTCAGATCTATCTTTGAGAAATACATAGCTCCACTCAAAAAGTCCATAATATCATCCATTCGTGGTAATGGAAACCTGTACTTGATTGTGATCTTGTTTATTGCCCTAGAATCTGTACACATCCTCCATTCTCCATTCTTCTTTGGTGCTAATACCACTGGTACAACACAGGGACTCAGACTCTCACGGATCAATCCTTTCTATAATAGTTCATGTACTTGTCTGTTCAACTCCTCACTTTCTGCAGGTGTCATTTTGTGTGTTGCCTTATTCAGCAAACTCGCTCCTGGGATCAAGTCCATCTAATGACTGATCTTCCTGACTGGTGGTAATCCATCAGGCATGTTATCGGATACAATATCTTGAAACTCATTCAACAAATCTGCAACTTCTACAGGAACATCTTCTACTTCCTTTTTACCAACTTTTGGAATTAAAGCAAAACATACATGCTCATGCCTCATACCATCTAGGAAATTTCTTCCATCAACAAAATTTATCCTTGCATTACCACATACCTTTTTTTCAGTCTCCTTCAATGGTTTTAGCTTATGTCGCACTCCATCCTTTGTCAGGGAATAGGTATTCGCACGACCATCATGTATAGCACATCTGTCAAACTGCCATGGTCTACCCAACAACATATGACATGCATCCATAGATATGATATCACACAATACCTCATCTTGGTATCCGCTAATATTGAACTTCACGAGGCATTGTTCATTGACCATGACCTTGTGGTCATCCTGTACCCAGGCAATCCGATATGGATGTGGGTGTTTCTGTCTCTTGAGCTTCAACTTTGTCACCATCTCTTCTGACACCAAATTGTCAGTGCTTCCACTATCAATAATCACATCACAACATTTACCTTCACACTTGCACCTAGTGCGAAACAGGCTCCTCCTTTGCTCAGGTTCATTCTCACCACTCAACAGGACTCTTCTGTTAATCAATGTTTCTCCTCTTTCAGCATCTTCAGAATTTGATGATCTGGCATCTTCATCTACATGTGCAACTCTGGCCTAGCCTTCATTTCTCCTGTCTGTTCTGCCTTGGTGCTGAGGACATTCAAATGCCCTATGACCTTCTTCTCCACAGTGAAAACATGTTCCACGGAAGCCTCCTCTTCCAGATCCTTGTCCTCTTCCTCTTCCTCTCTGATCTCTATTATTCTGATTCTGAAAATGATTGGAATTATTTCCTCTCTGATTCTGACTACTACTGGCCTCATCCTTCTTTTTCAGATCTTCATTTCAGCTGCCATATGACCGTCCACCAGATCATCCACCACGACCTCTTTCATTTTGTCTGCTCTCAAACTTCTTGTTCAGCTTTTCCTCTACTCTTAGGGCAAACTGGTATGCCTCTTCAATACTGTTCATTCGAACCAGATTCAGCTCCTCCTAAATGCTTGGCCTTAACCCATTAAGTTATCGGGAAACTTTCTCCTTATCAGCTTCTACATGGCCTGTTTTGATGAGGAGTCGATAGAACTCCTCTGTATACTCCTGAACAGATCTTCTTGCTTGCTTCAAACTTTGCATTTTCTTTAGTAGGTCAAGCTCATAATCAATAGGAATGAACTGTCACTTCAATTTATCCACCATTCGATCCCATCTTGTGATTTTATCTTTCCCTCTTCTATTTCGCTCCAATTGAATTTCTTGCCACCAGATCTTCGCATGACCTTTCAATCTGGCCTTCGCAAATTTGACCCTATCAGGATCCTCAACATCTTCATACTCAAAATATTCCTCACATTCATTGATCCAGTCGATCAATTCCTCTGAGTTAAGATTTCCAGAAAATGTAGGAACCTTAATCTTAGGTCTTTTCCCAATCTTGGAAATCGCCCGAAAAAGTCTTTCTTCCTCCTGGTTCACAATTTCATCTTCTCCTTCTGGATATTCTTCTTCGGCTTCATCTTCGCTTTCATCTCTGACATTAAGATTCATTCCTCTGCGATTCTCTTCTTGCAATGCTCGCACTTGTCTCTGTAGCTCTCTAACCTCAAGTGTCACAGCACCAGCTCTTCCTCCATGTTCTCTTCGTGGAGGCATTTTCGCAATGCGCACTGAAACCCTAACAATGGTCCTGGTGCAAACTGCCTCATAGTCGGCGATCTGTTTACACACTCAAGAACTCCTGCTCTGATACCACTTGATGAAGGGTGCTCCCCTTAATACCACAAACACATAACAGACATAGAGAAACAACAACAATATGCAAGAATAGAAAATTGGCTTCTTATTATCTCCACAAATGTGGAATTACAAACTTTCAGAATTACAATATTCTCTAGGACAAAGCCTCGAACTATTACCCAGATCTACTACCCAGAACTATTCTGAACTGCCTAAGATAATAATACAGCCTTCCTTATATAGGCAATTTTCCACCGCATGGGAAGGTTCCAGAATTTTAGCCAATAAGGCCGACCAAACTTAGAATTATTTTATTTTACATTTTATTACATCATAGTCAGCTCAAGATAACCTTTGAAACCCGAACAAAAATTTTGAAGAAAATTATTTTCCGCCATTTCACGTGGCCCAACTTCCGAAGACCATAAGTCATCACCAGTTGACCCAATCGACTATTATAACCCCATTTTAGAAATGCCATGAAGTGCTCTACAGGCTTGATTAGTGCAAGCACCCGTCACCCAAATTTTTGACCTCATCCGGGGCCTCTAAAGCCTTCAAAACTAAGTTCAAAGTTTTTGTACCCTGCTGCCAATACCAAAAATTTTCAATATCTTCCAATATACACTTGATCTGGCAATGAAACTTTACTGGCAGACTTATATGACCAAAATGAACCTCCAAGAAAGAAATCAGATCATTCTGAGCACATACGAAAATTACCAAAAATAGTAACTTTCCATAAATAGCAGCTCTGCACAAAATAGCCCTTATTGAATATAAAAATAGAAATATTTTTTTGGGTGATGCAAGATTGCTCTTACACCCAGGATGCTCCTGCATCACTTATCCTATCAAGTCCAACTATTTCCTTCTTATAGTATATGTACACACAAATGTCTTCAACATGCATTACTCCCATAGGGGTTCTTGAAAATACACCGTCTAGGTCATCTAGGGTTGACTTAAAAGGGTGCCTCTTAAAAACATATCTCTTTCTCTCCGAAACATCAAAAACAACTAGTGTAGCCATGAATTACTTGGTTAACGCTTCAAATCAGATTCCAAGGACTTCTAAATCATTGCATCAGACTAGGGCTTCATAATTGATCAATACACTTCTTTGCTGGTAAATTAAGTTCCAATACTTCACAATTCAACTGCTAGGCCTCCTATGGTCTCCAATCACTCTAACTTGAATGCAATGAGTTATTTGTATTTTTTCATAGACTATAAAGTGAAATTTCCACCATTAATGCTTGCCACATAAACTAAAATTTGAGTGAGAATTTCCAACTTCCATCTTGCAATCGATTAGCCAGTGCACTCTTGCACATAGCATCAAATAGTCTCCAAAATGTTAAATCCAAAGGCACATACTCTAAGGGTGAGTATACCAGCCGCGCAGGGGTCTAGAGATAAATTACCTCCCCCTATGACCCTTAGGGTCATTCATCCAGATGTAGAGGGTGCATCCATTGCGGATGCATCCAATGCATACTCATCAACTGTATCCTTCTTTGTCTCTGTCCAAATCAAGCCCGCATCTTCTGAAGCTTTTAAAAACTTGACTTCTCCTTCAGTATCCAATATTGATTCTTCTGGGACTTTTCATTCTTGATCTACAAATCTTTGAGATGTGTCCAGCCTTGTTACAAGAGTGACAAATAACTGGAGGCCTTAAATACCTTGGCGCATTGATATGAGTTACCATTTTACATTGTCTAGCTAAGTGACCATTATAATTACATATTTGACATGTAATACTCTGAGAACTTCTTGCATTTGGTTGATTATGATTTCTATGATTATGTTGAGTCTTGTTCTTCTGACTTGTTCTATAATTCATAGCTCTATGACCAAATTTATTGCATGAATAACAGTAACCATTGAAAGGTCTTACCTCTTTACAATTCCTTGCTATATGTCCATTCTTGTTACAAGCATAACAAGTTTGGTCTACTGGCTTGTGCTCATCCTTAGATGGTTCAATATTGCCTTTAGTCTTATTTCTAGTTTCCTTAGCATCTGTAGTGTCTTCTAGTACTTTCATCCTTTATCGCATGTCATCAATCTAATTTTGTGCTTCATTGAATCCAACACCGCTGGTATCTCCTTTAATCTTCCATGCATATAAATTTGACTCTATCAAATTAGAACTGGTGTGTGAGTTCTCAATGTGATTATTTACCTCTTTCAACTCAGATTCTAGATTTTCTTTTCTATTTCAAGTAGCTCCAAGATTTCCATGTTTGCTTGCCTCAATTCTTCATTTAGTTGAAGGTGTTAATATGATTTAGAATAATAGAGAGGGGGGGTGAATCAGTTGTTCTTAGGTCTAGATGTATAAAAACAAAATTTAAACTCTTCAACAAATCAGATCTAATAACCAATAGCTACTCAGTCATTATTGATTGCATAACAGAAACATATAACAGTGCATTCCACTTGTCCAATAGCATCTAACTTGCAAAACAAAAAAATGTTCAAACCAAAACATTCACACAAGTATCAACACCAGGATTTATAGTGGAAACCCAATTAGGGAAAAACCACTTTGTAATATGTTACTATTATGTTCACTCTTCTGAAGTGAGCTTGGTGAAAAGTCAACCATGTCAAAGGTTACAAACACACTATCAGGTGTGACCTGGTTAAAGGATTTAAACCACTCTGTTAAAAGTGCACCTTGTTATAGGACTTACATACACTCCATTAGAATGCAACCTTGTTCAAAGGATTTATACCTATGACTGTTAGGTCAACCTCTATTAAAAGGATTTTGATTGTTACAATGGTTAGAAAGTAGCAATAGTATTGATCTGAAAAATATACAACTCACTTTGCAAATATCAGATCCAATTCTGTACACATATGCTGGCTTACTGACTATGAAACTTTACCATCTCCATCACTGATCTGCTTGGAACTCTCTTCAAGCAATCACAACACTTCTCCTTCAGCCTTCTCTACTTAGACAATCAATAACATCAATAACACTTCTAGCCTCCACTCCTTTTTCAACCCCTCGCTTAGGTTTCCTTAATACTTCCTCTATTAGGTCAATACATCTTTTTTTGCTTAATCTCCTTCATAGATCTTAGGGTTAGGTCAGAATAATTGAATCCATCCTACATTATGTTCTTTGGCTATCCTTCTAGAAATATCTTGAATCTCTTAATAGATTTACAAAAAAATATTTTACAGTGCATTAAATGCTTTTATACAATCAATAAATAAAGTCAACATGTTTTACATAATCCAAGAATTCAACGATGTCGGCTGGAAATCTGAATTCTTCCTCAAATGCAAAATACTGACGCTTGGTCAATACTATATTCAACTTCTCGATCTTCACTAGAAAGCTCGGTCACCACATAAACTATTTCCTCGGCTAACACTGTCTTCCTTGGAAATTAACTGGTGTTTGGTCAACACTGAATTTACTCGGCATATACTAGCTCGATCGACACTAACAACACTCGGCTTACACTAGATTTGTTCACTTTTGCTCGATTAAGCCTACTAGTTTAGTCTTCATTCTTACTTAGATAAACAATACATTATCTTATCATTGTGCCACATAATCAAGTACTAATTGAAGTATCAAGATAACTCAACCTTTCCTTAGGTGCTATTGTTACCAACCTTGCCTACCCCTTAGCAATACTCAAATAGATATAGTACTTTCCTAAATAGCAACAGTCTTACCAATTAAGGTTTGACATCAATGACAATACAACAATTGCTTCAATTGCAGTTTCCAACAATCTCCCTCTTTGGCATTGATGGCAACACCATATGAATATCACATGAATTACCAACCAATCCAAAAATTTATCTATCCATCAGAAATATTTATAATATCCTTAGCTTCATTCTAATATAGAATCAATTAGCCATGCTTGACCATCCACTGAATTTCTCCCTCTGTCTTGATCTTCTCATTCTGTGTATTCATCTGTGATCATCTCCCTCTTTGACAAAAATGCCAAAGCAACAACAAAAACATACATCCTACAGATGTAGATATCATCCTTTTAGTTCAGTAACATTATTTCTCCCTCTGTCATCTTTGCTTATGACTGATTCTTGACTTTCCTTTTCTTTTCACAACTCTAGGCTACTCCTAAAGTGCAACCTTTCTCTGCATCAATTTGTTAGATTTTCTATACAGCACATTTGATGCAGCGCCCCTAGCTTGACTAGGCAGTGTCAGTTAGGGGAAGGACCCCTAATTGACTTCTCAGGTATTCATGAGCTTATTTAGGTAAAGCCTTAGTGAATATGTCTGCTAATTATTCCTTTGTATTCACATATTCCATGTGGACCTCTTTATCTTTTACCAGTTCTCTCAAGTAATGATACTTGATGGCTATGTGTTTGGTCTTTGTGTGCATCACTGGATTCTTAGAGATGTTGATAGCACTTGTGTTGTCACAGAAGATGACAACTGGTTCAGTGATTTCTTCTTTCATGCCTACCAACAATTGCTTTATCCATATCAAATTTGAACAGTTCACAGTTGCAGCCACATACTCAGCTTTAGCAGTAGATTGGAAAATGCAATTCTATTTCTTGCTTGTCCAAGAAAATAATCTTTGTCCAAGAAAGAAAGCTCCACCACTAGTACTCTTTCTGTCATCTACATTTCCTGCCCAATCAACATTTGTAGACACTCTCAGTTCAAACTTATCATGCTTCTTGTAGTAAAATCCATAGTCAGCTGTCCCCTTCAAATATCTCATGATTCTTTTAACCACCATCATGTGAGTTTCCTTAGGATTGGCAGAGAATCTTGCCACAATCCCAATAGCTAATGCAATAGCTAGTCTGCTATGTACAACATACTGTATCTTTCTGATCATAGATCTATACAAAGTCTGATTAACTTCTACAGCATCATCATTTTTAGACAACTTCTGACCAGTAGCCATGGGAGTACTTACTGGACTTGAATCTTCCATACCAAAGGTTTTCAGTATCTCATGAACATATTTAGACTGGGTGATGAAGATTCCTTTCTCCATCTGATATACTTGCAAACCAACAAAAAATTTGATCTCCCCAAACATACTCATTTCAAATTCAGTTTGCATTCCGTACATATATGCTGGCTTACTGACTGTGAACCTTTACCATCTCCATCACTGATCTGCTCGAAACTCTCTTCAAGCAATCACAACACTTCTCCTTCAGCCTTCTCTGCTTAGACAGTCAATAACATCAACAACACTTCCAGCATCCACTCCTTTTTCAACCTCTCGCTTAGGTTTCCTTAATACTTCCTCTATTAGGTCAATACATCTTTTGCCGCTTAATCTCCTTCATAGATCTTAGGGTTAGGTCAGATTCATTGAATTCGTCCTACATTATGTTCTTCAGCTATCCTTCTAGAAATATCTTGAATCTCTTAATAGATTTGCAATAAAACATTTTATAGTGCATTAAATGCTTTCATACAATCAATAAATAAAGTCAACACATTTTACATAATCCAAGAATTCAACGATGTCGGCTGGAAATCTGAATTCTTCCTCAAATGCAAAATACTGACGCTCGGTCAATACTGTGTTCAAATTCTCAGTCTTCACTAGAAAGCTCGGTCACCACATAAACTGTTTCCTTGGCTAACACTATCTTCCTCGGCAATTAACTGGTGTTCGGTCAACACTGAATTTACTCAGCATATACTAGCTCGATCGACACTAACAACACTCGGCTTACACTAGGTTTCTTCACTTTTTCTCAATTAATCCTACCAGTTTAGTCTTTATTCTTACTTAGATAAACAATACATTTTCTTATCATTGTGCCACATAATCAAGTACTCATTGAAGTATCAAGATAACTCAACCTTTCCTTAGGTGCTATTGTTACCAACCTTGCCTACCCCTTAGCAATACTCAAATAGATATAGTACTTTCTTAAATAGCAACAGTCTTACTAGTTAAGGTTTGACATCAATGACAATACAACAATTGCTTCAATTGCAGTTTCCAACAGAAGGTTCTCTTTGATCTGTTCATCATAAACTTCTTGATTGTTAGTTATCTTTTCATCCAAATCTTCAATCTAATCTTTCAGAGATGTGTTCTCTTCATTCAACTTCTTAACCATTTTCCCTAAATCACTGTTAGAACAATCTTTCAAATCTTTTCTTAGCTTCTTGATGAAAACTTGTGCACCACTAATTTTCAATTTCAATTCTTCAAATTCTTTCTCAGATATATCAAGGTCTTCAAGAGCTTCCATGAGATTCTTCTTTAGATGTTTTCCTTCTTTTGAACCAATTGATCTCCTCAAGTGGTTAAACTTATCTTCAGAGGACCAAAACTTTGATACCAATTGTTAGGAATGGGAACACTGAGAGGGGGGGTGAATCAGTATTCACTTATATCTTATTAATTTCTTAACTCTTGAAACTTAACTTGATTGCTTAAGTACTGAAATGAACATCAATATGAACAAGATAAAAAATCACAACACATAACACCAATATGGTTACGAGGAAACTCAAATAGGTAAAAACCCCGGTGGGAATTAACACCCACTAAGAACTGCACTAGTGTTTTATGATCCTTGTTAGAAGATCTGCAAGCCTGTTAGGAGTTGTTCTTTACACTTCTTTTAGTATAGTGACCTGGTCAAAGGTCGAACCCTGTTAGGAGTTTTTATTTACAATACTTTTAGTATAGTGACCTAGTCAAAGGTCAGACCCTGTTAGGAGTCTTTTACAATAACCCGATTAGGGGTGGGTACACACTGTCCTAGAGCTCACTACTCAAGTGATGAAGGCTACAACCTTCCGATCTTAGATACACACTATATCTGTTGGATGAACTGGTGTTGTGACCCTTCTTATCTAATTAGTTCCTTTTGTGCATTGATGCTTTAGCCCCTTGTAAAGCTCTAACTCATTCTATCTTCACTTCACATGTCTATGCTCTGCTTATCTTATCTCTATATCCACATTCATGCTTTATTACAAAGGCACATCTTATATTTATATGTGCTAACAAAACAAATAACTAGGTCAGCCTACAACCGATACATATAATGCTTCCAAGTGAATTGGCTCAAGCATGTTTACAAACAAAGATGTTTACATGTCTACAACCTAATTACAATAGGCACATAGCCTTTACAAAACATTATTATAACCGCTAATCAAATTACTAACAGATAGCTACATACTTTGTTCTGTTCTAGCATTCATTGTCTATACCACTTCAACTGTTTGTATCTTCCTCATATTGTCTCATCTGATCATGCACTCTTAGACTTAGCATGAATACACACTTACCATCTTCACTTCAAAGGTGCATACCATAACTCGGTCATACACATGTGCGTTGATGCTTTGATCTACTGGTGCTCTGCTAACTATCCAGTCTTCTATACTTAGCCATATTCTGACTTTATGATAATGTGCACTGACTCCAAAACTCTATATGACTTTGTTGCCATAATGACAACTCTATATCTAGTCATATACAATATTATAGTCAACTTTCCAACAAGCTCATCTATAGATTTTTCCAACACTTTTCATACAACCTTTCAAGATCTATCACCATGTTGGACTTATGCAACTTAAAGAAAAATCAAGGGGAATCCTTTGTCACTTTCTTGCAAAGGTGGAGACAAAAATGTTCTCGCTACTCTAGGACCACCATGTTGGACTTATGCAACTTAAAGCAAAATCAAGGGGAATCCTTTGTCACTTTCTTGCAAAGGTGGAGTCAAAAATGTTCTCGCTACTCTAGGACCATCGCTGAAAATGAGAAGATTGACATCCTTGTTAGCAACTTGGTTCCCAAAATGTGGTATGAAGTTATGAAGATGGTTTTTGATTCCTTTGACACCATGGTTGAAACTGCATGTAGGATTGAGGATGTTTTGAGAGAACAAGGAATTTTGACCAAACATGGAAACAACAACAACAACAATGATCAAAATAAAAACAACCCTAACAAGGATAAAGGAAAGAACTCACAATGGAATAGGAACAAACAAGTGGTCAATGATGGAGTTGTGAACTCCTCTAAACCCAAAGATCAAGTTGTTCTCCACTTTTCTAGTGTTGTTCAAGCCATGAAACTCAATACATCTAATCAACAAGAACACAACCAAGATATCAAGATAAGCCTAAGAAAGAGAGACGTCAATTTTCAAAACTTGGTGATTCATATGAGGATGTCTTGAAAACACTCATTTCCAACAACCTTGTAAATCCTCAAGATTCTGCAAAGTGTTACATACCTGATGTTAAGCCACATTGGTGGGATGAGAAAGCCTTTTGCAAGTTTCACAATGGCAATGGACATGATATTGAAAACTACTGAAAACTCAAACATATCATCCAAGATCTCATTGAGAATGGAAAACTTAAGGGAGATGGATTGAATACCAACACTGATCATAAGACATTCAAAGAACCTTTTCCCAAGTATGAGAAGGGGGAAACCTCTAAACCTAAGAATGGCAGGGTTGAGGTCAATTACACTTACACTGATGTGGAGAATGTTGTCAACATGCTTAAAGTTGTAAAAGACAATATCAACATGATGACAGATAAATATCCCTATGGTTATGATGTAGACATGGACTGTCCTCCTATCTTTGATGAAGAACCCATCCTGGTGCTAAGGGGTCCTAAATCTAGAGTGTCATCTCAAACTCTCAATGTTCTCACACGAAGTCAAGGTCCCCTTGTCATTAGAGGACCCAGTTCAACTCAACCAAGTAAACCAAAGCAAGTGGCATCTAAGAATGTCACCTCAAAACCAATAGTCAATCCTAAGTCAGTCTATTAGCTTGTTGATCAATTGCAAAGAACACTGGCTCAAATTTTGATCTTTGAGCTCTTAGAGTTATCCCCGAGACACAAACAAGTCCTTGAGGATTCTTTGTGCATAGCGAAGGTCCCCAACAACTTAGACGTTGATCAATTCCAGAACATGGTTAACCATATTGCTAGCCCTCATTACCTTACCTTTTTGGAGGATGATGATAAATATTTGAGCCACCCACACAATCTCTCTCTTCATATTGAGGTCATGATCCACAAAACCCGTGTTAGGCACATGTTGATAGATGGGGGTGTTGAGCTTAATATTTGTTCCTTGATTCTTTTGAAGGTTTTGGGTTATCCTAAACAAGTTATAGATACCAAAAAAAAGATCACTATCAAATCCTATGATAAGGTGGAAAGAAGTTCCAAGGGGTTGGTCGTCCTTCCTGTTAGGATTGGCCCTATTGAAAAGATATTTTATTCCAAATAGTTGATGCTCACCCCCTTGCATACAATATCTTTCCCGGTAGACTATGGATTCATGATATGCAAGCAGTTTCATCTACCTATCATTAGTGTGTTAAGTTCCCATACAATGGAGTAGAGATTTGTATACCTAGGGATAACACTTTATCTGTTAACTTAGTTTCAGCGAGTGCTCATGTTCCCCTCAATAGAGAAGTAGAAGACTTCAATGCAACCTTAGCTGAATGTAAAGACAAGTTCAAGTCAGTAGACCTTGGCATGGGGGGTATCAACTCAACTCCCTTACAAATCTACCAGTTTCACCTAGGTCTTATGGCAAGCCTTGATAAGAAATGATACCTTCCTCTTTAGCTATGACTTTATTTGGCACATTTGTAGGGTCCTCAGTGCCTATTAAAGATTAGAAAGAAGAGATAGTTGTTAATGAATAGATTTATAGAGGAGAAATACATGCACAATGAGAACTTCTCTCCCTCTCCTAAGGCTTATAGAAGAGGGTATATTTTTTTCAAATAGATGGGCTATCTTGGACAAGGCCCTCTTAGTCATAGATTGGATGCTAGAGCCGAACCTCTTGATCATCATCTTTTTGGATGCAAGTCTAAGAAGATGGTTGGCCTAGGATTTGTGAATCACAACAAGAACATTTCTCCTATCCTTGATGAGTCAGATAATAAAGATGAACCATAATACATACCTAATTTGATGAGTCACTCATGAGACAGTTGCAAGATTAGAAAAAGATGAATCAGATGTAGAAGATCCTATCAAAGAACGTCAACAAAATAATCTTGTTCGTTTGATGGAAAGATAAGGTGTTACCCTTGATGACATTAGAAATTCCACATCAAGACATCCCAAACCTTCATGGTGTAAACATCTTCGTCGAAGTTCAGAAACAAGTTCATATGAGTATGAATGGGACTCCTTCCAGAGCCTTCTACAATTGACATGGATGTTGATGTCATCCACACTTATAGTTCTCAACCCAAGGTAGCCGATGAGTCACATGTAGGATTAGAGGATTTGAACCCACATGTTTCCTTAGTAGATGATTCTTCACATATTAGGATGAATCTTGATTTGGGTAGCTTATAGGGATACTTGACGGACTGCAACTCTTTGGTCACCAGAGATGATATCATTCACATTCACAAACTTGAACCAATCATTGACTTACCTCTCATTCATCCTAACCTCCTTGATTGGTCCCAATGCTATCAAGAACCTGAGCTCTTAACATTTCAAAATTATTATGATATCGCCTGTTGTATGCACCCAAAAATGGTCGCCTAGACTTTAAGCCCCATTTATTCAATTTATCAACCCTGAATCATTTTGATCAATAATCAATATTTTCAACAATATCAATCTCTTGATCAAATCCTAATTTCGATCATATATTGGATTTTTATCCTTGGGCTAACCATTTATCCTAAGTCTTTATTTGATTAAAAGGAATATTTCCTCCCCTTTTAATAAATAAAAAGCCCCCACTTTCCTCTTATCCTAAGTTGCACAAATAAAGCATTATTCATATTTTATAAAAAAAGGAAAAAAGCACTTTTTGTCTCACATGAGGCTCAAAAGTCAACACTTCATTCTCATTGGAGGATACTTGTGCACATGGATTGCTCCTCTTCCAACCTCCACCGCTGATTAAGACTTTTTGCCTCTTAATCTCCATGGTCCATTTCTCCTCATTTCTTATAAAAGGAGAGCTCTCTCTTTTATTTGGATATACCATATTTTTATGCTAATGTTATGCTGCAGGTTTTAGGTGCATTTGGAGCTTTTGAAGATATTGAAGACTTGCTTCATTTCATTACATCATTTAGTTGCATATTTCCTTTGCTTAGTTTGCATGATCATGGCATATTAGCTTAGTTTCCTTTTATGCAATAGAGTAACTCACATAGCTTAAATAGGAAGGCTTGGTAATACTTGTTATTTTCCTTTCATAGATTAGTTGCATTGTACTTTCCTTTCATAGCTTAGATTGCATCCTCATTTAGATTTGCATTGCATTGCATATTTTGATTCTTGGAGATATTCGCATTGTTTCCCTTGTCTTCACTTGAATCTCTCATTGTGTGGTTGACTAGCAAGGTCACAAGCTTGTAGCTCTAGCTGAGAGCAAACACATCATAGTCCCTTGCAACTCCATGCATAAAGAGCTATGAGCCACTTTGTGAGGCCTCATTCTTGAGAAACCTTGCATGTAATGGTTCATAGAAGTGCACTATTTTAGTGTGTACATTTCTGGCGCCCACCGTGGGATTGGCTGTTTTGCCTATTCGCATTGGTCCCGTAGAAAAAGATATCTTATTTCAAATTGTTGATGTTGGACCTCTCACCTACAACATTTTGCTAGGTAGGCCATGGATTCACGAAATGCAAGCAGTCCCATCAACATATCACCAGTGTGTAAAGTTTCCCCATAACGGTGTAGAAATTTGCATCCCTGGAGATAGTGCTTTATCAGTTAATAACATTTCTGCGGGATCACATGTACCTTTGAATAGGGAAGCTGATAGTCCTAGTAGTTCACTTGAACAATGCAAGCAAAAGTTCAAGACCATGGATCTTGGGATGGGAGATTATAAAATGGATTCTTTTACAAACATGCCAATCTCTCCTAGGTCTTATGGGAGACCATCCCCAAATGTGAAGCCTTCGTCATCAGCAATGACATTATTTGGGAAATTTGTTGAGTCTTCGGTCCCCATTCAAGAAGAGAAAGAGGAAGTTGTTGTAAGGGACTGGATCTATCACGAGGAGAAATACAAACACAACGAGAATTTTGCTCCTCCACCTGAAGCTTATGGGAAAGGGTACACAATGGTTAAGAATATGGGTTATCCAGGATATGGTCCCCTTATTCATAGGCTGGATGCTAAAGATGAGCCTCTTGATCATGCTTTCTTCAGATGAAAGAACAAGTCCACGATTGGCTTAGGTTTTGAGAATAAGAAGAAGAAAGGTGTCCCTGTCCCAGCTGCGACGGACAGTGACAGTGATGCAGATTATATGCCTGATCTTTCCAATCAACAAGATGTGTCTGATGATTGGGTGCCCTCAACGAATCTCCTTTGGGGAGATTCCATAGATTTGATACTTGATAGTCCTACTATCCCAGCTGCAACAGATAGTGACTGTGTGACTGCTAGATCGACAAAGGAAAGTGTTACTGTCCTAGCTGCGACGGATAGTACCAATACTAGCACTAGAGAGGGGAAAACCCTTCCTAACCTTGAGGCTTCTACATCACGAGGCCTAAACGATGACTCAGAGATAGACTCCCATGAATATGAATGGGACTCGCTTTCAGATGCAACAATTGATCTGGACGTGGATATTATCCATGCCTATAGTACCCAACCTGATGCGACTAACGATCCTAGTGTCAGACTAGAGGATTGCCCTCCTCAAATTACCTTAGTGGATGACACTTCATTTGATAGGATGAGTCCTAATTCGGGTATCTTAGGAGAAGACTTGATGAACTCTGATTATATGGTCACCAGAGATGACACCTTTCGCATAAACAACATCAAACCCGCCATTGACTTACCCCTTGTTCACTTTGACCTAATTGACTGGTCTCAGCGCCATCAAGAGCCCACATTCCTCACCTTCCACAATGATTACAAAATTGCCTGCTATCTGAATGCTCTTGAACCCGTGGCTTCTTCCACCAGTGAACCAACAACCAGCATGACAGAGCCTGATATTAAGTACCTCAGTCTCAAAATAAAAGAGAAAAAGAAAAATAGGTCTGATGGTGAAAACCACTTTGTGGCGGTGTCAGAACCAAAAATAGTAAAAAGAAATGACGCATCCGAAGGTGAAAACCTCTTTGAGGCACCTAAGGATGGGGTACTTAATAACTTGCCGAGTTATTTCCTGGATAGATCATCAATATTAATTAAACCAACAAAGCCAGTCAATTTAAACACAGAAGAAAATCCTCAGATAGTCCATCTTGCTTAGTCTTTATCAGAGGAAGAGACCAAGGCATATGTACAATTTTTACAGAAAAAGAAAATTAATTTTGCATGGACCTACTCAGACATACCAGGGCTTGACACGAATCTCATAATGCATCACTTATCCATAGCTCCAGGAGTCAAGCCAGTAAAATAGAGATTAAGAAAAATGCATCCACATGTAGCTCTACTTGTCAAAGGGGAATTAGAAAAACTTTTGAGAGCTGGATTTATTAGAGCCATTGATTATGCAGAATGGATCTCAAACATAGTACCTATCTCCAAACATGACAGATCCATTCGTGTCTGCATAGATTTTAGAGATTTAAACAAAGCATGCCCAAAGGATGATTTTCCACTTCCAAACATTGACATGATAGTGGACATGATGGCGGGCTATGACATATACTCTCTAATGGATGGTTTCTCAGGGTATAATCAAATCAAAATAGCTCCTGAAGACCAAGAGAAAATAGCATTCACATGTGCATGGGGAACCTATTTCTGGAACGTCATGCCATTTGGGTTAAAGAATGCAGGAGCAACCTACCAAAGAGCTATGACGACTATCTTTCATGATATGATGCACAAAAATATGGAAGATTATGTGGATGATACCCTGGCAAAATCAAGAAAAAGGGACACACACCTCAATGATCTGGAAGTAATTCTAGATCGTATGAAACAATTTCAACTTAGATTGAATCCAAAGAAGTGTGCATTTGGTGTCACCTCAGGTAAACTTTTAGGATTCATAATATCAGCAAAAGGTATCGAGGTTGACCCCAAAAAGGTCCAAGCAATATTAGATATGCCACCTCCTCGAAATATCAGCCAAATGAGAAGTCTTCAAGGACATCTTCAATCAATTAGGAGGTTTATTTCTCAGCTTGCAGATAGAGTGCAACCCTTCAACAAGACATTGCATAAGGGTGCTTCTTGTGTTTGGAACGAGGATTGTCAAAAGAGCTTAGATCAGATCAAACAATACTTGGCCAATCCTCCGATCCTAATGCCTCCTATTCCAAGGAAACCATTGATCCTATATATTTCAGCTACAGACACTTCCCTGGGGGCATTATTGGCTCAATCAGATGATACTGGGAAAGAACGGGCCATATACTATATCAGCCGTACTCTAGTCTCTTATGAGATCAACTACAATAATATTGAGAAGTCTTGTCTCGCGGTGGTGTTTGCTTCTCAAAAGTTGCGCCACTACATGCTTGCTCATACCATACATTTGGTTGCCAAAATTGATCCCCTTAAATACTTGCTTAATAAGGCTGCCCTGACGGGTAGACTCACTAAATGGATGATGGTCCTAACTGAATTTGACATAGAGTACGTTGAAAGGAAGGCAATAAAAGGGCAAGCTATTGCCGACCAATTGGCTGATTTTCCAATCCAGGATAGTATGCCAGTCCAAGTGGAATTCCTAGATGAACACATCTTGTATACAAATACTCGCACTTGGACAATGTTCTTTGATGGCTCCTGCATACAAAATGGATCAGGTGCTGGAGTGTTATTTGTTTCTCCACATGGGTACAACATTTTGAAGTCTTACAAACTATTATTCCCATGTACCAATAATATTGCAGAATATGAAGCTTTAACTAATGGCTTGAGAATGGCTATAGAATGGAACATCATAGAGTTACATGTCTTTGGGGATTCGCAGTTAATCATCAACCAAGTCAATGAAGAGTATCAAACCAAGGATGACAAATTGATACCCTATAAAAAGATGATTGATTCTTTGAGATGCTATTTCACCTTTGTGACGTTTCAACAGATCCCTAGGACAGAGAACAAAGCTGCAGATGCCATGGCCACATTAGCTTCCCTTCTTCAGTTGGAGACACATGAATCTAGATTTGAATTCCTGGTGGAAGAGCTACACCATCCCATCTTTGACTCGTCTGAAAGCCATGTCATTTGTGCCATTATCACACACGAGTCTTCCCGATATGGTGCTATCTATTCATATCTTCATGATGGCATCATCCCCGACACATTCAACCGCTCTGAATGCCAAAACCTCATCCGTAATGCCTCTCGCCACACCTTCATCTCTGGTGATTTATATAGGAGGGGTTTAGATGGGACGCTCCTTAAGTGCTTGGAAAAGGAGGAATCCAACCAAGCGTTAGCTGACATCCACGAGGGCATTTGCGGTGGACATTCTAATGGTCTTGCCATGGCCCAAAGGTTGCTTAGGGTGGGATATTATTGGCCCACAATGCAGATAGATGCAGTCACCTTTGCTAAATCATGTGAAAAATGTCAGAAACATGGCAACCTGATTCATGCTCCAGGTAGGGAGCTGATCCCTTCTGTTTCTCATTGGCCATTTCAGCACTGGGCCTTTGATCTGGTTGGGCAGATTCATCCCAACTCATCAGGTGGACACAAGTTCATTATTACTACCACTGACTACTTCACAAAATGGGTGGAAGCTGTGCCACTTTCTGTTGCTTCAGGAAGGACCATTTCTTTGTTCATCTTGAATCATATCATTTGCCGATTTGGAGTGCCTTCTGAGATCATTACTGACAATGGAGGTCAATTTAAGAATAAGGACCTAAAGCACCTATGCAAAAATTTTAAAATCAAGCAACATTGGTCCTCCATCTATTTTCCACAGGGAAACGGACAGGCAGAAGCTTCTAACAAAACCATTCTTAAGATTCTTCATAGAACAGTACACAAGAATGGTAGGGATTGGCACTTACAAATCAATCCAGCACTATGGGCTTATAGAACAAGCATTCGCACACCTACAAGAGCCACTCCTTTCTCTCTCACCTATGGTACTGAAGCAATATTGCCTTTAGAAGTTGAGATACCATCACTTAGAGTCTCACTCAAAGGTTTGATTACAAATGAGGATTACCGCGCCATGAGGCTACAGGAACTAGAACTTCTAGATGAGAAGCGTAAGGCTTCCTTTGATCATATGAGAGTGTATCAGAAGCGTATGTCCAAGGAATTCAACAAGAAAGTTCACCCTAGAGAATTTCAAATAGGTGATCTTGTTTTGCGAGAGAACCCTAAGAACCAACAACACAAAGAGCAAAAGGGCAAGTTTGAACCTAACTGGCTTGGACCATATGTTATTACAGCTGCTTTTGGTACTGGTGCATATTTACTCTCAGACCCTGATGGAGAACAGCTCCCTGATCCCATCAACATTGTACACCTCAAGAAGTTCTATCCTTGATGCCCATTCTGTCTGGGGGCATCCTTTGTACATATCTTATTGATCCTGAAAAAATTTCAAAAAAAAATTGATATATGATACTGAAAAAAAAAAAATTTAAAAAAAAAATTTGATATATGATGCTGAAAAAAATTCTAAAAAGCATATAAAGTCCTGAAAAAATACAAAAAAATCAAAATATTCAAAAAATCAAAAAAATAAAAAAGTGCCTTGGTGAAAACCTAGCAATAGGCGCCTTGGTAGCAAAAATACAAAAAAAGGAAAAAAATGAAAAAAAAAAAAAGAAAAAAAGAAAGAATCCAAGTGGTGAAAACCTGGAAACAGGCGCTACTTGAGGCCTTTGCACTCCTATTTGTTAGCATACGTCCTTGACACTTAGCCACTTCCCATCATGCCTTGACCTTATTTGGCTTAGTCTAGAATTGGTCTTTGTCTTTGTCTAGGGGGCATGACTGTTAGCATTGGTCTTTTAGGTACATTTGTCTCTTGGGGCATTTTACAACAGGTGTTTTTCAACACCACCCCAAACAGTGTTTTTCAACACTACCCTTGCGTCGAGTGTTTCTTAACACTTATCAGATGTCTTACCCAACAGTCTCGTATGATGTGATATTTCTCACTAAGCAGATATGATACTCAAAAGTTGACTCTATGACCAACACACACGCACTTAAACAATCAACTCGATGATGATATGGTGACTTTACTTTTCTTTGTGTGCTGTCTATGAGAATTTCTTTGATGAGTGGTCTCTCCCTGAGAAGTTTTTGATGATGCATAGCTAGAAGACTGAGGGTATGAGAACATGTTTTCTTTCTTTATCTGCTTGTGGGTATATTTTGTTGATCCTAACTGTCATGAGCATTTATGCTGGTCCTACTTGACACTATGGATTGACAAGGTATTATCCTTGACTGTTTTGTGAGTGCATGCTTTTAGCTATCCTGACTTTTATGTGTCTTGATACAAGCATAATCTCACCATATCATAACTTAGGTGATCTCACTGCATTAGTCATCTTGACCTCCATGTCTTCGATGCCTAGGTGAGATTTCCATATTTTTATCTGATAAAGATCATATTCATATCCACATAGTTACGCTAGTGTGCATTGTATGATCTTACGACGCTACTAATAACGCTCGATGATGATAATTAGATGTCTATAGGCGTTGTGACCTTGCAAGTCAATCACGTTCATAGTAGTTTGCATTTTTAAGTTCATGTTAGTCTAGTGTTGCATTTTGCATATGGAGAGAGCTCTCCTTTTCATCCTACGTGGACCTGTCAGTCAACTACGCTCACCTTTTCTTCTTCTCGATCATGTCTTTCACTCCTTATCTTTTTCATCTCGAACCTGTTCCTGTTCATCACAAGGGGTTAATCATAGCATCATATCTATATCAAAACTATCATTTTCAAGAAACATGAGTCTATATCATACACATGAAAATTAAACATACATCTATGAGAGAGAACATACATAAGCACATACATAAGTATTTTTGAGCAAAATGATAAGACAATATACATAAACTGATACATCCTTCACAAGTGAGACAAATACACATGATACATCGAACATCCAGTAATCTCATAAATCTATATACAATGTCATGATATACAATACAATATGAGATCCCAAAATCTGGATCAAAAGTCTCAAAATATGTCCAAAACATCTAAACCTAAGACTCGCTACCACCCTCGTAAGGAGCTCGTGGTGGTGGAGGAGGCATAGCTCTCCTATCGAGTACCACGTCTGATACCCCTGCCCGCTAAGACTATGATGGTGCTCTCTCACCCTCTGGAATGGCCTGCAGATATAACCCATGATAATAGGCTCCCCTTGCTGACTCTCGTCGGAGCTCCAGTGCCTCGGCCTGTGCCATCGCCTCACGGCATGCTATCTCTGCCCTAAGATCAGATATCTACTGATCTCGCTCTGCCCTCAGATCCAATAGCTGTTGATCTCTCACGGCTATAGTAGTCTAGAGCTGCTATATCTCTGCCTCCTAAGCCTGTATCTGGGCTCTCAGATCCTCTCCCCCCGTAGGCTGCTCTTGCTGTACCTCCACCTGCCAGCGAGCTGGTCTCGCCTCCTCCTCAGGTGTCACTGATCGCTATCCCTGTGACCATTTCTGGCCACCTGATCTCAACCCCTCTCCTCTCTCCATCCTCCTCCCTCTCCCCCTCCTACCATCTCCTCCATCCCCTCCCTCCCCTCCTCCCTCTCCTCCGTCCCCTCCATCTCCTCCATCTCCCCCATCATCTCCTCTATCTCCTCCTGGCACTGGTACCTGTGCATCGGGTACTGTAAACTGAGGGAAGGGCACCCTTTGCCACTCTGCTCTGTAGGCTCCATCAGCCCCTGCATCTGCCATCTCTGGGAAATACTCCCAGGGCTTGCTCCTGATACCTACTGTCTCTACGACAGCCTGCTGATAATCCAACATGGGTAGCCACCCATGACCCTCCTCGTCTCTGGCCCTGGCATATGTGGTAGTCTCTGTCGAGACTCGCTGCTGCCTCCCAAACTGCCACCATACTCGAGTGATGCAGAATCTCTCTACGATCTCTGAATACTGACCTACTAGTGGCCGACTGCATAGCATGTAGCTCAGCTCATCCGCTGCATCTCCCCAAACCTCAACCTCCCTGTAGGGCCTCCATGTGAATGAGGCTATCTCATCCAAAATCCATCGATAGTAGGTCACATCCCCAGAATGGGCATGTGATATAAACTCGAGGTACCTGTAGATATAAGGGTACCTCCTCTCCCTCAGCTGAACCCTGGGGCGCACCACAGTGATGTGCTCCCACGCCCATACCTGTGCCAGGATGGCACCGCATGCCCATGTCCGACCGTCTCTGTAGACGATCTCATGTAGCTCGTGGTACATCTCTGCCAATATGGCAGGACCCCATGCCATCCGTCGCGGCCTGCCGATCAAGTCCACTAAAAGCCGAGCCCATCTGAGCGGGAAACCCTTCTGACTACGGTCAGTCATCAGGATCTACGAAATGATAGATGCCACTATGCATGGCACTAGGTAGTCTCTACCGAAATCATCTATCAGCCTCTCCTAGCTGATATGCCTATCCAGAATAGTGACATCCTGGAACATCTCCTGAACCAGTCGGCACCCCTCAGTGGCATCCTGATCATAGTACACCTATGCCAACAAATGAATCATGTCAGTTTTCATCATATGGAAACATTATATTTATGATTAGATCTTAAAACATGATTATACTCACTGGCTCGCCATGACATGGCACTCGTAAGATCCTGTAGACATCCTCCAGAGTAATCGATGCCTCTCCAGTAGGTAGATGGAAGGTGTTGTGCTCACTATGCCATCTCTCGGCAAGAGCAGTCAACAACCCATGGTCCGCTTGGATATATGGGTATCTCAGCAGATACCGAAATCCCATCGCTCTGAGGTCGGCATTGCCTGGATCGTCTAGATCCCGGACACACCGCAATCCTGTCACCTTCAGCGCTCTGATGATGAGCACCAAAAAAACCTCCTGTAAGCCAAAACCAAGCCAGTTGTTAGCACATATCATGATGGATGTCCAAAAACTCAGTATAAAACATCCCAAAAATGTAACATTGTCTAAACCCATGTCATTTTTGCTCAAAAAATGCATTAAAAATCAAAATTTTATGCTGGGCAATATTTTTTTTTGGAGAAGTATCACGCGATACTTCTCCCTATAGCGGGGTGATAAACCTTATATCGCGTGATACTTCACCCAGTATCGTGCGATATTGGTGCCTTAGGTCGCGCGATACTTTGGGGACCCGCGAAGTATCGCGTGATACTTCTCTCCAAAGCGCGCGATACTTCTAAAGTATCGCGCGATATTTTGCCTGACAAAAATTTTTGAAATTTAAAAATTTGAAAAAATGTGCTAAAATAAGCTATTAAATGCAAAAAATGACTAAAAAGCTCGAGTTTTTTGAAAACATACCGGGGTAGGATAGTGTGGTGGCCGGTTGTGCAACCGGGCACGCTCGAATCGATGCCTATGGACGGGAACTCCTACTTGCTGGGCCATTTTCTCTCTCTAAAGCTCTAAAATTCTCAAATCACTAAAAGACAAATGATTTTTGAAAATGACATTTTGACCCCTTTTATAGTCTTTTGACTTTTTGACCTCATTTTCAAAACACCTCAAAATTGCGTGAAAATTGCACCCCTAGCTAATTTCGACGTTTTGGATCCATTTTTGGACTCAAAATTGAAATTCGAGGTCATCTTGATAGTCAAAATCACATTCCAAAATCTTCCCCCCTTCTGCGCAATTGGCTGATCTTTTGAGGCCTAATCTTTCGATCTTTGTCGGGGCATCGTCATTTCTTCATTTTCATGTCTTCCAAACTTCCAGTCTTTCATTCATATTCATTCCATTCCCTCATTTCTCACATTTGACTGCATCTTTTCAGTCAGGCTGGGGCATGTTTTATTGCCTAATGGTTAACCTATTTGACCCTTACATTCGATTGTGATTTCATTCTGATTTGATCAAATCCTTATTAATTCGATGTTCTCCTCTCTACCTGATTTCAATTTTGATTCCGAGGGGGTAGTATTTATGGGATTTTCATCCCCAATTGCTTGATTTTCTTGATTCAGACATCTTTTGTGAGCTTTTGCTCAAATTTGAGATTCTTATCTCTTACTTTGAATGTGATCCCGAATCGACCTCATGTTCAAAATCCTTTGTCTATGTTTGTCTGGATGTGATCCCGAATCGACCTCACATCTGAGTTGTTTTGTGATCCCAGATCGATCTCACATTTTAATTCTTCTTTGACTGCATGTGTTCCCAGATCGATCACACATTAGTCAAAGAGGGGCAAATGTATGCACCCAAAAATGGTCGCCTAGACTTTAGGCCCCATTTATTCAATTTATCAACCCTGAATCATTTTGATCAATAATCAATATTTTCAACAATATCAATCTCTTGATCAAATCCTAATTTTGATCATATATTGGATTTTTATCCTTGGGCCAACCATTTATCCTAAGTCTTTATTTGATTAAAAGGAATATTTCCTCCCCTTTTAATAAATAAAAAGCCCCCACTTTCCTCTTATCCTAAGTTGCACAAATAAAGCATTATTCATATTTTATAAAAAAAGGAAAAAAGCACTTTTTGTCTCACATGAGGCTCAAAAGTCAATACTTCATTCTCATTGGAGGATACTTGTGCACATGGATTGCTCCTCTTCCAACCTCCACCGCTGATTAAGACTTTTTGCCTCTTAATCTCCATGGTCCATTTCTCCTCATTTCTTATAAAAGGAGAGCTCTCTCTTTCATTTGGATATACCATATTTTTATGCTAATGTTATGCTGTAGGTTTTAGGTGCATTTGGAGCTTTTGAAGATATTGAAAACTTACTTCATTTCATTACATCATTTAGTTGCATATTTCCTTTGCTTAGTTTGCATGATCATGGCATATTAGCTTAGTTTCCTTTTATGCAATAGAGTAACTCACATAGCTTAAATAGGAAGGCTTGGTAATACTTGTTATTTTCCTTTCATAGATTAGTTGCATTGTACTTTCCTTTCATAGCTTAGATTGCATCCTCATTTAGATTTGCATTGCATTACATATTTTGATTCTTGGAGATATTCGCATTGTTGCCCTTGTCTTCACTTGAATCTCTCATTGTGTAGTTGACTAGCAAGGTCACAAGCTTGTAGCTCTAGCTGAGAGCAAACACATCATAGTCCCTTGCAACTCCATGCATAGAGAGCTATGAGCCGCTTTGTGAGGCCTCATTCTTGAGAAACTTTGCATGTAATGGTTCATAGAAGTGCATCATTTTAGTGTGTACACCTGTTACTTGAATGCCATTGAACCCGTAGTCTCTTCCACTAGTGAACCGGCTACCAGCATGACTGAGCCAGACATCAAGTACCTTAGTCACAAAATAAAAACAAAATAAAATCAAAAGAATAATATTTTTGATGGCGAAAACCAATGTGTGGCGGTGTCAGAACCAAAAAAAGTAAAGAGAAATGATGTATCCAAAGGTGAAAACCTCTCTTAGGTGCCTAAGGATGGGGTACTTGATCGTCTCCCTAGCTACTTTCAAGATAGATCTTCAATGCTTATTGAACCAACACAAATAGTCAATTTGGGTACAGATGAGGCTCCACAAATAGTTCACTTGGCTCAGTCCTTGTCACCATAAGAAAAATAAGCTTACACTAAGTTCTTACAAAGAAGATCAACTTTGCATGGACTTATTCAGATATGCCAGGTTTGGACACTAATCTTATCATGCATCACTTGTCCATAACTCTGGGTGTCAAACCAGTTAAACATAAATTGAGAAAGATGCATCCTCACATAGCTCTCCTGGTCAAAGTAGAATTAGAGAAACTCCTTGGTGAAGGATTCATAAGAGCTATTGACTATGTTGAATGGATATCAAACATTGTACTAGTTTCCAGACATGACAAATCCATTTGAATTTGCACAAATTTTAGAGATGTCAATAGAGCGTTCCCAAAGGATGACTTTCCACTTCCCAATATAGACATGATAGTGGATATGACTGTGGGTTATGATATTTATTCCTTGATGGATGGTTTTTTTGGATATAATCAGATTAAGATAGCTCTTGAAGATCAAGAAAAGACTGCAATCACTTATGCATGGGGTACCTATTGTTGGAACGTTATGCCTTTTGGACTAAAAAATATAGGAGCCACCTATCAACAAGCTATGACAATCATTTTTCATAACATGATGCATAAAAACATAGAAGATTATGTGGATGACACCTTGGCCAAGTCTAAGAAAAGAGACACACACTTAGATGATTTAGAAGTCATTCTAGATTGCATGGAACAATTTCAACTAAGGTTAAATCCTAAAAAGTGTGCATTTGGTGTCACCTCTAGAAAACTACTAGGATTCATCATTCCAGCAAAAGGAATAGAGGTAGACCTTGAAAAAGTCCAAGCAATCATAGATATGCCACCTCCTATAAACGTTAGTCAAATGAAGAGTCTTCAAGGATGTCTTCAATCCATAAGGAGATTCATTTCACAGTTGGCAAATAGAGCTCAACCTTTCAACAAGAACTTACACAAAGGATTCAAATGTGTTTGGAATGAGGATTTTCAAAAGAGCATAGATCAAATCAAGAAATACTTGGAAAATCCTCCCATTTTAATACCTCCTATCCTAGGGAAACCACTTATTCTATACATTTTGGCAACAGAATCTTCCTTGGGGGTATTACTAGCTCAACTTGATGAACATGGGAAAGAAAGATCAATATACTACATTAGTCGCACTCTTGTTTCATATGAGGTTAACTACACTAGCATTGAGAAAGCTTTCCTTGCAGTTGTGTTTGCTTCCCAAAAGTTATGACATTACATGCTTGCACACACTATACACCTCACAGCAAAAATAGATCCACTCAAGTATTTACTAGGTAAGGCTTCCCTCATAGGTAGACTTTCTAATGGATGATGATCCTTTCAGAGTTTGACATAGATTACATTGAGCATAAAGAAATAAAAGGACAAGCCATAGCAAATCAATTAGGTGATTTTCCGATACAAGATAATGCACCTATTCAAGTTGACTTCCCAGATGAACACCTCATGCATATGACTGAAAGAACATGGAAGATGTTCTTTGATGGATCCTTTATGCAAAATGGTTCAGGAGCTGGAGTTTTGTTTGTTTCTCCTCATGGGTACACGATTCCTAAGTCTTACAAGTTATGGTTCCCATGTACAAACAACATTGCTGAGTATGAAGCTTTAGCAAATGGACTTAAGATGGCCATAGAATGGAGAATCACAAAGTTACACATCTATGGGGATTCACAGCTGATAATCAACCAAGTCAATGATGAATATCAAACAAAAAATGAGAAATTGGTACCTTAAAATAAAATGGTTGATTCCTTGAAATGATACTTCACATTTGTCATGTTTCAGCAAATCCCTAGAGCAGAAAATAAAGTAGCTGATGCTATGGCTACACTTTCTTCACTCCTTCAGTTAGGGGAACATGAATGTAGATTTTAATTCCTGGTGGAAGAGCTACATCACCCTATTTATGACTCCCAAGAAAGTCATGTCATTTGTACCCTTGTTGGTCATGAGTCATCCTGTTATGGTGCCATTTACTCATACCTTCATGATGGTATTATCCCTGAAACCTTTAACCGATCTGAACGCAGAAACCTTACCTAAAACGCCTCTTGCCATTCCCTTATCTCTGGTGATTTGTATAGGAGGGGTCTAGATGGAACACTTCTTAGATGCTTAGAAAAGGAAGAATCTGACCAAGTGTTAGTTGAAATCCATGAGGGCATCTGTGGGTGACATTCCAATGGTCTTACCATGGCCCGAAGCTTGCTTAGGGTGGGGCACTATTGGCCTATGATGTAGATTGATGTAGTAGCTTTTGCAAAGTCATGTGAAAAGTGTCAAAAATATGGTAACCTGATACATGCTCTAGGTAGGGAGCTCATTCCTTCTATATCTCATTGGCCATTTTAGCACTAGGCCTTTGATCTTGTTGGGCAGATTCATCCCAACTCATCAGGTGGAAAAAAGTTTATTATCACTACTACTGATTATTTCACTAAATGGGTAGAAGTTGTCTCACTTTCTATTGCCTCAGGCAAGATAGTCTCTCTATTCATTCTAAACCATATCATCTGTCGATATGGAGTGCCTTCTGAGATTATCACTAACAATGGAGGCCAGTTCAAAAACAAAGACCTTAAACAACTCTACAAGAAATTCAAGATTAAACAAAATTGTTCCTCCATTTACTTCCCATAGGGAAATGGTCAAGCAGAGGCATCAAACAAAACCATTCTTAAAATCCTACATAGAACAGTTCGTAAGAGTGGTAGAGATTAGCATTTATAGATAAATCTGGCTTTGTGGGCCTATAGAATGAGTATTCATACTCCTACTAGGGCTACTCCTTTTGCCCATACATATGGCATTGAAGCATTGTTAACTTTAGAGGTTGAGATTCCTTCACTTAGAATTTCTCTCAAAGGTCTAGTTACAGATGAAGACTACCGTGCCATGAGACTTCAAGAGTTAGAACTTCTAGATGAGAAACGTCAAGCATCATTTGACCATATGAGGGTTTATAAAAAGCACATGTCCAAAGCCTTCAACAAAAAGGTTCACCCTAGAGAATTCCAAGTGGGAGATCTTGTCCTACGTGAAAATCCTAAGAATCAACAACATAAAGATCAAAAGGGCAAATTTGAACCTAATTGGCTTGGACCTTACATCATTACAACATCTTTTGGGATAGGTGCTTAGTTACTGTCTACAACAATGGGAGAGTAGCTCCATGATCCTATCAATGTCCTTCACATGAAGAGGTTCTATCCATGATGCCCATTCTGTCTGGGGGCATCCTTTGTACATACTTATTGATCCTGAAAAAATCCAAAAAAATGATATATTGTCAACAATTCTAAAAAGCCAAAAATGTCTTAAAAAAATGATTATCTTAGTGAAAACCTAGCAATAGGAGCTTTGATGTATCTAAAAGAAATTATATATTCCAGAAATACAAAAAAAATCAAAAAATTTAAAAATTCAAAAAAAATAGAAAAAGTGCCTTGGTGAAAACCTGGAAATAGACGCCTTGGTAACAAATTTTTTTTTATAAAAAGTCTTGAAAAAAAAAAAGATTTGCAATAAAACCCAAGTGGTAAAAACCTGGAAACAAGCGCTACTTGAGGCCTTTGCACCTGTGTTTCTTAGCATGCATCCTCGACACTTAACCTTTATCCATCATGTCTTGTCCTTATTGCCTTGGTTTGGAATTGGTCTTTGTCTTTGTCTAGGGGGCATAACTATGTTAGCTTTGGTCTCTTGGATGCATTAGTCTTTAGGACACCTCACAAATGGTGTTTTTCAACACCATCCCAACTATGTTTTTCAACACAACCCCTAACATCGAGTGTTTTTCAACACTTATCAATTTGGTCTTACCCAGTTTTGTCATGTGACCTTACCTACTTGCAAGCATTTGATCCTTATCCTCAGAACTCAATATCAGTTAACACACTTAAATTTTTAAACACAACACTTAATGCTTGAGCTATGTCATGATCTTTTATTTGTGTGCTGACTGTTATTGATTTTCATTGAGTGTTCTTGTCTAATAAGTCTCTCTGGTATGCATAGCTAGAGGACTTGGGGCATGGGGCATGTTTTTATTTTCTTTTTGCTTGTGGGTGTGGTCTTGAAACTCTAGAGTGTCTCTTGTTGTCCCCTTGAAACACTTAGGAGATTTGAGGCATCATCCTTGACTATTTTTGCACAACCATTCTTATGGTCATCCCAACATCTAAATCTTGATGCGAGCGTGGTTTTTCTACATTAAATTGGGTAAGCTAACATCGAATTCATCTTGACCGTTATGTCTTTGATGCTTATGTTAGAATCTTTCCACATTCCAATCTGATATAAATCACATTCATATCTTCACAGTTGCCCTTGTGACTAGTGATGATTGTGTGATTTTATGATGTCCGTTAATAATGGCCCAATGATGAAAATAAGTTCCTTAACATTATCTAATGAATGATGAACACAAAATCCTATGTTACAATTTCTCTATTGCAAGTACACCTTTTCATTTTCATGTAGCTTGCATTGTTAGACTTCATGTTACTTTGCATTTTTAGGTTGCATTAGGAGTTTGAGAGGGTTTTCCTTCATCTTTCTTTTGGACTTTTAATCAACTGTGGTCATGTTTTGATCTTCATTTCCTTATCTTCTTTCGTGATCTCAATTGAAATTTTCTATCACGTAAACAGTTGATTGATTTTGGGGCATTCTTTTTCTTAAGGAAAATTCTCTTTCTTCTCTCCATTTCTTTCCACCTCTTCCAAACTTCTATCTTCCATTCACTTTCACCCCACTTCTTTTCTTCTAATTCAACTTTGGGGCATAATCTTTCAAGCTTGATGATCTACCTTGGTTCCGTGATCCTTATATCTTTCATCTTACATCAAGAACCTTATTTTTAGTTTGATTTGATCAAATTTATCAATTTTCTATTTCTCCTCTATCTCATTTCAAATTTGATCACAAGGGGGCATTACATATCAAACTTCAATACTTGATTCAACTTTATCAATCCTATCAATTACTCTACTTGGGGCAACCTTACTTGAGATTCTTATCTTGGACATGTCAATTACCTATTTATAGGGGTATTGACCTTGTCTTTTTCAATCAGTTTATCTTTGTCCTAATGTGTTCTCGTCTGTCGATCACATATCTGGGTTGTTTTGTGATCCCAAATCGATCTCATAGTTCAACTACATTCTTTGACTACATGTGTTTCCATAAAGATCACAAATTAGTCAAATAGGGGAAAATGTATGCACCCTAAAATGGTCGCCTAGACTATGGGCCCCCATTCTTCAATTTATCAAATGACGGAATCAATTTATCAATTTCCTGAATCAATGCCTTGCAATATTTTCAATTCAAATCAATTTCCTTGATCAAATCCTAATTAATTCAAATATTTCAATATTTCCTAAGGTTTGATCATTTTATCCTAAGTTTTATTTAATTAAGAGAACATGCTCCCTTTTAATTAAATAAAAAAAAATCTTTTAAATAAATAATAAAACTCACCTTATCCTATGTGTGCACATGAAAAAGGAATTTCAAAATTTAAAATTAAAAAAATAAGACTTTTTGTCTACACATTGAATGCACACTTTCCAAGATGAGTGGAATCTCCTTTTGCCTCTTAATCTCTTCCACGCATCTTTTTGCCTCTTAACCATGTCCATTGATTTTTCCTCTTGAGAATCTTGTGCACCAAAGTTAAAATGAGAATTTTTCTCCACCCTTGGATTTGCCTCTTAATCTCTACCATTCATTTCTCTTTAAAAGGAGCCCTCTCCTTCTCATTTTAGGATCCAAATTTTATGTTATTTTTATGCTACAGGTTTGGAGAGCGATTTTGGAAGAGAGTTTGAGCAATTGATCTTGAACATTGCAACTTCTATTTTCTTGTCTTCTTCTCTCATGCCTCCATGGCAATCCATTTAGATTACTCTTGCACTTTCATGTTAGATTAGATGCATATTTCATTTCATAGAATAATCTTGCATAATTATTTCCTTTCATAGATTAATTTTCTTTCATGCATTTATTATCATATAAAATAGCTTCCATTTTCATTTGCATGCATATTTGATGATCATGGAGACTAGCATTCTTACTTTTCCTCTTTGAATCTCTCATTTTATGGTGTACTTGCATGGGCACAAACTAGGTCTAAACTGAGGGCCTTCATTAGAAACCCTTGTACTCCATGAATAGAGAGCTATGAGTTGCCATTTGAGACCTCATTCTTGAGCAATCTTGGATATAATGACTCATATAAGTGTGTCAACATTTTAGCACACAATAACTTTTGATTTGGTAGGTTAATTTATTGGGCCCTTTTTAAAAAAATTGAATTACTTAAAGAGATCTATAATATCAGCATTGTTGTAGTGGTGCAAAGCATTAAATAATTTTATTGTGGCTAAAAACTAAACATATAGTCCAAAAATTAATTTTATACCAAAAAATTGCACCTTTTGTAATATTAACATTAAGAGAAAGGTTGAAACACATTTCCCAACACTTAGTTCACCATTCCTAATGATCTAGTGATTGCCACAAACCTGAAATTTTATATATAATTGAAATACCAATTTATAACAAGTAATTTTTTTATCTTATTTGATACCAACCTTATCTATTAAAAAGGAAGATAATCCTCATACTTCTCATAACTATGAATTGTCTACTTAAATATGCTATCAAGCGCTTCTAGAATAATTAATTGCAAGAAAATAACATTAATAATATGGTAACATCATTTTTATTTTTAAATGCCTCTCTTTCTCAAAATTGAAATCGTATTACTAGATGTTTATGTGGCTTCTCTATCACAAACACATGGAGATTGTTGGCATTGTGTTGTCATTGATGTCAACTTGATCAAAGGGGGATTCAGATGTAGAGCATGATAGCTATAACATTCATGATATGTTTAACTAACCATGAAAGTGTTTACATTGACATTGCTTATATTGTATGTTGTCATGAGGCATGTAATCTATTAAGGAAAATAGACTTCAAATGTTATTTGCATATGTAAATTAAATGGGTGATCAAGTGTTTACTTACGTCAACAACATGTGATTTTGAAGCATTGGTGGAGAGAAACGACTAGAGGTTGAGACTAAGTGTTTTAAATGGAAGTCTTGTAACCTTGTTTACACTAGCGATAGGAGAAAACCAGTCAGATATAGGAAATAATTCATTGGCAACATGATAAAAAATAGTGTGCTATAGGAACCTAATTTATCACTTAGACACTTAATAAAATAACGATCTTCATATATATCATTATTGGGCTTACTAAAGTCATTATTTTTAAATCTAAATTTGAATAATTCAAGTCTATGAGTTTAAAAAGTAATCCATGAGCATCTTGGATTTTTATGCAGTGAAGGTTATGTTGGTTAAAAATCTCAATTTTTGTTTTTTGCCCCAAAAGACAGGATGTTTTTGAAAAATTTTACAGTCTTTAGGGTTCTCTAGGTCTAAATATCCTGAAAATAAAAAAAGCGCTAGTTTGAATCATCAGCCTTCTATTTCTCCGTTACTTTATCAGGTCACTTAAGCTTCAAGATAAGCATGTGCGCTTTATTCTTTCTCTTTAGTCACTTAGTCTCCCAAAGAAATAAGAATATTCCTTTATATTTAGCAGTTGCTCGAAAGCCTTTGTCGCTCGATCTCACAAGCACTTTGGAATATTCTTTACTATCAAATGACTTAGCGATTACCCCTTTAGTCTCCAAGTCTCTGTAACTTTTCTCAAGATCTAGCGACTTCTGTAACAAATTTTGTAAGAAAGGAACTATAGTTGCGTGGTCTCTAGATGGAAATTACCTTTGGTTGGGTAATCTCTAAATGATTTATTAAAGTGATGTTTTACTCCGTGATTATGATTTTCTCTTTAGTCACTGAATCTCCAAATAGAGGTGCAGTCTTCTTTTGTGGTTGGCGATTCAGTGATGTGGTTGTGTCCAAATCTCCAGATGCGGCAGTTAAGTGATAAAGGATTCTAAGACTCAGTGACAACCGTAAGATGCAGATTTGATCGATGGACATCATGTAATCTCAGTTCTAAACTATGGTTTAAGAAATCTTTCAGTAACTCTGGGAATAAAGGTTTTCGCCAAGTCTCCAGATGTAACTAACGTTAGATAAAGTATATCACGACTGTGAGATATGTACAGTCGCGTGATCTCTAGATAGTGCTGAGTTAAAAGTAAGGATTAATATGTTGCTTCATCTCAATTGTTGATTTTGACTTGATCCTGTGGTGGTTGCGAGGTCTCAGTACCAAATTCAAAATATGAAAAGCTTTCGGCGATTAAGAATTTTCTTCAGTCGCCAGATCTCATAATAAAAGTGAAAGCTGGTCTCAGTCTTGTGATCTCATAATGAGAAATATTTCACCCGCAACTAAGAAATGGATTATAGTCGAGTAATCTCTAAATGTGAAAAATTAAAAATGGACTAAAGAGATTGACTATAGTCGCTGAATCTCTAGATCAAAAATTTATGATCACCAAATCTCGCAATGAATTCATAAAGTGAGAAATCTTTCCATGACTATGAGAAGCTCTCTTAGTCGCTAGGTCTCGGAAGCATTTTTGAAGGTGCAAATATTATAAAGTGGTTGTGAGACCTTTTCTTCAGTCACCAGGTCTCTGAATATTTGAATTTAAAATTTTTAAAGCTATGACTAGTGAATTGAAGCCTTGTTTGTGCTGAGTAATGGTAGAAGTGACATTTTTGGTGTCAAACATGGTGGCACATTTAATTCTGCAGAATAAAATAGTTAGAGGCTACTCATTTGAAAGTTAAAGAGCATATTGAAGAGTACAAAGCGCTAGGTTTTCAGAGCTTTCTAGAATTACAGTGTGACCAGTGATCTTGCAGAGAATTTTTAGAATTTCAATCAGAATGAGTCAAGTAGCAGCAGGCGGAGCCTCTACCAGTTGAGGGTCTAAGGAAAAAGTAAAGAAGAGTTTTTTAGATGATTTCCTTACCCTCTTTCCCGAGTCATCTCAAAATAAAAAGGTTAGTGATGATTATTTCATGGATGAATTAGCTTACTGCAGAGATGCCAAGACTCCTGATGTAATGGGCATGTGTATATTTGGATATTTTTATAAGAACCGTGATAGTGCAATACCAGTCTCAAACCCTTGGACATCAGGGTTGGCTAAATTAATTGTTCCTGAGGTCTTTTTAGATGTAGATGCATTGCTTATGTTGTCTCAATGGTATGATCCCTCATCTAGAACTATTAGAAAGGAAGATGGCTCTCCCCTGGTAACCCTAGACCAGAATTCATTCATGAATGCTTTTGGAATTCAAATCCCTATAGCCACTAAAATAGATTTGCAAGCCCAAGAAAATAGATATGTCAGAGAGGTTGCATTGGTCTCTAGGGAGATTAAGAGCCATATGTCCAAGGAAAATCAGAACTACATTGCACCCATGGCTGGGTCAACTCCATATTTTTACAAAGACCTCCAGTTTTACATGAAGTACATTGTGTATGGGATATGCCGGGTCTTGGGAGTCGATGCAAGCCCAGAGAGGATCACCTCTGATATTTTGATGCTAGTTATGGATTCACAAAGTCATCTAGTGAGTCAGGGATATGATTATATTGGATATGTGATAAATAGAATGCATGAGGGTTTATTATCTTTGAAAAATTTCACACCTAGTTCTACACCCAAGTTCTTACACTATTCTTTAATGATGCACCTTATTGTGTATTATAATTATAATCTTATAAATGTGGAAGATCTCAAGCCACAAATGATGTGGAATGGACAGCCCAACCCAGTGCAATTTTGGTTAGGAATTTGGAGCCCTTCTTGTCCTAGGAGGGATTTTGGTGCTTTTGAAAATTGGATTGTGTACCCTATTCTCCAGAGTTTGGGAGTCAATTGCACAAGGTTATCCACCAAGGTCCTGCAGTTGGTAAGACCCCAAAATTTTATTGATAAGTGGACTAAGGGTCACAATTGGGGGGATGTTTTTTATGAGAAGGGCTATACAATGATTAGGGTTTGTGGATGCCCTCAGCCTCCCCATCTACTTCCATTTTTTGTCCCACCAAGAATTGCATTTTTAGATTTTATCTGGCAACTCATGCTGACAAATAAAGAACATTTGGCTCCCCATAGGAAAGGGAATTTCACACCTTGGCACTTCAAAGTGCACTATCTTACAATTGTGAAGGGAGCTTTTAGTAAGGTAAAAGATTGGTTAGAAAAATACAGGATGTTTGCAGCACCATATAGATATGTGCATACAGAAAGTTTCATAGTTGCTACTAGGAGATATTACATGCCTACCATTCCTTTTAATAAGTAGCATGAGGAATATCCAGAGGAAGATGTGATCAAAAACATCATTGAAGATGATGAGGTAGAGAAAAGAGTTCAACAATTGGATCGATTATTTAAAATTGAGAAACAATTAAAAGGAAAAGGATTGGTATTTGGGGGTTTCTTTCCCACTTTGCCTTACCTCCAGAGACTTGAGCAGATGATGGCTCAATTTGATACATTGGTAGAATCCATGAAGGATCAAACTGATGATACTAATAAGGGTAAAAAAGCCCACTCTGATTATGAATGTGAAGAAGATAGTGATGGTGGCTACCCAATATATAGCCCACCCCTTATGGAGCAACCAATAATTGCAGGGACTAAAGAAGGAAATGAAGCCATTGATCTCAGTAAGTTACCTAGCTCTGATGACACCACTGAGCCCCTACAAAAGAAGAGAAGGTTAATGGCTGGAGAGCCATCAAAGAAGAAGAAGATAGAGTAAGTGCCCTCTGCATAAGAACTAGCTTTCATCATCATGAAATAAGGAAGGCAGTCAAAGAGGCCAAAAGACAACAGAGGTATGCGACTGAAGATGTGGAGTTTCCTCTAGATTTAGGCCAAGATGAAAGAATAATTGAGCAGGATGCATTCCTAAATGATGACAATTTTGTCAATTCTGATGAATTTAAAAGCTTTTTGATCTGGCACAAGCAACAACAGGTTGCATCTAATGTGCAAATAACTGAAGAGGGTCAAGTGTCTGATGAGGCAGTACAACAATTAAAAGAATATGACCCAGAGGCTGAAAGCTTTACTCCTAATGAGGCCAGGAAATTAGTTAGATAGAGCAACATGCTACTTGTGCCTGGATGGAGTTTGTATTCTGATTTTATAATAGATCAAATAAAGAGACAGGAGGATGTCACTCTATCTTCAGAGACCCAAGTAGGGGATATAATCAAGGGATTTGGTTTTAGCCCAAAGAATCAGGCATTATCCATGTGGAGTCTTTACCCTAAAGACAAGAAACCACAAATTTTGAATGTAAAAGAGCAATTGGAAGGTGATAAGATTGTGTGGTCTATCCACAATACAGGGGACCTTGAGATATCTCAGGTTTTGACCCAATTTTCCAAATTGAATGAAGATAAGACATAGCAGTTGTTTGATAGGTATGGTGCTCTTTTAAGTGATTATAGTGTCCTTGTAAAGGATAGGGATTTATAGATTATAAAGGTAATAGCATTAGAAAAGCATGCAGAGGAGTTACAACTACAAATTATCAATACTCCTGTAGTAGCTCCTGCACCTCCTGAGCAGCTTGCATTGATTGAGGCACAAGGAATGACAGAAGAGGAGGTGGCTGTAGAGGTAAAGAAGATAAATGATGAAAAGAATGAGGCTATATTATAGACCCTATTGAGTATTTTGCAGCACAGAATGAATGCAATTAAGGACAGATTTGATCTTGTCTTTAATGCTTATGGAAAATTGCCTGAATTGCAAAAGGAGGTCAATAATTATGTGCAAATTTTGAGTGGATTTCATACAGTGTGGTCTGTCAGAGCACCACTTTTTGAAAGATTGATTTTTGCTCAATCTTTGGGGAGTGACATATCGGAGACATTTGTAAGAGTTGGTGAGGAGATTGACAAAATTAAAGCCATATTACCACTTTTCAAGGGTAAGGAAAATTTGATTGAGGCTAAGATAGCCATGCTCAGCTCCTATTCCAACAAATTCATCCCCTCAATTTTGAGTACAGATAGAGTCATAAAGAGCCTTGATCAGTGGAGATCAGATGCTGATCTTTTGTTGCCTAGGAAAGAGGCATTTTTAGGTGAAGATAATAATGTTGATTTAGAAAGCTTCAACAAAACCCTAGATGAAGCTATTAAGGCAGAGACAGATCTCACCAAATTTGTAACAGATGTCAAAGCAATTACAGATGCCAGGTGAGAGAGACAAAAAGCACAATTACAACTTGTCCAGGACTTTAATTGGTCATTAGATGAAGAAGTAACTACATGGGATGAACTGACAAAGCCCAAAAAAGTTAGATCTGTCGCAGTTGACTTAGACATTTTGGATGAAGAATGAGAAGGACATCTGACACACCTGACACTTGATCTTAGAATACATGGATGATAAGCTATCATTTAAGAATGGTGTAGGTTAGCCTAAAATGGTGGTCACCATATCTCATTAAACTAAAGGAGCTATCATAAGTGCTTGTAGTTGAAGGTGTCAATTTTCAAGGGGCCAAGGATGTACAATAGTCCGAGGAAGTTTTGTCTTTCCACCGCCTAAGGGTTGGTTGTATTTTATTTTTAATTTTTGTCTCTTATGCTTTTAGGGTTAGGTTTTTCAACCATCTGAAGCTTGTTGCATTCCCATTCCTAAGGGAATTTCAAGGTGGTTGAAATGGATATATATATAGAGAGAGAGAGAGTTGAAGACTCATTTTTAGGGTCTCTCGAAAAAGATATAGAAAATTTGAACATAATCGCTTTGAAGCAGACTTCCAAGTTTTGTGTCTGGTCTTCTGAGTAACAGAATTTTGAATGTAATTGGCAAGTTGGTTTTAATACAAATACACTGCAACTTCTTCCATATACTGTTGTTGTCTCTCTACCTTTATATTGTACTCTTGTATTTTTTACATGTTAGGCATTTAAAATATACCAGTTGTAAAGCAACCTGCTTGATTGATTTATGAGTTTCTTTCAAGGAAAGAATTAAAAGTTCTCTTAGTTCATCTTGAAGAGTAGATATATCTATATGGATTGTTGATGATAACAGTGTTTGGTTAATAGAATAGTTTGTAAGGCAATCTATTTGGATTTGTGGCTAGTATGCAAGGCATACTGTTGTATTTCTTTTAAAATTATCTGGTTGATTTGCATTTAGATTTCTTTTGCCCATTAGATAAGGCATTGGTTTGGTGATTGTTTCTTATGGTTTTATCTTTCATAGATCTTTAGAGAAAAAATTGAAACTTTCACATCATTTACCAGCTCATTTTTCATTTCATGTTTATTGCACAAAATAGATAGGATTGTCCCTAAAGACACACAGTTCATATTTTTTGATTCCTTGAAGAGAGAATCATTTAGGTTGTCCCTCCTTAAAAGGAAGAAGGATGAGAATCCTTAAATCACTGATCTTTGCTTTATTTACAATCATGTTTTGCCTGGTTAAACTCTACATCAAATTGATCATGGTCATATGCAGAGTATTCTATAGATTGATGCACTAAGAAGAATTAAAATTAGATCAGTGTCCACTCATATAAACACTGTGTAATCAGTTATCATTAAAAGGTAATACCTACCTGAGTATGTGGAGCTCAAAAATGAAGGAGGATCTTATCTAATCCTCAGTAATTAGGTCTTTCTCTTGTTTGAATCAGCCTCAAGAAGCCTAAATTCAAAGTCAGTTTGATCCTACAAGAAAAATCCCTAACAGGTTAGAGGATTAAAAAAAAAGGACTGCCCAAACTTGCAGCCAAACACCAACAATGCAGAATAACACAACAAGATAATATTTCAACACAATTTTCATTCAACATGTTTGGTTGTAAGGCCTTCTGGGTTAGGGCCAAATACAATCACTTACAAAGTATTATGCAATCTCCTAGCTAGTCCAACCTTGAAATACCTCACTAACTGATGGAAACACTAAGACAGATCTAAACTTGAGATTGCAAGCCTCCAAGAAATCTCCTTGTCTCCAAGCATGCAACTACTAGCTCTGATATTACAACTATCAAACAATCAATCTAATCTTAGAGATCTCACAAGATCCAATTACTAACCTTCTCAATCTACCCACTGATATACCAAAACTCCAAGAACTCCAGTCGATAAACCAGAAATACTGAGCACGCCAGGCATCACTGAGAAAGCACGTCGACTAAGCACCACAGGCATCGCTAAGTACAAGTCCCACCGAGCACTAGAGGTTTTACTGAATTCCTTCAACAACCAAGCTTCCACTACAACATTTGGGGTTGATTTTTTACGCCAATTTTGATGGCAATACCATTTGTGTGTGTTTTTTATGTTTTTTTTGCAAGTGCCCCCGATGGTGTCATAATAGCGATGGTGACATCATAATTTTGACACCTGCATGATTATAAACAAAAAAAGAGAAAGAAATGCTCATTTGTAATTTTCATGAGTTGTGAAGAGGGAAGAGGGCACCGTGCATGAAGAGGGAAGAGGGCACTAGAATTTTGCTTGTGAGCTGTGAAGAGGGCACTGTGCGCAAAGAGGGAAGAGCACACTAGACTTTTTCTTGCATGTGCGAAGAGGGCACTAGACTTTTTCTTGTGTGCGCAAACTTGGCTCTAATACTCTATAGGGATTCGAGGTAGGCCCAAACTGGACTTTTGCTTGTGTGCACAAACTTGGCCATGTATTTTTTGTTATTTGGTTTTATTGCACTGTATTTCACTGGTTTGAAGCTAGGGCATCCATTTCATAGAGGTTGTGAGTGTTTTATTCATTTTTAATTTGTTTAGATGTATAAAAATATTACAAGAATTGACTGAAATACTTTGCCTTGCATGCACGAACTTGGCCATGAATTTTTGTTACTTGGTTTTATTGCATTGTATTTCATTGGTTTGAAGCTAGGGCATCCATTTATTACTTGTTTACTCACTGCTGGGGGACCGTGAGTTTTGATATGGGCATACATGATGTAAATTTGGTCACTGTTCTATTTAGTTATATATATTATAAACAATTACAACAATAATTAGTTATGTTTCTTCCTTTTCCATATAAAGTTGATAATTTTAGAATTTTATATGAATCTAGTGATGATCAAAAGGCCTTACACTCCTAAAATTTTGAGTTATAAGGTTATTGTCCTTCTCTGCAATTCATTCCAAGAAGTCACCTAGGGAACTCCTAAATATACTTTCAGAGTTGCTATAAAGCATTAACTAATTGGAGATGAAAAATAACATATTCGTTTCATGCATATGTGGTAAAACTTCATGAGATACTAAAGAAGACCTGCTATTTGTTAGACAAATCTTCATTGTCCCCCACAAAAATCTAAGTAATAACTACTCCACCCTTAATTTGTTTAACAATGCACCATATTAGATAAAGTAGGTCTATCACACATGGCACAGACTCTCTTCAAACTCATGATATGTTGCATGTGTAGTACAAAAATCATGAGGGGGACAATGAAGATTTGTCTGATAATGAAGAAAAATAAATATTTTGTAGTGCATAAAAATCTACTAAATCATAAGCTCCCACTTGTCTCTTTTCAATTTGGAAAAGAATACCTTCAACAGTATTGATGGTTGGATATGTGTTGTATGAGCTTTAGGGGTATTAGACAATGTTGTGTCCTTCAAAATTATACATTATTTTATTTTTGTTTGTTTGTCTAATTTTTGACTTGTTGCAGGGAAAGTTTCACACACCTAGTTCTGTTGATTTTGGCATTTTTGTCATTGATGTCAAAAGATATGTGTATTAGATTCATGTTAGAGGTATTTGTAGATAAGACATTTTCTATATTCTTGACAATGAGTATGTAATGATAATGAGTATTTGTAATAACAATATAATAGAATAAAGGAGACAATAAAAAACTTGACTTATTTCCAGTTTGTGACAGGAATATAACAGAACAACAGTGACAGTAAATAATCCCAATTTCAATACAATCTGTGATAGGAACACATTAATAGTATATGGTGATAGAAAGGTTTGACACGAGTTTTAGAACAGTCATAATTTATATTGAAAAGTTCGTAAATGAAATTTTTTATTTTAGACATCATGGTAATAGGAAGTAAATAATGTAGCAATAGGAAGAATAAAAGAGAACTTTCAAATAGAAACTTGTTAAGAGTCTTTTTTAAAGGTTGAAGATGGTTAATATTGTGAAAAGTGTTAATCACTTATTGATTATAAACTTATGTAACATTTGTTCTAATTTGTTTACATAAATCATATTCTGTCGATTTTGTATTTTGTTTAAATCATACCGGTTAGAACAAACTCAACAATTTGGTCTTCAAAATTTCGTAACCAACCAAGTGATAACTTTTTTCCTTTGAACAAGATAAAAGAATGATCATGTAACATGGGGAAATTTGGAGAGAATATGAAACGTATTGTGAGTTTTGTCTACACATGTAATACGTTGCATGTGGGGGACAATGAAGATTTTTCTGACAAACAACAGGTCTTCTTTAGTATCGTATAATAATATGCTGAAAATTATTAATCTATTTAAACAATTCTTATAGATTAGAATTACAACATATTGGCTAACAAACAAAGTAGGTTCAGTTTTAAGATAAAGTATGTTTAGATAAAGAATAGAATTTACAATTAATACCCAATTGTCTAATTCAATAGTCTACTTTTAAAGCATATAAAGTAGGTTAAGTTACTTCAGATAAAGTATGTGTAATCTAGTTTAATACTTTATTAACTATGTCTACTCCAACCTTAATTGTTTAAGAATTCATTATATCAAATAAAGTATGTTTAAGAATTGTTGGGACTAGTCCTTTGGCGTGTATTAAACATAATAGAATTTTTCAGCATATTATTATCATTCTATTTCTTTGTTTAACAATGCACCATATTAGATAAAGTAGGTTCTATCACACATGGCACAAAATCTCTTCAAACTCACAATATGTTGCATGTGTAGTACAAAACTCGTGAGATTCTAAAGAAGGCCTCACTCTTAATCAACCAAATCTTCCTTGTACCACATAAAAAATTGTGTGATAACTATGTCTACTCCAACCTTAATTGTTTAAGAATTCATCATATAAGATAAAGTATGTTTAAGAATTGTTGGGACTAGTCCTTTGGCGTGTATTAAACATAATAGAATTTTCAGCATATTATTATCATTCTATTTCTTTGTTGTAAACATGCCATTGGTTTATTTTTGTAAATTATTTTTGTGTTAAATGCATTTAAAATAAAGGTCTAATTCTGTAGACTACTAGCGCGAAGGAAGATTTGACCTAGCAGTCTACAGAATTAGACCTCTATCTGTAGCTTTGTCTAATTCTGTAGACTGCTAGGTCAAATCTTCCTTCATGCTAGCAGTCTATAGAATATTATCATGCATTTAATCTTATAAAATCGTCAATTATTAAGCATTAAGCATAGTAATAGGTCAATCTTCATTGTCTTCATTGTGGAGGAAAATGAAGATTTGTCTGACAAACAATAGGTCTTCTTTAGTATCTTATAATAATATGCTGAAAATTCTCAATCTATTTAAACAATTCTTATAGATTAGAATTACAACATATTGGCTGACAAACAAAGTAGGTTCAATTTTAAGATAAAGTATGTTCAAATAAAGAATAGAATTTACAATTAATACCCAATTGTCTAATTCAATACTCTACTCTTAAAGCATATAAAGTAGGTTCGGTTACTTTAGATAAAGTATGTTTAATCTATTTTAATGCTTTATTAACTATGTCTACTCCAACCTTAATTGTTTAAGAATTCATCATATCAGATAAAGTATGTTTAAGAATTGTTGGGACTAGTCCTTTGGTGTGTAATAAACATAGTAGAATTTAATCTGTAGATATAGTTAATGCACCATATTAGATAAAGTAGGTTCTATCACTAGAAAGGTCCTTGTACCACACAAAAAATAGAATTCAATAGATTAACTAAGTAGGACTAGTCTTGACATGACTGCTAGTCACAAAAATTCTATATATACTTTATAGTTCTATTAATATGCCATTAATATGCATTACTTCAAACCTTAAGTAATGCAATAACCTTATTAGTTTAACAATGAATTACATAGAAGGACAATAACCGTATATTTTTTACTATTAGAATCTTCATTGTCCCCCACAAAAAAACTAAGTAATAACTACTCCACCATTAATAGTGATGAAATAAAGAATTAACGTATACTTTAATTTATTACTATTCTAAATTAGGTTATAAGACAATAGTTATCTTAATATAATCTGTATGGCATTCTTAGTTACTTCAGATTAAACCATCAATTCAATAGTAATAGTAATTAGTCTGTGCCATGTGTGATAGAACCTACTTTACACAATATGGTGCATTGTTCAACAAATTAAGGGTGGAGTAGTTATTACTTAGTTTTTTGTGGGGGACAATGAAGATTTGTTTGACAAATACATGCCATTGGTTCACTTTTGTAATTTTTTTTATAGAACAAAAAAAAAAGAAAAAGAAACACTCATTTTTAATTTTCGTGAGCTGTGAAGAGGGAAGAGGGAACTAGAATTTTGCTTGCGAGCTATGAAGAGGGCATCCATTTCATAGAGGTTGTGAGTGTTTTATTCATTTTTTAATTAGTAATTGGCAGATTAAATGCAGATAACACCTATGCATTAAACATGCAAAACTGATAAAGGTGTTATATGCATTTAATCTGCCAATTACTAATAGATTAAGCATATTATTACTATGCTTAATGTTCCATTTAAATGCATTTAACACAAAAAAAAAAAATACAAAACTGAACCAATGGCATGTTTAAAACAAAGGTCTAATAGAACTCCCAACAATTCTTAAACATACTTTATCTGATATGATGAATTCCTAAACAATTAAGGTTGGAGTAGACATAGTTATCACATAGTTTTTTGTGTGGTACAAGGAAGATTTGGCTAGGTCAAATCTTCCTTTGTGCTAGCAGTCTACAGAATTAGACCTTTATTAAGAATTCATCATATCAGATAAAGTATGTTTAAGAATTGTTGGGACTGGTCCTTTGGCGTGTATTAAATAGAATATAATTTTCAGCATATTATTATCATTCTATTTCTTTGTTGTAAACATGCCATTGGTTCAGTTTTGTAAAAAAAAAATTGTGTTAAATGCATTTAAAATAAAGGTCTAATTTAGTAGACTACTACCACAAAGGAAGATTTGACCTAGCCAAATAAAGGTCTAATTCTGTAGACTATTGGTCAGACAAATCTTCATTGTCTTTTGATTGTCTTCTTTATATACTGGTATTTAAATGGAACATTAAGCATAGTAATAATATGCTTAATCTGTTAGTAAATATCTGCATTTAATTTTCCAATTACTAATAGTTTTGTACTACACATGCAACGTATTGTGAGTTTGAAGATAGTCTGTGCCATGTGTGATGGTTAAGTAATGGGAAAGTTATGATGATATAATTGTAGAACTACTAGTCCCTTGAAATGTTCAAAAAAAAATTCTCAAAAGGTGCACTCTCATGGAATACGATGACTTCAGGCTATGCACAAAATGGATCTATCTTCTATCACTATGCTCTTATCCTATGTCAAAATGGGAGATTTATGACACGGTATAGATATCCATCAAGGCATAAATAAAATTCAACTTTTCTCTAATGTTGTAGTTGCAAGTAATGTATTTTAAATTTTATTTTATTATTCATAGAAGCTTGCAGTATAGTTGCTTTTGATGCAAACAATTTGCGGCTTTCAAAAAAAGTTATGTGCCAATTTTCTTAGGCAAGACATTTGTGGATAGGTTTCTTATTAAGTTTGGACTCGAAATTAGCTCATGTTCTTGGTCGTCCTTTATCATATATTCAATTAAAGGCACTCAAAATCAGTGAAACGCTCATTTGTAATTTTCATGAGCTGTAAAGAGGGCACCGTGCGCGAAGAGGGAAGAGGGCACTGGAATTTTTCTTGCGAGTTATGATAATTGTTGTAAACATTCCATTGGTTCAGTTTTGTAATTTTTTTTGTGTTCAATGCATTTAAAATAAAGGTCTATTTCTGTAGACTGCTAGCACGAAGGAAGATTTGACCTAGCCAAATAAAGGTCTAATTCTGTAGACTATTGGTTTGACAAATCTTCATTGTCTTCTTTATATACTAGTGTAATCACCTAAAAATGGTCACCTAGACTATTAGCCCCTTGCTAGCATTATTTGCTAAAATTATCAATTGCTTATTCTTGATCAAATCCTAGTTCTATCATTTATTGATTATTTTCTATGGGCTAACCATTTTATCTTAAAGTCTTTATTTAATTAAAAGGAATTTCCTCCTCTTTTATTAAATAAAAAGCCCCCACTTTCCTCTTATCCCAAGTTGCACAAATAAAGCATTATTCCTATTTTATAAAAAGGGAAAAAGCACTTTTTGTCTCATATGGACACAAAAGTCAACTCTTATTTTCTCATTGGAGGATACTTGTGCACATGGATTGCTCCTCTTTCAAGCTCCACCCTTGATTAAATCTTTTGCCTCTTAATCTCCATGGTCCATTCTTTCTCATTTCTTATAAAAGGAGAGCTCTCTTCCCATTTTAGGATCCATCTTTTGAATACTAACCTTATGCTGTAGGATTGCTTGGAGGCTTTGGAGCTTTTTGAAGACATTCTTTCATCCATCTTTCATTTCTTGCATCATAGTTTCATATTTATGCTTTCCTAGATTAGCTTCATTTCTATGCTCTAGATTAGCTCACATAGATTAATTAGCTTGGATTGTAACACTTGCATCTTTCTTTTCATAGCTTAGCTTGCATTCTCATTTCTAGCATAGTTGCATTTTATTCTCATATTGATTCTTGAGGATATTGGCATTTTTGCCCTTGTCTCCATTGAATCTCCCATTGCATGGTTTACTAGCAAGGTCAAAGGCTTAATAGCTCTAGCTGAGAGCACACTTAATATCCTTGCACTCCATGCCTAGGGAGCTCTAGGTCATTTTTCAAGGATTCCCATTCATGGATTCCCTTGGAAGCAAAGACTTAGAGAAGTGCACATCTTAGTGTGTACATTTTTGGTGCCCACCTAATGTGACCAACCCAACGTGGTCAATGAGTCTCGCGTAGGGTCTAACGAGTTCAATCCACGTATTGCTTTAGTGGACCACGCTGGTCCTTCTATGTCAAATCTAGATTTTGACACTTTTGGAGCCTACCCTATAGCCTCCACTTCTCTTGTCACCAGAGATGATATCCCCCACATCAATCACCTTGAACCAGTCACTTCACTTTCCCTCATGCACTCAGATCTCATAGATTGGTATGCCCAAGATCAAAGACCTATATTGCCTTCCTTTCAAAATGACTATGAGATCGCCTACTACCTCAATGCCATTGAACCTGTTACTTCTTCCACCAGTGAACCAGCAACAAACATGACCGAATCAGATATCAAGTACCTTAGTCATAAAATTAAAAGAAAAAAGCAATGGTCGGATGATGAAAACCACATTGTGGCAGTCTCTGAACCTCAAAAAAGTAAAAATAAAGATGTATCTAAGGGTGAAAACCTCGCTGAGGTGCCCAAGGATGAGGTACTTGGTAGTCTGCTGAGCTATTTTCAAGAAAGGTCTTCAGTCCTAATAGAACTTACATAGCCCATAAACTTGGGGATAGAGGAATCTTCTAAAATCATACATGTGGCTCAGTCCCTCTCAGCAGAAGAAAAAGAACAATTTTCTACATTCTTTAAGATCAATTTTGCCTGGACATACTCAGACATGCCAAGTTTTGATACTGAGCTTATTATGCATCATATCTCTATTGCTCCAGAGGTAAAACCTGTCAAACAAAAACTGAGAAAGATGCATCCCCATGTGGCATTATTGGTTAAGGTTGAACTTGAGAAGCTCCTAAAAGCCAATTTCATCAGAGCGATTGACTAGGCTGAGTGGATTTCTAACATTGTCCCTATTTCTAAACATGACAAGTCCATTCGTGTATGCATTGATTTCTGAGATCTAAATAAAGCATGCCCTAAGGATGATTTTCCACTTCCAAACATTGACATGATAGTGGACATGACAGTGGGCTATGAAATGTATTCCCTTATGGATGGCTTCTCTGGATATAACCAGATCAAGATCACCCCTAAGGACCAAGAGAAGACAACCTTCACATGTGCATGGGGTACCTTTTGCTGGAATGTCATGCCGTTCGGGCTTAAAAATGCTTGTGCAACCTATCAAAGAGCCATGACTACCATCTTTCATGATATGATGCATAGAAACATGGAGGACTATGTTGATGACACGCTTGCCAAGTCATAACAACAAAGCACTCATTTGTCTAATTTGAGTTTGATATTAGACTGCATGGAACAATTTCAACTCAGATTAAATCCAAAAAAATGTGCTTTTGGTGTCACTTCTAGGACACTGCTAGGATACATAATATCAGCAAAAGGAATAGAAGTAGACCTAGAAAAGGTGCAAGCTATCATGGAGATGCCACCTCCTCATAACATCAAACAATTAAGGAATCTTCAAGGCCGTCTCTAATCTATCAGGTGGTTCATTTCTCAGCTACCTGACAGAGCTCAACCATTCAATCAGAATTTCCATAAGAGAGCTACTTGTATATGGAATAAGGAGTGTCAAAAGAACCTAGACCAGCTCAAGGATTACCTAGCACAGCCCCCTATTCTTATGCCACCTATCCAAGGGAAACCCTTGATATTATACATTTTTGCTACAACAAATTCTTTAGGGGCTCTCCTTGCACAACATGATGAGAAGGGAAAAGAACGAGCTATCTATTATATCAGTCACACTCTGGTTGCTTATGAACTCAATTACACCAGTATTGAAAAGGCTTGTTTAGCTGTGGTGTTTGCATCTCAAAAACTTATACATTACATGCTTGCACATACTACATAGCTGGTCACTAAAATTGATCCTTTAAAATATCTCCTAAGTAAAGTTGCACTTACTGGATGCCTTGCCAAGTGGATGTTGATTCTTTCAGAATTTGACATTCAGTATATTGAGAGAAAAGCTATTAAAGGGAAAGCAATTGTAGATCAATTGGCTGAGTTTCCCATGATTGATAATGCTCCTCTTCAGATAGATTTCCTAGATGCCTCAATCATGAATATCACAGGGCATACATGGAAAAAAAAATTTGATGGTTCTTACAAATAGAATGGTGCTGGTGCCGGAATCCTATTTGTTACCCCTCACGGATACACCATTCCTAAATCATACAAGCTTCTCTTTCCATGCACCAATAACATAGCTGAATATGAAGCCTTACTGAATGGTGTCAAGCTTACCCTTGAATGGAGGATTTTTGAGTTGCATATTTTTGGAGATTCTCAACTTGTCATAAACCAAGTAAATGATGATTACCAAACCAAAGATGACAAGTTGATTCCCTACAAGAGGATGATAGACTCACTCAGGAATTATTTTACATTTGTCACATTCCAACAAATTCCTAGAGCTGAGAACAAGGCTACTGATGCCATGGCTACTTTGGCATCCATCTTGCAACTGGAAGAGCATGAACCATGCTTTGAGTTCTTGGTGGAAAAATTGCGCTACCCTACCTACAATTCTCCTGATGACCATTCATTTACACTGTGGTCAGTCATGACTCCTCCTGCTATGCCACCATCTTTTCCTATCTTTGAGATCAAGTTATCCCTAAAAATATAATGTGTAATGAGAAGCACCAACTCATCCGTAATGCCTCACACTTTACCCTCATCTCTGGTGACTTGTATAGGAAGGGTCTAGAAAGAACTCTCCTTAGCTATCTAGAACTAGAGGATTCAAAAAAGGCACTAGCTGAAGTTCATGATGACATATGTGGGTCACACTCTAATGGTCTTGCACTCACTCATAAATTGCTTAGGGCTGGCTACTATTGGCTTATTACGCAAGCCAATGCTATTTGATATGCCAAGTCTTGCAAAAAATGTCAACTACATGGGAACCTCATTCATGCTCCTAGACGTGAGCTCATTCCCTCTGTTACCTACTGGCCATTTCAACAATGGGCCTTTGACTTGGTAGGCAAGATTTGTCCCAGTTCATCAAGTGGGCATAAGTTCATCATTACAACTACTGAATATTTTACCAAATGGGTTGAAGCTATCCCATTGTCTACAGCTACCGGCAAACATGTTGCCCTGTTTATTTTGAATCACATCATTTTCCACTATGGTATTCCTTCCTCCATAGTCACGGATAATGGTAGCCAATTTAAGAACAAAGACCTAAAGCACTTGTGCAAAAAGTTCAAAATCAAACAACATTGGTCTTCTGTTTACTACCCTCAAGGGAATGGCCAAGTTGAGGCCTCAAACAAAACATTGCTGAAAATTCTCCATAGAACAGTGTACAAATTAGGCAAGGATTGGCATCTGTAGATCAATCCTACAATATGGGCTTATAGAATGTCTATCCACACTCCTACAGGTGCAACACCTTTTTCCTTGGTCTATGGTTCTGAGGTTGTCTTACCATTAGAGGTTGAAATACCTTCACGAAGAGTATCTCTCCATGGTTTGATTACCGATGAAGACCAAAGGGCCATGAGAGTGCATGAGCTCACTACTTTGGAAGAACGTCGCAAGGCCACTTTTGATCACATGTGCACTTATCAAAAGATAATGTCTACTGCTTACAATAAGAAAGTTCATCCTAGAGAGTTTCAAGTGGGGGAACTAGTTCTTAGAGAAAATCTCAAAAATTAGCAGAATAGGGAGCAGAAAGGAAAGTTTGAGCCAAATTAGTTAGGGCCTTATATTACCACAACAACATTTGGGTTCGGAGCCTACTAGCTATCTACACTTGAGGGAGAAGAGCTTACTGAGCCTATCAATGTCCTACATCTGAAAAATTTCTATGCCTAAGGTTCTTGAGCTCTTTGTACATATTCTTATTTGATCCTGAAAAAATCTCAAAAAAATTCATATATGATGCTGAAAAAATCCTAAAAAGAATAAAAAGTATTGAAAAAATGAGCATCCTAGTGAAAACGTAGCAATAGGTGCTTTGATGTCTCACCAAAAAAAATTCAAAAAATTCAAAAAAATAGAAAAAGTGTCTTCGTGAAAACTTGGAAACAGACGCCTTGGTAGAAAAATACAAAAAAAATTGAAAAAAGTCCTGAAAAAATCTATCAAGTGGTGAAAATCTTGAAACAGGCACAGCTTGAGACCCTTGCACATGTGTCTATCAGTCTTGCATGGCGCTACTTCGCTTCACTTCTCGCTTTACCTCTCCTAGCCTAGAATTGACTCTTGTCTTAGTCTAGGGGGCATACATGTTATTTTAGCTTATCATTGGGTCTCTTTCTACATCGGGGTTTCTCAGACCACTTGGTTCAAACGGTGTTTTTCAACACCACCCCCAAACTATGTTTTTTAACACTACCCTAGCATCAAGTGTTTTTTTTAACACTTATCAGATGTTTACCCATAGTCTAGAATGATGCGATATTTCTGTCGGCAAAGGTGATACTCAAAGATTGACTCTATGACCTACACACATGCACTTAAAACACTTAACTTGCTAAGACTTGTTTGACTTTCTTTCTTTGTGTGCTATCTATGATGATTTCTTTGCTGAGTGTTCCTCCCCTAATGGTTTTCAATGATGCATAGCTAGAAGACTAGGGGCACAAGGACATGTTTTATTTCTTTCTCTTCTTGTGGATATATTTTGTTGGTCTTAATTGTCATTATCATTTATGCTGGTTCTACGTGACAATAGGACTTACAAGGTTTTGTCCTTGACTGTGTTCGCAAGTGCATACTTCTAGCCATCTTGACTTTCCTTGTGTCTCGATGCGAGTATAATCTTGCTATATCAAACTTAGGGAATCTCACTGCACTAATCATCTTGACCTACATGTGTTTGGTGCCTAGGTGGGATTCCCACATTTCATCTAATATAGATCATATTCATATACCCATAGTTATACTAGTGTGTATTGTATGATCTTGCGATGCTACCAATAATGCTCGATGATGAATATTAGAGACTAATAGCTTCATGACCTTGCAAGTAAACCACTTTTTCATAGTAGCTTGCATTTTTAGGTTCATGTTAGTTTTGCACCTTGTATATGGAGAGAGCTCTCCTTTTCATCTTTCATGGACCTGTCGGTCAACTGCACTCATCTTTCCTTTTCTTGATCATGTCTTTCAATCCTTGTCTTTCACATCACATCTTTGTTCATCTCATCACAAGGGGTTAATCTTATCATCATATCTATATCAACAAAGAGATCATTTTCAGAAACATGCATCTATATCATAAACATGAGAACTAAACATAAATCTATGAGAGAGAATATATATGAGCATATAACATACATTTTGAGCAATATGACAAGACAATATAAAAACTAAAACATCCATCACAAATGGGAAAAATACACAAGCTATATCGTAAATCCAAGTAACCTCATATATATAACAATGTCATGATACAATGTGGGATACAAAAAATCTAGATCAAGTCCCAGGATATGTCTCTATACATCTATCTAACCTAAACCTAAGACTTGCTAGCTCCATCATGTGGAGCTGGTGGTGGAGGAGGTGGTGCTACCACTATGTCTAGTACCATATCCGATCTACCAGCTATCATAGAGTAGGGCGGTGCTCTCTGACCCTCTGGTGTCACCTGTATATAGAGCCCATGATAGTATGTAGCTTGTGTTGCCTCTCTTCAGCTCTCTGCAGTAGCAACCTGTATAGCCCTATCCTGCCACTCAAGCTCAACTCTTAGATCTATCAGCTACTACTCTCTAACTACTATGGTGATGTGTAACTACTGCATCTCCACCTCTAGAGCCTGGATCCTGGCTCTCAGATCCCCTCCCCTTGCAGGTTGCTCCTGCTCTGCATCCACCCTGTGATGAACCCTCACTGCATCATCCTCCTTCAGGCTCACTAACCTATGTCTCCATGACCACCGCCAGTTAGTTGACCTAGAATGCTCTCCTCTCTCTCCACCCCTCCCTCCCCCATCATCCCTGTCATCTCCGTCTCCACCCTGTGCCTATGGGTTTGCATCTGGCATAGTAAACCTGGGGAAAGGACATCTCCATCACTCTGCCCTATAGGCTGCATCTACACCTGCATTTATTGTCCCTGTGAGGTATTCCCATGGCTCCCTTTGTATCCCAACTATCTCTTGTACTACCTGTTGGTAGTCCAACATCGGCAGCCATCCATGACCCTCCTCATCTCAAGACCTAGCATAGGTGGTGGTCTCTGTAGATACTCTCTACTGTCAACCAAACTATCTCTAGATGTGAGTGATGACAAATCTCTCAACCACCTCAACATGATGACCTACCAGTGGCTGGGTGCATAACATGTACCCCAGCTTGTGCTCTCTGTCACTCCACTACTCACAGGCCCTGTACGGTCTCCACTCAAAAGTGGTCAACTCATCAAGGAGTCTCCTGTAATATGTCAGGTCACTGCTATGAGCATATGATATAAACCCCATGTATCTAAAAATGCAGGGGTGCCTCCGCTCCCTTGGCTGTACATGTGGGCGCACTACAGCAATGTGCTCCCACACCCATATCTGAGCAAGCACGGCTCCACATGCCCACATCCTGCCATCTCTGTACACTATCTCATGGAGCTCATGATACATATTAGCCAATATGGCCAGGCCCCATGCTAACCACCGTGGATGTGCCACCAGATCCACTACTAATCTGCCCCATCCCAGTGGAAACCCCTTCTGACTCATGTCAGTAATGAGGGCCTATGCAATAATTGAACAAACAATGCAAGGCACTGTGAAGTCCCTGCCATACTCCTCCATCAGCCACTCCCAGTTGAGGTGTCTGTCGATAATCATAATATCCTGGAATAGGTCCTAGATGGCCTGTCATCCCTCAGTAGGATCCTGATCATAATATACCTATGCCAATAGAAAATCATGTCAATTTCTTATCATATGGAAACTTTACATCTCTAAATATTTAGAAACATGATTATACTCACCAGATCTCCATGACTCGGCACTCGCAGGATCTAATAGACATCCTCTAAGGTGATGGTCACCTCTCCAATAGGTAGATGGAAGGTGTTGTGCTCGCTATGCCACCTCTCAGCTAGAGCAGTCAGCAACCCATGATTTTCCTGAATATGGGGCATATCAAGGAGGAACCCAAAACCCATGCTAGCCAAATCATCCTTTCTAGGATCGTCTAGATCCTGGATGCACCGTAAGCCAGTCACTCACGGAATTCTAATCAACAACATCAAGAAAGTCTCCTACAAGCCATAAACCAATTCATATATTAGAACATATCATGATGGATGATTAAAATCAGTACATCAAAACTTAACCACAAAAATTGTCTAGACCCATGTCATATTGCTCAAAATTTAAACATGTGATATTTCTTATTAACTAGTGTGACACTATTTTTTAAAAAAGTATCATGCGATACTTTCTTCAACAGTAGTGTGATAATCTTTTCCCATGTGATATTTCTCTAGGTATCGTACGATGTTTCACCCAGTATCGTGCGACACTAGACTAAACGGTCGAGTGATACTTTTTGGTCCCGCAAACGATCACACGATAGAGTTTCTCAAAGTGTGCGATACTTTTTAAGTATCATGTGAACTTTTGCACCAATAAAATTCAAAAATTTTCAAAAAACTTAAAACCATGTTTAAAAAACATTCAATGCTCATTAAATGCTCAAAAAAGCAAAGTTTTTCTAAAAACTTACCGGGGCACCATACTGAGGAGGCCGGTTGTGCAACCGACCATGCTCGAATCAATGATGGTGAACTGGAACTGCTACTTGTTGAGCCATCTTCTCTCTCTGAGCTCTTAAGATTCTCAAAATCACAAAAGACAAATGAATTTGAAAATGACCTTTTTACCCCTTATATAGCATTTTGACTTTTTTGACCAATTTTCAAAACATCTCAGAATTGTGCAAAAATTGCACCCCTAGCTAATTTCAAAATCCTGGATCCATTTTCAGGATCAAAATCAAAATCTAAGTTCATCTTGATAGTCAAAATCATGTTTCAAATTTTCCCCTCCTTCTACGCAGTTGACTAACCATCTGAGGCTTGATCCTTCAATCTTTGTTGGGGCATTCTTCATACTTTCATCCCCATCTCTCTCACATTTCTCATCTCTCATTCATTTCATCTCTCTAAGGTCTTACTTGGGGCATATCCTCATTTCTTGATGGTTATCATATCATTATTCATTTCCTCGATTATGATTTCTAGTGATTTGATCATATTGCTCTTGCTTCTGCCTTCCCTCTACCTAATTTTGATTTCACTTTTGATCCTGAGGGGGAAGACACATCATATCCTATTGGCTATTCTCTAGAGCATATTCTTGACCATTCCATTTTTTTTAATTGATCTATCTTTGCGCTTGACATGTTAGTTCTCATCTCAAGTCCTGATACTGTCCATCTCTTTCCTAAGTGTTCAACACTGTCGCTACCAGGCTGACCATGCACGATTTTCTATCTCTCTCCACTTCATAATTTGGAGTCAGATCTCTATCTCTATTGCCTTCTTGGTTGATCTATTCTTTGATGTAATGTGTTCCCAGATCGATCACACATTAGTCAAAGAGGGGCAAATGTAATCACCTAAAAATGGTCACCTAGACTATTAGCCCCTTTCTAGCATTATTTGCTAAAATTATCAATTGCTTATTCTTGATCAAATCCTAGTTCTATCATTTATTCAATTATTTTCTATGGGCTAACCATTTTATCTTAAAGTCTTTATTTAATTAAAAGGAATTTCCTCCTCTTTTATTAAATAAAAAGCCCCCACTTTCCTCTTATCCTAAGTTGCACAAATAAAGCATTATTCCTATTTTATAAAAAGAGAAAAATCACTTTTTGTCTCATATGGACACAAAAGTCAACTCTTATTTTCTCATTGGAGGATACTTGTGCACATGGATTGCTCCTCTTTCAAGTTCCACCCTTGATTAAATCTTTTGCCTCTTAATCTCCATGGTCCATTCTTTCTCATTTCTTATAAAAGGAGAGCTCTCTTCCCATTTTAGGATCCATATTTTGAATACTAACCTTATGTTGCAGGATTGCTTGGAGAATTTGGAGCTTTTTGAAGACATTGTTGCATCCATCTTTCATTTCTTGCATCATAGTTTCATATTTATGCTTTCCTAGATTAGCTTCATTTCTATGCTCTAGATTAGCTCACATAGATTAATTAGCTTGGATTGTAACACTTGCATCTTTCTTTTCATAGCTTAGCTTGCATTCTCATTTATAGCATAGTTGCATTTCATTCTCATATTGATTCTTGAGGATATTGGCATTCTTGCCCTTGTCTCCATTGAATCTCCCATTGCATGGTTTACTAGCAAGGTCATAGGCTTAATAGCTCTAGCTAAGAGCACACTTAATATCCTTGCACTCCATGCCTAGGGAGCTCTAGGTCATTTTTCAAGGATTCCCATTCATGGATTCCCTTGGAAGCAAAGACTTAGAGAAGTGCACATCTTAGTGTGTACAACTAGCATGTATTAATTAGCTGACAAATAAAGAAGCATTTAGATAATCAGAAGACAATGAAGATAATTTTAAATGTATTTAACACAAAAAAATATATACAAAACTAAACCAATGACATGTTTACAACAAATAAATAGAATGATAATAATATGTTGAAAATTGTATTCTATTTAATACATGCCAAAGGACCAGTCCCAACAATTCTTAAACATATTTTACTTGATATCACTATGCTCGATCGTATCCTATGTCAAAATGGAAGATTTATGACACAATATAGATATCCATCAAGACTTAAATAAAATTCAACTTTTCTCTAATGTTGTAGTTGCAAGTAATGAATTTTAAATTTTATTTTCATCATAGAAGCTTGCAGTATAGTTTCTTTTAATGTAGACAATTTGTGGTTTTCAAAAAAAGTTATGTGCCAATTTTCTTAGGCAAGGCATTTGTGGATAGGTTTCTTATTAAGTTTGGACCAAATTAGCTCATGTGCTTAGTCATCCTTTATCATATATTCAATTAAAGGCACTCAAAATCAGTTAAAATTACTCTTCATCTATGTATGATTTGTGAAAAAAAATTATGCTAAGTTGGAGAGTATTTAAGTTACCACAAACATCACGACTACTACTTGTTGCCAGTGTGTCCTTGCTCGTTCTCTTTTCTGACTGAGCGATCAAATTTGGGGAAGAATCAACGTAGGCAAAGAGAAAGAGAGAAAAAATGGTGCAGTATAATTTCAGAAACAAGTTGGCCCTTGGCCAGATCAATATTGCTCGCAATCTCATTGCCAAAGTGGCCAAAGACTATGTTAGGCTGATAAAATATGGGGATTCTCTTTACCACTGCAAATCTTTGAAGGTTTCTACACTTGGATGGATGTGTACCATTCTTAAGAGAATTGGACCAAGTTTGGCTTACCTCGAACATGTGAGGAAGCATATGGAAAGGTTGTCTTCTATTGACTCCAATACCAAGACTATTTTTATCTGTGGGTACTCTAATGTTAGCAAGAGTTATTTTATTAATAAGATTACTAGGGTGGATGGATGTGCAGCCTTATTATTTTACTACTAAGTCTCTATTTTTTGGGTATACTGATTATAAGTACTTGAGGTATCAGGTTATTGATACCCCGGGTATTTTGGACCACCCCTTGGAGGACAGGAACACCATCGAGATGCTCAGTATTACTACCTTGGCTCATTTGAAGGTGGTTGTTTTGTTTTTCCTTGATGTTTCGAGGTCATGTGGTTATAGTATTGTGCAACAGGAAGCTCTGTTTCATAGCATAAAACCTCTGTTTTCCAATAAGCCTCTTATTGTAGTTTGTAATAAGATTGATTTACAACCACTAGAGACATTATCGAAGGAGGGTGCAAAATTGGTTCTGGAGATGAGATCTGAGGCTAGGAAAAATATGGGTGGGTTCTTTGGGAATTCGGAGGGGGGGATGATGGCGCACTACTCTCTATGAGTTCTTTGAAGGAAGAAGGGGTGACTGCGGTGAAGAATGCCGCATGCAAGAGGTTTTTGGAGAAAAGAGTGGAAATTAAGATAAAGTCAAAGAAGATTAGTAGTTGTCTCAATAGGATTCATGTTGCAATGTCCAAGCTAGGAGATGGGAAACAGAGGCCCCCTTGTATTCCTCAAGCTATTTTGGATGCCAGGGTGTGTGCTGCCAAGGAGGCCAGGAAGCTGGAGAAGGATATTGAGAATGAAAATGGTGGGGCTGGAGTTTACTTTGCAAGCTTGAAGAAGTGGTATATTTTGGCAAATGAAGAGTGTAAAGAAGATGCTATTCTCAAGATCATGGATGGACACAATGTTGCAAACTTTATTGATCCAGATATCTTACAGAGGCTTGAAGAATTGGAGAGGGAAGAAGGGCTTAGGATGGAAGCTGAGGGTGATGAGGATGATGAGATGGGGGAAGTGGAGTTGAATCATGATGAAAAGGAATCTTTGGCTGCAATTAGGAAGAAGAAGAAGATGCTTGTCATTGAACACAAATTGAAGAAGAGTACTACAAAGAGCAGGCCTACTGTACCAAGGAAGTTTGACAAGAACAAGGAATATGGCTTAAACAGAATGGGAAGACATCTTTCTAGCCTGGGCCTGGATCCTTAGGCAACAATAGAGAGAGTTTGAAGTAGGCCAGTGTCGTGAAAAGGCCACAAATGAGAGAGGTCTAGTGGAATGGATGAAAATGCTCATGCCATGGATATTGATCAGCCAAAGAAGAAGTAGCATCTGTTATCACGGTCAAGATCTAGGTCTAGGCCTCCTGGTGAAGTTGTTACAGGAGATGGTTTCAAGGATTCAGCTCAAAAATTGAAAGCTATTAAACTTGGCAAGAAGGCATCAAAGAAGGGAAATAAGGATGCTCGCAAGGGAGAGGTTGATAGAGTGATAGTGAACCTAAAACCAAAGCATTTGTTTTTAGGAAAGAGATCTATTGGGAAAATAGATAGACGTTAAAACTTCAAAGGTTTTGTTGTTTAGAAAGTAGCATTTTTCTTATTAGTTGTTGGATTGAGATGCCAACTTACAGTAAATGTAGGCTATGGTTTCTAGCTACAAATATCATATCCATTATAGATTCAAACTAGTGACATCTATCACAAATGTTGCTAAGGTTGGCAGGATGATTACATCTATCCTGAAAAAAGACTATCAAATCATTATGCTTTCAAATCAATTACCTATCGGTGTATCCCTTGCGAGGGAGAGATGCCAAACACATAAAGAACATGCACATAAACACGACAATTGAAAAACATAAATGTAGGCATCATGGTCACAATTATTTGGAGACACAACATAATTGAATGCTATACCTAGACGATGCAACACAACCACTACTCCGGTTCTAAGTTGACACTACGGGATCCAAAAACTAGAGATAAGGAATAAATTTAGAGAGCGGAGGAGGGTCGTAATGACCAAAATAATATAGGGTCCCTATATTATTTTGGTCATTATGGCCCTCCTCCTCTACTTTCTAAATTTATTCCTTATCTCTAGTTTTTGGATGCCACGGTGTCAACTTAGAACCGGAGGAGTAGTGGTTGTGTTGCATCATCTGGGTATAGCATTCAATTATGTTGTGTCTCCAAAAAATTGTGACCATGATGCCTACATTTATGTTTCTCAGTTGTTGTGTCCCAGGACCCCTTATGACCCTTTATGATCCCTAAGAATACATCTTAGAGGTCTTAAAGTGACATAAAGGGTCATAAGAGGATCCTAGTGTTAGAATAACTAAGAGGGGGGGTGAATTAGTTAGATCAGTTATCCAATAGTCCCAATTACAAAATGTATCACTTTAAACAAATTCAGCAAATTTCTGCAGCTTGGTAACATAAAATACTAAACTATATGTGTCTTTACCGATTACCAGTTAATTACTCACAGTAATTACCGACCAAATCAAATATACAATATGTAAAGTATGACAACAAATCAATCATCAAAAAAATACAAAAAACATAGATTTAACATGGAAACCCTATTAAGAGAAATACCACCTGGGACCGGTAACCCAAAATACTTTTCACTCTTCTAAAGTGAGCTTGGTGAAGAGCCAACCTTGTTAAAGGTTACAAACACACCGTTATGTGTGACCTTGTTAGAGGATTTAAGACTAATAGTTATCATTCAACCAACATTCACTATGGGATCGATAGGATAACAATGTACATTCATTGAATGACATGGGGTATATCATAAGATGGTTAAGTCCACTCGGTTAAGAGATTTTTTTGTATCAATGGTTAAACTTAAACAGTAATTGATTTGATTACAATAAAACTCAAATTGCAGATGTTCAGATCTATTCTAAGCCCATACAAATCCTTTGATTAATATATAAATTCACTTCCACAACATTCATTAACTTACTATCCCTCGGTAATAGCTCTCTGACACTCGGTGTTGTTCTGCAGTTCGGTTCTCCTTCAACCAGTTTGATCAGGCATGCATGAAACTATATTCATGTGAAATCTCTTTAGTCTTCTAACTTCTGGCATGTTTCAATAAAGAAACTCATATCTCTTATATAGAAAGATAAACCATTTTCATATCAACCATCAGATTTTGCCACTTAATCTCCTTCATCAATTTTGCCTCTTAAACTCTCTTCAACAGTTGTGTCAGAAACACATTTCAATTCCATCCTTTAGATCTTCTCTGAATTTTTTCAGTCATGGATCTTGTAACAAACTTTATCCTCAATCTCGAAATCAAAACACTTTACAGCTCATCAATTTCTGTCAACTAAACTTAAGTATTAAATGCTTTCATCCATACTTAGTTAATGAAGAAATACATCGGCAAACACAAGCTCGGTTAATATTGTTGCCCAGTATATACTACACTGGCTTAGTGTATACTAAAGTGCTTCATTTACTAACCACGCTACTTTGTTAAGTTTTGCTTCCAACTTCATAACAAATTAATGCAACAAGTCAACCATATGAAGTCATAAACTCATCAATAAGCTACCAAAAGAACTCCTTATCCTCATTTTTCATATCCATCTTCCTCCATGTAGATATCTCATTTCTTCATCTTTTCTCTCCTCTTTACAAATATTTAGATATTTGCAACTATCATGATAAGTACTGTCAAAACTAGTTGACATCAATGACAAAAAAATGACTGATTTAATTATCTTACATATCGTTTCAGTACTTGGTGATCTCTAATCACCGATCTTCAAGTCATTTAGGTATTCAATCAGTTGTAGTTCATTAATCTCTCCCTTTGGCATTGATGGCAACTCAAGCAATATGAAATATACCATACACATACCAAACATGTATTCTAAAACTATGTAAGAAAATTTTGTAGCTCGGTAAGCTCTCCCTAGCTTGATATTTAATATGTTTAATCACTACATTACATGACAGCATTGCAAGTGCAGACTTTCCTCTGCAGATTTGATCTTTTTCAGCTCTTAGATTCCTTCTATTCTCAGCAACAAATCTTCAAAACTCTCCCTAACTTTCTCGAATGATCTCTCCCTTAGATAGATGTTCTAGTGATCTCTTGCTTTGTCATATTTTTTATCTCTCCCTTTGAAAAAAATGCCAAAGAAAAATAAAATGTACAACTCTGTAATAGCCAAGTGACTCTTTGTTGTTCGGTGCAGACAATGTATCTCGGTATACTGATATGAAAATTTATGTTCTAGTTTCTCAAATCTTTCACAACCTTAGATAGAATCCAAAGTGTGAGTTATGTTGCATCAACATGAATGATCTTCTGATAAGATTAGGCTGATGCAACCTCTAGATCACATTAGTGACCGGTAGACAGGGGACAGACCCCAAGTCTAGTCCTCAAGTATTCAAAAGTTTCCTTCGGTAGAGGCTTGGTAAAAATATCAGCAAGTTTTTCTTTTGATGTAACATATTCCAGTTTGACTTGCTTCTCCTGTACTTGTTCTCTTAAGTAGTGATACTTAATAGAAATATTCTTGGTCTTTGAGTGCATTACAAGATTCTTAGAAATATTTATTGCACTAGTGTTGTCACAATATATAATCACCGGCTTAGTGATTACCTCATTCATCCCTTCTAACACTTTTTTGATATAAGAAATGTTTGAACATTTTGTAGCAACAACAACACATTCTACTTCAACAGTAGAATGAGAAATACAAGGTTGTTTCTTGCTTCTCCAAGTAACAAGTCTTTCACCAAAGAAAAATGTTCCTCTGATTGTACTCTTTCTATCATCTATATTTCCAACCCAATCTGCGTCGGTGTAGACTTTTAGTTCAAACTTTCCTTCCTTAGGATACCATAATCCATATTCCTTTGTTTTCTTCAGGTATCTCAAGATTCTTTTTACTACAACCATATGTGAATCCTTTGGATTGGCAAAAAATCTAGCAACAATCCCCACTTCATGTGCAATATCTGGCCTACTGTGTACTACATACATCAGTTTACCAATCATAGATCGGTACAATGTCTAGTTTACCTCTGTAGATTCATCATCTTTAGTCAATTTGTAGCCTGTGACCATCAGTGGTCCAACTGGTTTAGCATTGTCTATGCCAAATGTTCTCAATACTTCATTTATGTACTTTGATTGTGTGATGAAAATTCCATCATTCTGTTCAATAACCTGCAAGCCTAGAAAGAACTTAATCTCTCCAAATATAGACATTTCAAATTCTTTTCTCATCTCATCAGCAAATGATTTACAGATATGATCTTGTCTTCCAAAAATTATATCATCCACAAATATTTCAGTAATTAAAATAGTGTCATCAAACTCTCCTTTCATATACAAATTGTTGTTTTCACTAGTTCTAACAAAACCAATACTTAAAAGATAAGTATGTATCCTTTCATACCAGGCTCTTGGTGCTTTCTTTAAACCATATAAAGCTTTGTGTAGTCTACATACCATGTCTTTCTTATTTGGATCAAAAAAAACCTTATGGTTGTTCTATGTAGACCTCCTCTTCTAGTATCCCATTCAGAAAAGAAGACTTAACATCCATTTGATAGACTTTAAACTCCTTATGTATGGCATATGCAAGTAACACGTGGAATCCTTCTAGTCTAGCAACAGGTTCAAAAGTTTCACCATAATCTATACCTTCCTCCTGTGCATATCCCTTGAAAACAAGTCTAGCTTTGTTCCTTGTAAACTCTCCATTCTCATTCAGCTTATTTTTGAAAATCCATTTAGTATCAATAACATTCTTATCTTTTGGTCTAGGTACTAAAGTCCATGTCTTATTTTTTTCAATTTGTTATATCTCTTCATTCATTTCATTTATCCATTCATCATTCTCCAGTGCAACCTTAACATTTTTTGGTTCAAACTCACAAACTAAGCATGTACCTTGTCTTAACTTACTTCTCGTCATCATGTCAGCTTGCTTGTCCCCAATGATTTGGTTCTCAATATGATGTCTTCTGAAAAATCTTGCCAGCACTTGATCTCTTCTTTGTTGTTCATCCTATTCAGGTTCATTTCCTTGCTCGGTAGCTCCTTCTTGATCCTCGATTTCCCTTTGTTGTTCCTCGATGTTCTTTTCCTAATGCTTGGTCAACTCAGCCTATGGCTTTGGTAGGTACTCTAGATGTTCAATATAAGTGAATCTACCATAGTCTTCCAGCTTCTTAGTGCTTTCTTCACCATTTTGATCATCAAATTCATCAACTCTGACATTAGCACTTTCAATCATCTTATTAGTAACTTTATTCAGACACTTGTAAGCTTTTCTTTTAGTAGAATATCTAAGAAATATTCCCTCATCCCCTTTTGATTCAAATTTCTTGTTCCTATCATCTTTAAGAATAAAACATTTGCTACCAAAAATTTTGAAGTAACTTACAATCAGTTTGTGACCAAACCATAACTTGTAGGGTGTTTTATTTGTGTCTTTCTTCAATTGTACTCGGTTTAGAACATATACAGTTATGCTAACTGCCTCTCTCTAGTATGTCTGAGAAAAATTCTTTTCTATCATTGGTGTCCTCGCACAATCAACAATTGATCTATTCCTTCTTTCAGCAATCTCATTCTATTGAGGTGTTCTCGGAGCAAAAACTAGTCTTTTTATGCCATGCTCATTACAATAGTTAGTGAATTCATCAAAAATAAACTCACCACCTCTATCAGATCTCAATCATTTCAGTTCTTTCTCTACTTTTTCTTTGTACCATTTAAACATCTTAAATGCCTCAAATTTCTCTTTTAAAAATATTACAGTCATCAATCTAGTGTAATCATCAACAAACAGAATGAAATATCTATCTCCATAGTAGCTCTGGGTTCTCATGGGACCACATAGGTCAGTGTGAACTAACTCCAAGATTCTCTTTGTTGAATATTCTTTACTCTGAAAACTAGATTTTTTCATTTTTCCTTTTTGACATTCATGACACATAACATGATCATGCTTTGCTAGGCTAGACAGACCTTTAACCTTTTTCTTTCTACTGATCTTAATCATGTTATCAAAGTTTACATGACATAACCTTTTATGCCATAACCATGCATCCTCATTTTTCATCATTAAACAGGAAGACTCGACATTATAAAGATAAAACAAGTTACCTTTGGATTGTGCTCCTGTTCCAACAAGATTTCCTCCATCATCAAATATCTTTACCTTCTTGCTCTCAAAAGCTACTCGGTGACCTGAGTTGTTAAGTTGTGCCACACTTAGAAAATTTTAATTTAGTCCTTCTACCCAATAAGTATTATCACATTTTATTTTATCATTTATCAATAAAGATCCTTTTCCTCTAACCATACATGGTGTATCATTACCCATTTTTACAAAACCTCCATTATATTGCTCAAGATGATCAAACTTTTCTTCATCACCAGTCATGTGATGTGTACAGCCACTATCAATGATCCATGTATCATTTTTGTTAACTTTCGAAATGAGTGTTGTCTCTACATACCTTTCTTCTTCCTCAGAATCATCCTTCATCACAACAAATACTACTTCAACATCATCAACTGTGTCAGTATCAATATCATTCTCTTCAGCAATGTAACATAGCTTTTTGCCCTTATCATTTTTGTCTTAGTTATATCTGTTGTGGTGTCAGTAAATTTTTTTGTTTCTCCTTCCATAGCTTCCTTCACCAAATCGATCTTTGTTTCTATCATCTTCTTTCCTCTTTAAGCATCTAGCAACAATATGACCAACTTCTTTGCAGTTAAAACATGATAAAGGCAATTTACCCCTATATCTACCTTTACCTTTAGGTAACCTCCGGGCCATAAGAGCTTCAATTTCATCAAGCTCATCATCAATGTTACTGTCATTGTCATCCTTATTATTTCTACTGCTAGACTTACCGATCTTCATAGAAGACATGAAAGAAGACTCAACAGACAGTACAATACTATTATCAAAATTGTTCAACTCAAAAGTTGTTAGCTTACCAATCAGACTATCAAGAGTAAGAGTGTTGGTAGGTGCAGACCTCATTTCATGCATAGCTAATATTCTAATTGCATAAGCAGGCAGCAAGGTCCTTAGAAATTTTCTTACCATTGTATCTTCATCAATGACACCACCAGATCCTCTGATAGCATTGATTACCTCCTTTATTTGGTTTGTATATTGTACTATATTTTCTCCTTCTTTCATTTTCATATCGTCAAACCTACCTCTTAAGCTTTCAGCTCAGGCTCTCTTGACATTAACATCACCACCATAGACTTGAGCTAGTTTTTCCCACATTTCCTTTGATGTAATACAATCTTTGACATCCTCAAATTCAGCATCTGATAGAGTAGCAACAATCTCTATCATAGTCATGTTATGTTCATGTCGATCCTTCAGTTGATCAAGAGTCAAAGGTCCAGTCAGTGGTTGTAAGTAGCCATTCTCAAGTAGATGTAAGGCAGAATCTCTGATTCCAAATATGTGAAGTTTCATTGGACTTTTCCATATGGTAAAATTGTCCTTGTTCAGCTTTGGCACCTCCCTCTTATATATTTTGTGATCTTTCTGCTGAAGTTCTTAAAACTCTATTCCAAGCAACCAATGCTCTAATACCAATTGTTAGAATAAATAAGAGGGGGGGTGAATCAGTTAGATCAATTATCCAATAGTCCCAATTACAAAATGTATCACTTTAAATAAATTCAGCAAATTTTTGCAGCTCAATAACATACAATACTAAACTGTATGTGTCTTTACCAATTACCAGTTAATTACTCATAGTGATTACCGACCAAATAAAATATGCAATATGTAAAGTATGACAACAAATCAATCATCACAAAAATACATAACATAAAGATTTAACGTGGAAACCCTGTTAAGGGAAAAACCACCTGGGACCGGTAACCCAAAACACTTTTCACTCTTCTGAAGTGAGCTCAATGAAGAGACAACCTTGTTAAAGGTTACAAACACACTATTAGGTGTGACCTTGTTAGAGGATTTAAGACTAACATTTATTGTTCAACCAACATTCACTATGGGGTCGATAGGATAACAATGTACATTCATTGAATGACATGGGGTATATCATAAGACAGTTAAGTCTACTCAGTTAAGAGATTTTTTTGTATCAATGGTTAAACTGAAACAATAATTGATCTGATTACAATACAACTCAAATTGTAGATGTTCAGATCTATTCTAAGCCCATACAAATCCTCTGATCAATATATCAATTCACTTCCACAACATTCATTAACTTATTGTCCCTCGGTAATAGCTCTCTGACGCTCAATGTTGTTATGCAGTTTGGTTCTCCTTCAACCAGTCTGATCAAGCATGCATGAAACTGTATTCACGCAAAATCTCTACAGTCTTCAATCTTCAGGCATGTTTCAATAAAGAAACTCATACCTCTTATATATAAAGATAAACCATTTTCATATCAACATCAGATTTGCCGCTTAATCTCCTTCATTGATTTTCCCTCTTAAACTCTCTTTGGCGTTGTGTCAGAAACACGTTTCAATTCCATCCCTTAGATCTTCTCTGAATTTTTTCAGTCATGGATCTTGTAACAAACTTTATCCTCAATCTCGAAATCAAAACACTTTACAGCTCATCAATTTCTGCCAGCTAAACTTAAGTATTAAATGCTTTCATCCATACTTGATTAATGAAGAAATGTGTCAGTGAACACAAGCTTGATTAATACTGTCACTCGGTATACACTACATTGGCTTGGTGTATATTGAAGTGCTTCATTTACCGCCCACACTACTTTGTTAAGTTTTCTTCCAACTTCATAACAGATTAATGCAAAATAATCAAGTCAACCATATGAAGTCGTAGACTCATCAATAAGTTACCAAAAGTATTCCTTATCCTCATCTGTCATATCCATCTTCCTCCATGTAGATATCTCAGCTCTTCATCTTTTCTCTCCTCTTTACAAATATTTAGATATTTGCAACTATCATGATAAGTACTGTCAAAAATAGTTGACATCAATGATAACAAAATGACTGATTTAATTATCTTACATATCATTTCAGTACTCGATGATCTCTAATCATTGATCTTCAAGTCATTCAGGTATTCAATCAGTTGTAGTTCATCACCTAGGAGGGGCCAGATGAGCTTCCACCTTCACGTGGTTGGCCCTGTTAAGTAGAGAATGTTAAACTATTCTCGAAACAAAGAGAAGCTCAATAATTTAAGGTCTCACTCCACGTACGAAAAATATATGTATGTATACATATATCTATATATACATATATATATATATATATATATATAGATATATATATATATATATATATATATATATATATATATATATATATATATATATCTACATATATATCCATACATATATATAGATATATATGTATGTATATATATACACACATATATATATACATATATATGTATATATATACATATATATGTATATATATACATATATATATATATGTATATATATGTATATACATATATATGTATATACATATATATATATGTATATACATATATATATATATGTATATATATATATGTATATATATATATATGTATATATATATATATGTATATATATATATATGTATATATATATATATGTATATATATATATATATGTATATATATATATATGTATATATATATATATATGTATATATATATATATATATGTATATATATATATATATATGTATATATATGTATATATATATATATATATATATATATATTAATATATATATATATATGTATGTGTATATATATGTGTGTGTGTGTATTTTATTTTTATTTATTTTTTCGTCAGAAGAAAAAGGAAAAATCCCTGATAAAAGTAATGGTATAATTTGGATAGTAAGGATCACCAAACTTCATAAAAAATACAGACTTGTCTAGTGATCATATTGTGTTGAATGTGGCACCTGATGTTCTGTTGCTACAACAACTACAGACTGTGATGCAAATTAATTTCTTTAAGCCTTACCCTTGTTGTTTCAAATATATCATTTGGGTACGCACAACGGTCATAGGAATTGGGGTACACATAGTTCATTTATGAGATTTTTCTTGGGAAGCTAATTGCTCAACTCTCATCTACTTCATTTATTGGGGAAGTGTGATTAAATTTTAGATGGTGGGGGCGATCTTGGTTGAGCGAAAAAATTTCAAAAAACAAATCAAAGAATGTACGCGCCATCTTTTTGGTATGCACATCAAATAATCAAAAATCATCGCCATAAATAATGTGGAGCTTGCAACATTCAGTTCCTCACTTCAAGAGATTTTATTTTTCTTACTGATTTATGGTCTAGTTATTGCTTAGGTATATATATAGTTATTCCAGCCATCGGTGATACTGACACCAAAACTGCAACACCGGTTTGTGTCACTTGATCGACGTAAGTATGTCAAACTGATGTTTATGTTTCGATGTTTTAATCTTATGTGTTAATGAATGTTATGATGTGTTAATGAATGCTAATTAATGAGTCTTATGAATGCTAATGAATGTGTGTTAATGAATGCTAATTAATAAGATGAATTCTCAATGGAATACACCATATCTAAATGGAATACTTTGTGCCTGACATACTTAAATGGAATACACCAAGAAGTACCAAATGATGAATGCTCAATTGTTGTAATGGCAAAGCATCAGAACCATCCATTTCTAGAACTTGATTTTCTAGTCTTAATGATTTTTCTATAGTCGTAATGATTTTTCTTATTTCTTGCCATTAGATCCACTTCATATGCACAAGTGATGAATATGCAGATTTGCCTAAGTAGTACTAGGAGCGGACCCAACAACAGATGTACTATTGTGAAAATCATCACAAGTCCATTTGTTGTTGGGTCATTCCCAGTGGTTTTTGGTCAAAACTGCATGTTTTTCACCTGTTCATATACCAAATGATGAATTCTCAATTGTTGTAATGGAAAAGCATTAGAGTCGTCCATTTCTAGAACTTGATTTTCTAGTCTTAATGATTTTTCTATAGTCCTAATGATTTTTCTATAGTCTTAATGATTTTTCTTTCATCCTAATGTTTGTTGCTCTTGATAAATTAGGCCTTGAATTTGAATTTTGGTTCATTGTTTTATTTCAACTTGATATTTCATTCATTTTTCATATACACAGAGACTACACATGCTGATAAAAAAATGAGCTATTTGATTGTTCACTGTTCATGATTATAAATGGTCAATATTTCTGATGGTACTCCTTGGTGTATTCCATTTAAAAATAATCATGTTTCTATGACTATGATAAATGTCACTCTGTGGGCCTATGAACTACATACAACTACTCCTCTTGCAGGTATTTACACGTGTTTGAGCTTAGTTCCATGTTTTCTTTCATTCTTGCATTTGAAATGTTAATGGGATGCATACAGAGGTATTATGTGTATCGTTGTTGGTGATTATTTAATTGCAGTATTTTCTTTTTTATTTGTTTTTCTTTATTTTCTTGTTTCTTTTCCATTTCTACAATATGGACATGTACTTTGCTTTGAGAAGTGTGCTTTATGTTGTGGAGCCCTATGTATTAATGTAATGGCAATATTTTTGGTATGAAGGGATTGATTGTAGCCTACATATTATAGTCTTCTCAGCTCTACTTGCTATCCATGCATATTTTGGTTGTGTTGCACGTGCATTCTCAATTCAGAGTGGGAAAATCTTATTTTCGATGAGAGGGGGAGAAGCCAAACACATAAAAAACATGCAAATAAACACGATAGCTAAAAAACATAAATGTAGATATCACAACAACTAAAAAACATAAATGTAGATATCATTGTCACAATTGTTTGGAGACACAACATAATTGAATGCTATACCCAGACGATGAAACACAACCACTACTCCTCTAGTTCTAAATGGAGACTTCAGGATCCAAAAACCATAGATAAGGAATAAATTTAGAGAGCGTAGGAGGGCCGTAACAACCAAAATAATATAGGGTCCCTATATTATTTCGGTCATTATGGCCCTCCTCCTTTGCTCTCTAAATTTATTCCTTATCTCTGGTTTTTGGATCCCATAATGTCCACTTAGAACTGGAGTAGTGGTTGTGTTGCATCATCTAGGTATAGCATTCAATTATGTTGTGTCTCCAAAAAATTGTGACCATGATGCCTACATTTATGTTTCTCAGCTATTGTGTCTCAGGACCCCTTATGACCCTTTATGACCCTTTACGATCCCTAAGAATACATCTTAGAGGTCTTAAAGTGTCATAAAGGGTCATAAGAGGATCCTAGGAGGGACCATATGAGCTTCCACATTCACGTGGTTGGCCCTGTTAAAGTAGAGAATGTTAAACTATTCTCGAAACAAAGAGAAGCTTAATAATTTAAGGTCTCGGTCCATGGAGATGCTTAAAAAATGATGGGAATCAATGATGGAGAGTTTTTTAGATTCTGAGAAGACGTATATGCAATGGAAACCAGAAGAGATTTTTGTGGAGATTTGCTAGATGTGGAGATTTTCTAGAGTGGCTATATACGTACGAGGGTTTCCAGATTGAGTACCAGGGAAAAGATGATGATTCAGTAACCTACATCTATAAAACCTTCACAAATAGACCTTCTTTGGCCTCCACTCATACCTCTTCTCAAAATCTAGAAACTTTGGATATTGTTTCTCATCCATGCATGAAATGTGCTAGTGATCGTATAAAATTACTTTTGCGAGACTGGGATAAATTATGAGAAGGTAAACAACAAGATAATATTATTGCATCTTTCATTTCTTTTATCCATTAATATTTTTTTCCTTCTCTTATATTGGATATTGTGCAGTGTACATAAAGGAAAGGCGGTGATTATTCTTGATGATCAAAAAATATAAGTCTTCCAAGCCTTACCCGGTAGCTAGGACTAAAGATAACAGAGCTCAAGAGACCATCATAGTTGGTCTCTTTCTTCAGTCCATATTACTAACAAAAAATTTTACCTTTCATTAGCTCATCAAATGCGTGGATTTGAAATAATTTAATAGATGATATTTTTATCACTAACGTACATTATTTTAGTTTGATGCTGAATGAATTTATCTACTTCCCGCACTTGTAGACTACAAGTACAGTCATAAAGAAGCATCCCCTTCCATGGCTTGAATAATGTAGTCCATGGGAGGAGATGCTTCTTTATCACTATCCTCATAGTCTACAAGTGCGTGAAGTCGATAAATTTGTGCAATGTCAACTTAAATAATATACGTTATCATAAAAATATTCTATTAAATTCTTTCAAATCCCTACATTTGATGAGCTAACGAAAGGTAAACCATTTTGTCAATAATATGGACCAAAGAAAGAGACCAACTACGATGGTCTCTTGAGCTTTGCTATTCTTAATGTGCCTATCTGTCACTTTTTTGAGGGGAATGAAAATTATTTTGACAGCAGCACTATACGTCTAATGACTATCTGTCAAAAATATCTAACATCTAGTCGTCACATTTATAGCATCCCTGTCAGTAAAAAACTACAAATGACGGCTATCTGTTAGAAATACTTGGCAGCTAGTCATTGCATGTACAAAATCTCTGACACACATCCATTGGAATTGCGACCATAAGAAATAAACCCAACGGCATGTTCACCATGTTGGTTTCCCCTCTTCGGATGCAAATTACGATGGCCATAGTCATCGTAATTATGATGCCTCTAGTAGCCATCATTTTTTTTACTAGAAAACTACAACGGTGTGTGGTGTCTCTTGATTGATAGAATAGTGTCGTAATTCTGATGGCATGCCAATGGAAAAAGGGCTCAAATGTACTAGTGTTCCTTCAATAACCAAGATCCTCAATCAAAGCTACAACCGAGCAACACAGAACCACTTCAACACACCACCATGTAGATTTTTCAATTACCCAAGAATGCCACTACATCAGATACCTCAAATTCGAAAAGATGTTCTCATAGGCTGGAAGAACATCTTCCGAGATTCAGCATACAAACCCAAAAATGGTTCTTCACATACAATTCCTTTGATTCTTCATCTTACATATTCTTCCACTTCTGCTTCCTCTGTCTTTTCAAGTCTTTCCTTGACAACACACATGTATGTTCTCCATACTGATCAGTCCTTTTAGAATTCTTCAACTCATCTCGCCTACCAAAACTTAGGTTTCTCCTACCAAGTTGTGTATCTAGCAAAGGCATTAGGGAAAGCTTCTTGTCATTCTTCTCAATAGTAAATACATTCTTGACATAGTCATACATAGATCTGCAATCATACTACCAAGGTCTACTGAGCAATATGTGACAACTACTCATATCCACAATATCACACAACACTTGATCCTTATACTGGCCAATCTAAAAATCAATAAGACATTTCTCCCTTACTTCCAGACCATGAACATTTTGCAACCAGCCAATCCTATAAGCATAAGGATGTCTCATTCTCTTCAAACCAAGTTTTTGAACCATCTCCTCAACTACAAGGTTATCAGTACTACCACTATCCACCATCACATCACAAATTTTACCTCATGACTTGCATCGAGTTCTAAACAAATTACTACTCTAACAAGGTTCCACCTTCGCACCAAGCAATGTTCTCTGAGCCACCAAGTTCTTAGATTCAAGTTCATTATGAATGTTCTCATTCACCACATCATTCCTTTGATCACAAAACTTCTTTTGTGTACATTCAAAAGATCCATGTCCTTCTTCACCACAATTATAACAAGTATCCTTAAAGATAACCCTACATGTCTTCTTCTTCAGCTCCACAGGTTTTGGTTCATCCTCAATAGTCAGTTTATCCTTCACCGAGTGATCAAGCTTCTCTTTCCCTCTAAAATTACCATGTTGTCTCCTCTTCAACTTATCTTCTACCTTTAGAGCATACAAATAAGCATCCTCAACTGAATCAATCTTCAGCATACCAAGCTCATCTCGAATATTGAATCACAAACCATTCACATACCGAGCTACCTTTTCTTTACCAATTTCTCTGTGTCCAGACTGAATATTCAACTTATAGAACTCCTCGATATAGTCTTCCATAGTCAAATATTTTTGCTTCAAATTTTGCAACTTCTTAAACAATTCAAGTTCATGGTCAGCGGGTATGAACTTAGCTTTCAGTTTAGTCACCATCAACCTCCACTGATTGATCTTAATTTCACCTTCATCTTCTCTATCTCTTTGCAATTCTTTCCACCAAAGAGCAACATTTCTTTTTAACTTAGTCTATGCCAATCTTACTCTAAGAGGATCTTCAATTTCTTCAAGCTCAAATAAATCTTCTAGTTCACAAATCCAATCAATCAAAATCTCAAGTCTCAAAGTACTAGAGAAAGTAGAAACTTCCATTCGGTAACTAGTACTTAGCCGAGCTCCAGATCTATGCAACCAACCAGTTCTTTCTTCACCAGATCTATCTCTTTGGTCATCCCCACTAGATCTAGTAGCTTCAAAGTCTTCAACAACTTCCTCATAACCATCTTCAGTACCAAGATTCCTTGGCATACCAACAATAGCTCTCATGACCTTAGCAATCATGTCATTCTTCATCAATTCCATCTTTGACCTGAAATCAACTTTAACCTTCTCTGTAATCTTTGATTCCACAGCATCATAGAGATCTACAATTTCCCTAGGGTCCAATCTTCTTGGAGGCATCCTTCAAGATATTCGAAAACCCAAGGCAAAAAATCACCAACAAGGTCCTGGTGCAAACTGCCTCAACTCGGAGATCGGTTCACACACTCAAGAACTTCAAGCTCTGATACCACTTGATGCAGTCAAGGTCGAAGGATCCAAAAAAAAGGACTATCCAAACTAGCATTCAAACACCAAAAATGCGAAATAACACAACAAGATAATGTTTCAACAAAATTTTCATTCAACATGCCCAGTTGTAAGGCCTTCCGGGTTAGGGCCAAATACAATCACTTACAAAGTATTCTATAATCTCCTAGCTAGTCTAGCCCTGAAATACCTCAGAAATTGATGAAAAGACTAAGGTGGACCTAAACTTGAGCTCCCAAGCCTCCAAGCAATCTCCTTATCTCCAAGCATGAAACCACTAGCTCTTCTATTACAACTATCAAACAATCAATCTGATCTTCAAGATCTCATATGATCTAATTGCTAACCTTCTCAATCTTCCCACTGACTGACCCCCTAAACATCTTCCCCAAAACTCCTTAAATACATTTCCTCAACCATAAGTCAGCTAGAAGAAATAATTAACTCCTAATCCAAGTCAGCTTCTACTACAAACAAATATTAAATGCAACAACAATCGGCTCTCAAATAGCCTTGCAAATAATTAATTCTCTATGTCGGCCTCTAGATCCACATAGGATAATACAACACAAGCTACCAACTTTAAATACACCAAGTCGGCTAACCAAAATTCCAAGAACTCTAGTCATTAAACTAGAACTACCAAGCATGTCAGGAATCATCGAGCACCATAGGCATCGTCGAGTACAAGTTCCACCTAGCGCCAGAGGTTTTACAGAATTCCTTCAATGACTGAGCTTCCTTTAATAACCAAGATCCTTAGTTAAAGCAACAACTGAGCAATAGAGAACCACTTCAAAATTCCACCATGTAGATTTGTCAATTACCCAAGAATGCCACTGCATCAGAGTTTTGGTAATCCTATATCTCGGTAGCTTGTTAGATGTGCTCAGTAACTACTTTGGAGTTCTTAGTGGAGTGTTCTTGTTGTTCATTGGCGAGCCCAGTTGCCTATTTTCTACTCGGTGCCTTTCCCTGAGTGGCTATGTTGTGTTCTTTCATGGAATTAGTTTAGTGTTGTTCGGTGTTGCTTGTTCTTTAACCAAGTTGGTTCAGTGTTGTTTCAGTGTTGCTCGGTGGCCTTGTTTCCCGACAGGTTTCTTTGGATCTTTTTTTGAGGCCGACATGTGTATTTAATTTTGGTCATGATCTTAATGATTGGGATCACTCATTGGAAAATGTGTGGACCTAAATCTAGGTTGTTGCTTTCTCCAATGTTGGATCTAAATGATTATTTAAGACGGCCTGTTCGGTAGCCTCAGGTATAAATGTAATAGTCTATTTTAGATTTAGGGTAGTGAATTCTAGATGGAAGATAGTTAGTGGGAGATTGTGGATCTTGCATGTATGAGGACTATAATATTTTTTAATTGATTCTTCTTTGTACTATCCATAACCAGGAAGGCCTCACAGCCTGACATGTATGAAGTTTGAATGAATAAATGATATTGATCTTCTTCCTTTCTCTCTGTTTCTATGTAATTTCTTCTGTGTTGTGATTTTGCAAGGTGGTTTGGTACTTGGGTGAGCCTTTGGCCCCATTTATCACCCCTCCCTTGCTTCAACTGGTATCAGAGTGAGGTTTGATCTTGATCTAGGTTTGTGAATCTAGTTCTTCAGTCGAGGGTTCCTTCTTGTAAACCCTAGTTGGTTGATTTGTTTTGGGGTCATATTATGATTTGACTTGAAATTGCAAAGGGTTTCAAGATTTTTCATCAAGGAAGAAATGAAGATCCAAGCTTAGATGATATGCTAAGACACATTGTTGTTAGATTATGTCAAACTTATACCCAAAAAGACTGAATCTGGAGGTATCAAGATTATGGTCAATACTGTATTTTCAGATATGCTCTTCCAACTCTGAAACTCCGTGAATCTACACCTACACACAAGAAAAGGGTAAATTTTTGAGGGAAAGGGAATTTCCTTGGTCAAGCCCCTATTTAGGAATTAACCTTGAATTGAAATAAAGAAAATGCTATCATGAAGTAGAGATTAAACAACAAGGTAGATCATACCATGTGAATGCATTTTTTCTTAGTGTGTGATCAAATATGTTGATGCAATAGCTCTGACTCAACACAAAAACCAAAAGGAAATCATGTAAGCCAAAACCTCATGTGATAGATGCTAGTAATTAACCTCAATGTTGAATGGAAGAGAAAATCTTGAATGAATGACCGCAAATCTCCTCCCTTGATGGCCAACTGCTTTGTCTCCTATGAAGAAAGAAGCTAGTGATGAACTACAACTGATTTAGAACTTGAGTGAAGAATCTATGGTTTAAGATCATTGATTTGATTGATTAGATATGTAATATGATTAAATCAGTATTATGTTGTCATTGATGTCAACTAGTTTGACAACACTTATCTTGTAAGTTACTATACCAAAACATCTGTAGTAAAGGAGTGAAAGAGATGAAGAAAAAAAATATCTACATGAGGAAGATGGATATGATAGATGAGGATAAAGAATACATTAACTAACTTTTTGATGATTCTACGACCTTATGATATTGACTTGATTATGTTTCATTCATCTATGATGAGGAAAAGAGCTAAAAGACACAAAGCAATGTTGTCGGTTGATGAAGCATTTTAGTGTCCACCGATGAGATGTAGTGTATACCGAGCACAGTGTAAACTGAGCTTGTGTTCACCAACACATTTCTTTGTTAACCGAGCAGAACAGAGGAATTAAATGACTAGCTTAGCCGATAAGATTGATGACCTGGAAAGTGTATGATTTCAAGGTAACAGATAATGTTTGTTACACAGATCGATGACTAACAAAATTCAAGAAAGATCTAAAGGATGAAAATCAAACGTGTTATTGACACATCAACCAAGGTATGTTTAAGCGGAAAAATCAACAAAGATGATTAAGTGGCAAAATTTGATGGAGCAAAAGGAAATGGTTTACTTGTCTATATAAGAGACTGGAGATTTCATAGTAAAAGTGTAATGCTAGAAGGAGGAGACTACATAATTATCACGTGAACAAGTTTTCATGCATATCTAATCATATTGATTAGTGAGAACCCAACTGCATATTTTTTACATAGCGACGGGAAGCTACTACCAAGCGATAGTAAGTTATTGAACATTGATTGGAACAAAATTGATTTAATGATCAAAGGATTGAATGAGCTTAACATTGATCTGTACATTTGCAATTGAAGTTGTATTAAGACAAATCACCTACTGTTACATTTTAACCATTGTACATAGTCAAATCTCTTAACCGAGTGGACTAAGAAAGTCTTTTATGTATCATTCATAGAATGAACATTGTAATCCTATCAACCCCAGAGTGACTGCTAGTTGGATGATAATAGTTGGTCTAAAATCCTCTAACAAGGTCACACCTAACAGTGTGTTTGCAACCTTTAATAGGGTTGGGTCTTCACCAACCTCACTTTAGAAGAGTGAATATTTTTGGGTTGCCGGTCCCAGGTGGTTTTTCCCCTCACAAAGTTTCCACATTAAATCTCTTTTGTTATGTGTTGATTGTGATGTTTGTTTGATATCATATTTGCATGTTGCATATTTGATTTGATCAATAACTACTATATGTTTTAGACTGGTAATCGGTAAAAGCATAGACAATATAGTATTTTAAGTTACCGAGTATCAGAAGTTTAAGTATTTTTTTTTGGATTATACATTTTGTATTGGGACACTAGATAACTAATTCACTCCCCTCTCAATTATTCTAACAATTTGTATCAAAGCATTGGTTTCTTAGAACAGAGTTTTAAGGACTTCAATAAAAAGATCTCAAAATGTATAAGAGGGAAGTGTGAAAGCTGAACAAAGAGAACTTCACAGTATGGCAAAGCCGGATGAAGTTTCACATATCTAGAATTGGGAATTCTGCACTAGAATTGATGGAGAATGGCTATATAGAACCAACCACTGGTCCCCTGACACTTGATCAACTGAGAGACAAGCATGAACATAATGTTACTATGATGGAGATTGTTGCTGCCTGTATTGATATTGAATTTGAAGATATAAAAAGTTGCAGTACTACAAAATCCATGTGGGAAAAACTTTCTCAAATTTACAGTGGAGATGTGAATGTCAAAAGAGCTAGAGCAGAAAGCTTAAGGGGCAGATTCGATGATATGAAGATGAAGGAAGGTGAAAATATTGTGCAATACACAAATAGATTGAAAGAGGTAGTACATGCTATTAGAGTATCTGATGGAGTTATTAGTGAAGAGACAGTTGTAAGCAAAGTCCTTAGAACCTTATTGTTGGTTTACGCAATCAGAATATGTGCTATTCATGAAACAAGGTCTGCAGCTGGTAATGTCCTTACACTTGACAATCTGATTGGTAAACTTACAACCTTTGAATTGAATAACTTTGACAACAGTGTTGTTCCATCTATGGATTCCGCTTTCATGTCTTCTTTGAAGATTGGTAAGTCTAGCAAGAATAATAAGTATGATGATAGTGACAGCAATACCGATGATGAGCTTGATGAACTTGAAGCTCTTATAGCTAGAAGATTACCCAAAGGTAAAGGAAGGTATAGAGGTAAGCTACCTTTGGCATGCTTTAACTGTAAAGAGGTTGGACACATCGTTGCTAGATGTCCACATAAGAAAGATGATGAAAGAACCAAAGCCTGATCTGAAGGAAGCTATGGGAGAAGAGTCAACAGAGGCTACCGACACTACAACAAAGATAACTGAGACAGTAATGACAAAGGCAAAAAGGTATGTTACATAGCCAAAGATAATGAATCTGAATCTGATTTTAATGATGATGTAGAAGTTGTATTTGTTGCTATGAAAGATGACTCAGAGGAAGAAGAAAAACATGTAGAAATAGTGTTGATCTCTAAAGTTAACAAAAATAATACATGGATCATAGATAGTTGTTGTACACATCACATGACTGGTGATGAAGAGAAATTTGATCAACTTGAAGAATACAATGGAGGATCTGTTAAGATGGGTAATGACACGCCCTTTATGGTAAGAGGTAAAGGATCCATGATGATAAATGATAGGATAAAATGTGATAATGCTTATTGGGTAGATGGATTGAACTATAACGTGTTAAGTGTGGCATAGCTGAACAATTCAGGTCACCGAGTTGCTTTTGAGAGCAAGAAAGTGAAAATATTTGATGATGGTGGAAGATTAGTTGGAACTGGTGCACAATCAAGAGGTAATCTATTTTATCTTGATACTGATGAATCTTCTTGCTTGATGATGAAAAATGAAGATGCTTGGTTGTGGCATAAAAGGTTATGCCATGTGAATTTTGATAACATGATTAAGATTAGTAAAAGGAAAAGAGTTAGAGGTCTGCCTAACTTGTCAAAACCTGATCATGTTATGTGTCATGAATGTCATAAAGGTAAGATGACTAAATCTAGTTTCAAAAGCAAGGATTATTCAACAAAGAAGATACTTGAGTTGGTTCATACCGACCTGTGTGGTCCTATGAGAACTCAAAGTTATTATGGTGATAGATACTTTATTCTTTTTGTTGATGACTATACTAGATTGATGACTGTTATGTTCTTGAAAGAAAAATCTGAAGCATTTAAGATGTTCAAGTGGTATAAAGAAAAGGTAGAAAAAGAGACTGGTAAAGAATTGAAATGCCTAAGATCTGATAGAGGAGGTGAATTTATCTTTGATGAATTTACTAATTTCTGTAATGAGCATGGTATTAAAAGATAGGTCTTTGCACCGAGGACACTTCAACAGAATGATGGGATATTCATCTCACAATCTAAATATATCAAGGAAGTATTGAAGACATTTGGCATGGAATATGCTAAACCTGTGGGAACACTGATGGCTACTAGATGTAAATTGACTAAAGAAGATGAAACTACAAAGGTAAACTAGACACTATACCGATCAATGATTGGTAAGTTAATGTATGTAGTTCACAGTAGACCAGATATAGCACATGTTGTGGGAAATGTTGCTAGATTTTTTGCAAACCATAGAGAATCACACATGATTTCTACAAAGAGAATCTTAAGATACCAGAAGAAAACAAAATATTATGGATTATGGTATCCTAAGGAAGGCAAGTTTTAACTGAAGGTTTATACCAATGTTGATTGGGCTGGAAATGTGGATGACAGAAAAAGTACCACCGAAGGAGCATTTTTCTTTGGTGAAAGACTTGTTACATGGACAAGTAAGAAGCAGGCTTTCATTTCTCAGTCTACAGCTGAAGTAGAGTATGTTGTTACTGCTACGAACTGTTCAAACATTGCATATATTAAGCAAGTTCTAGAAGGTATGAATGAGGTAATCACTGAGCCGGTGATTATATACTATGACAACACTAGTGCAATAAACATTTCAAAGAATCCAGTGACGCACTCTAAGACAAAGCATATATCTATTAAGTATCACTACTTAAGAGAACAAGTACAGGAGAAGCAAGTTAAGTTAGAATTTGTTACATCAAAAGAACAACTTGCAGACATATTTACAAAGGCTCTACCAAAGGATACATTTGAGTACTTAAGGACTAGACTAGGGGTCCGTACCCTGTCTATAGGTCATTAATGTGATCTGGATGTTGCATCAGCCTAATCTTATCAGAAGATCATTCATGTTGGTGCAGCATAGTTCACACTTTGGATTATGTTCAAGGTTGTGATATTTTGGAGAACCGAAACAGATTGAGATATCAGTATATAGAGATACAGAGAATGCATTGGACAACAGAGAGTTACTTGGCTAATACAGAGCAGTGTGTTTATTTGTTTCTTTGGAATTGTTGTCAAAGGGAGAGATAAACAATATGAAAAAATATACACCGATGAGAACTATCTAAGGGAGAGATAATCTGGAAGAAAGGGAGAACATTGAAGATCAGTTACTGAGAACAGTAGAAGGAACCTGAGAGCTGAAAAGATCATATTTGTAGAATTTCAAAGTTGCATTGTTAATGTTGTTGAAGTAACGTAGTGATTAAACATATTAAGCTAGGGAGAGCTTGTACATCATTTGTTCATAGAGTTGTAGAATACATGTTTGGTATGTGTATGGTATATTTCATATTACTTGAGTTGCCATCAATGCCAAAGGGAGAGATTGATGAACTACAACTGATTTAGAAATTGATTGTAGAATCTGTGGTTTAAGATCACCGAGTTGATTGATTAGATATGTAATATGATTAAATCAATATTATGTTGTCATTGATGTCAACTAGTTTGACAACACTTATCTTGTAAGTTACTATACCGAAACATCTGTAGTAAAGGAGTGAAAGAGATGAAGAACAAAAATATCTACATGAGGAAGATGGATATGACAGATGAGGATAAAGAATACATTGAGTAACTTGTTGATGAGTCTATGACCTTATGATATTGACTTGATTATGTTTCATTCATATATGATGAGGAAAGAGCTGAAAGACACAAAGTAGTGTTGTCGGTTGATGAAGCATTTCAGTGTACACCGACGAGATGTAGTGTATACCAAGCATAGTTTAAATCGAGCTTGTGGTCACCAATGCATTTCTTTGTTAACCGAGTAGAACAAAGGAATTAAATGACTAGCTTAGCTGATAAGATTGATGAGCTGGAAAGTGTATGATTTCAAGGTAACAGATAATGTTTGTTACACAGATCAACGGCTAACAAAATTTAGGAAAGATCTAAAGGATGAGAATTAAATGTGTTATTGACACATCAGCCGAGGTATGTTTAAGTGGAAAAATCAATGAAGATGATTAAGCGGCAAAATATGATGGAGCAGAAGGAAACGGTTTACTTGTCTATATAAGAGACTGGAGATTTCATAGTAAAAGTGTAATGCCAGAAGGAGGAGACTACAGAATTATCACGTGAACAAGTTTTCATGCATACCTGATCATACTAGTTAGTGAGAACCAAACTATAGAGTTTTTACTGAGCGACAGTAATTTACTAAACATTGATTGGAATAGAATTGATTTAATGATTAGAGGATTGAATGAGCTTAACATTGGTCTGTACATCTGCAATTGAATTTTTATTAAGACAAATCACCTACTGTTACATTTTAACCATTGTACACAGTCAAATCTCTTAACCGAATGGACTAAGAAAGTCTTTTTTGTATCATTCATAGAATGAACATTGTTATCATGTCAACCCCAGAGTGACTATTGGTTGGACAATAACGGTTGGTCTAAAATCCTCTAACAAGGTCACACCTAACAGTGTGTTTGTAACCTTTAACAGGGTTGGGTCTTCACCAACCTCACTTCAGAAGAGTGAATATTTTTGGGTTGCCGGTCCCAGGTGGTTTTTCCCCTCACAAGGTTTCCACATTAAATCTCTTGTGTTATGTGTTTATTGTGATGTTTGTTTGATATCATATTTCCATGTTGCATATTTGATTTGATCGGTAAATACTATATGTTTTAGACTGGTAATTGGTAAAAGCATAGACAGTATAGTATTTTAAGTTACCGAGTATCAGAAGTTTAAGTATTTTTTTTTAGATTATACATTTTGTATTGGGACACTGGATAACTGATTCACCCCCCTCTCAGTTATTCTAACAGCTAGATCTATAGAAGGAAATGCATGCTTGATGGATGATGGATGATGGATGAATGTCTTGAATGCTTTCTTGAATTCTTTGAATGTACAATAGCTTTCTTGTAGATGGATTGCTTGCATGAGATGAGATCATGATTTTTGGATAATGGATCTGAAAATGAGAGGAAGAAGCATCCTTTTATAGTGATTTTTGAGTTAAATTCATGAAAGTTTGACTTCACTGGTTGGAAAAATAATAATACTTTTCATTGAGCCCCGAAACCTACCAAAATTAAAGCCCTAAGGTATAGCTCACCAAAAGCGTGACCTATACCGGTATAGGTCACCTCAAGTGTGACCTATACTTGGAAGGGTTAATTTTGAGGTAGATTGTATGAGATCCGAGAAGCATTTAAAGTTTCAGGGAAAAATAGAAAGATGAGTGGAAAAATCAAGCGTAAAGGCTAAAATGGGCCCAAGAGGGAAAGTGAATGATGTGAATGGATGGATAAATGGGAAAATGTGCATAGGAATTGAAGGAGAAAAGAGGACCTTGATTTAAATAATGTATATAATTAAGTACAATGAGAGGTCCTAACATAAGAGTGCAAACTAAGGAGGGCTAACACTGGTCTAAAAAAGAACACAAATAAAGTGCTTAATTTTTAAGACTATAATTTAGCCCCCATTTTAGCAAGAGTATGAGACAAGCTCATGCTCACGAGGAAGGAAGAGATAGAAGAAAAAGAGAGACAAAGATGATTGTGATGACATCAAAGAGATAAGACGTCACTAGGTCTAAGGACATAAGCCCCCAAACTAAGGATCCTAACTCCACATCCATGCACAGGAGAAGGAAAAAAACAAAAATAAAAATAAAAATCAAAGACAAAAGACACCAAAAACAACAAAGGGGTTAGTACTAAACAAAACTCCAAATCAAATAGTGCAAGAGACCTCGATCGGAAATGCATCACCCACTAATATCATGTTTCGAAAGTTATTGCAAGAGAAAAAGTGATCACATAGGAAGAACAAGAGCATTGCCAATGATGATACCAACTCCACAATCTAATCTAACAAGCATGATAGTAGAGAGAGAGAGAGAGAGAGAGAGAGAGAGAGAGAGAGAGATGATTACCTTGCCTAGTTAGATTGTATTTCGTAATGTGAACCACACAAAGGATAGAATTGGAAGTCCTAGTAGGTTGTATGTCATGCTAGTCAATTCCATCTATGACTTTGTCTACGTGCACCTCATGAATGGGTTTGAACCTCTTACATCATGAGGATTGGTTTGTGTGTGTATGTGTGCACTTCATGGATGGATCTAGATCTCTTACACCATGAAGATTATTTTTTTTATGTGCACCCCATGGATATCCATAAGGATTGGTTTGCTTATGTGCACCCCATGAAAGGATCTGAATCTCTCACATCATGTGGATTGGCTTTTATGTGAAAAATGCATAAATAAAATATGCAAGATAATGGATATGGGAGACCATGTGTATGCCCCCCTCTTTATGATGGCTACATAGTAGACATCATAAGAAAGAGAATAAAGGATACCTACTTCCAAAAATGGGGAGATTTCCATAAAACAACAATGTATGCCACAAACTCAACTATGAGCATTAACTCTTATGAACTAAGAAAATAGACAATTGTGAAAGGATATTCCTCTTGTGAGAAGAGACCCTTGAAAGGAAAAGATCATGTTTACAAAACATCTACCTTCAAGAGGATTTCATGAATAAAGATAACATCTTCAAGACAAAGAAGGGGAAGATAACAAGAATTTACCCATTTAGCTCCCTATCACTAGGTGAAATAGGGATTCTTGATGAAGGTTGACAAACTTTCAATCGCATAGTAAGGGAATTCATTTATTATTAACATAGTTTTTCCAATAAAGAAGAGGTGATGATCAAGGAATCACACCTCTTGTATGAAAGATAATCACAATCAAAACAATAGTTTTTTATAAGAAAAGAATGTCACATGATAAAAAAATGTCACTATAATAAGGAAAGTAGATCCTTAAAAAAAAAAGAGAATGAATGTACATACAACCTTTCCCCCCTCACCCCCCCCCCCCAAGTGTGAAGGCAAGATAAAATATATAATACACCTTGAATGATAACTACCTCAGAACAAATACACAATTCCAAGCAAAATAAGTTGTAAACTAAAGAAAACTCCTAAAATAGACATATATTCTAGAAAATACTTCGCATCTAAAGAAAACAAATCATCAAGGAAAGAAAGGAAAGACTGAAACTATAGATGATTATTTAAGGATAGACACACCACTTCAAGACATAAAAAGGATTGCTAGGAAAAGACGTTAAGATCTTGCACGTAACCAAGTATCTTATGCCAAAAAGGAATGTATCATAAAATAATGCAAACCATAGAGAGATGAAAGGAAAGAGGAAGGACACCACATTATATCTACTTAGCAGTCAACCCAATTATACAAGATATCCACTTCCAAGTAAGGAAGAATCGTAAAGAGATACTAATATCAGCAAGGAGAAAGATCCTAAACAACAAGTCCATACTTGGTAGGACATCATAGTACAAAAGAGGTGATCAATGAAGAGATAATGGATCCTAACAAAAGAATGAAAATCCAATATAAATCCTAGGGGATGGATCATATAAAATAGATGTACACTTCCAATGAAAGGATAAGGTTGCAATCCAAGATATAAGTATCCTTGTGTAAAACAAAAAATCCGTGCAAGAAAAGGATAATATACTATAAAAGATATAAACCCACAAGGATATTGGATAAGAAAAGAAGAAGAAGAGAAAGTGAAAACACATTTAAGCTCCCTAAATGGTTTCTCATGCACGAAGAATATCATTGTATAGAGAAACATAGCAATAAAGGGAGAAAATAGATAGATCCAAAAGAAGACAAGAAAGATAAAACTTTCCCTCTAGTTAAGAGAGCCAAGTTGAAAGGCCTATTGTGTTTCCCTCATGCTCACTATAGAAAGGATAATGCAAGAAACACAATAGGGGAAAGAAATTCTAATTATAAACTCTAGTTTTAAGCAAATGTATGATATCTGGTGTTTAATGAATAAGACTTCTATTAATGCAATCTTGAACAAATCATTTAAATGGAGTACAATCACAAAGTAAATGTATATTGGTATGATGATAAAAATGCAAGAATTCATCCATAATAGGTTTTTTATCCTTAGAAAATTTTCTATAGGGAAAGACTATTCTAGAATTGTATGCGAGACTCCAATAGATTCTTTTGCCTATGCTAAGTGATGATCAAAATGGGATATATCATAGCTGGAGTGGGAAAAATAATTTCAAGAGGAGGTTTTGGTTGAGATAAAGATTGAAGACAATGATCAACATGAGGAACATGATGTTCCTTAGGACCATTGAATGAGGATAAAGGCATACAATCTAGTATAGGTGGAGGAAAGTCAATTTGTTGATATTAATCAAATGAATTAGCAACTTCTTTAAGACTATGAATGATAGTAGGTTGAGGAGATAGAGGTCTTGTTATCACAGGATCTTGAGAGACTTGATCTTGAGAAGGATTGGAAGAGGGAATGAAGCCTAAACCACCTTTATGAACTTGTTGAGGATGATTAATAAGAACTTTAATTCCTTGTTCATTAATATCAAGTCCTAAACCTTTGTAGCCTTGTTGAGTGGTGATATCATATCTCGTACTATAAGTAGAATTTAATGTTGAGGGGGAAGGTGATTTATCTTGAGGTGTATGAGCATGTGTTTGTATATGGTAGAATAGTAGGAGGATTATTCTCTTTAGAAGGATTAGTGTTCTCATCCTTTATAGGTGAAGAAGCATGATCATCTAGAAGATGTCTAATATCCGGATCATGTATAATGTTTTGGAAATCATTAAAATTTTGAAGATCATGAGGAAGTCGCGTAGAGGGAATAAAATTAGGAGGATTAGCACTAGAATAATTAACAAATACCCTTATATAATCGATATATTACATGCATTTGGTTAAAATGTGAAGAAGGAAGATACATGAAATATTGATAATGGTCTTAAAATAATAATTGTAGGGGAGCATTATATTAGTTATCTTCAACATGTCATCTGCAAGAATACCATGAAGGACAAAAAACATAATGAAATGGAAGAAAGTATCATATACTCTAGGTGTTTGGTAGAGAGAGGTAAGAAGAAAGGCAATGACTTAAGTGATTACAAACCATTCCCTTTTAGAAAGTTCCATGTAAACAAACACAGAACTAGGTCTCAAAAAAAGAAGATGCAAAGAAGATCCAACTACAAAATCATAAAGGAGAAGAGATAACTACCCAATCAAAAGGTATGAATCATGAAAGTGGTGGGTTCACATAAATATATAAGGTGAACCAATGCATATAAGGGATATCTAACTACCAAATCAAAAAAGTATAAAGCATGAAAGCGTCGAGTTCACCAAAATGTATAAGGTGAACCAATGCATACAAGGGATATCTAACTATCAAATCAAAAAAGTATAAAGAATGAAAGTGTCAGGTTCACCAAAATGTATAAGGTGAACCAATGCATACAATAGATATTTAACTACCAAATAAAAAAATTATGAAGCATGAAAGTGTCATGTTCACCAAAATGTAAAATGAAAAATAGTAATCAATGAAAGACCACCAAATTAAACATAAATTAGAATAACCCAAATCTGACCTTTAGACTAAACCTAACTTGTGTAACCCAAGAGGATGAAAGGGACACACATACAAGATCTAGCTAAAGGTGGGATTTAGGGTATTCAAGAGACTAAGGAAATAATGACTAATAAGATGTATTATCAGATCTAATGCATGAAATGAAAGTTTTAAAAGGAGTAAGAATGAAGATGTACTCACCTTGAGGGTTAGTAGAAGATGCAAGTTTAGATCTACAAAAATACTATCAAACTATATCAAAACTAGGAACAGGTCTGGATCTAAAACCCTAATGACCAAATCTGCAATCAGTGAAAATTTGGAAGCTTTAGGAACATGTAAAACTTGACTCAACATGTATCAGTATAGGTCAAACTTGAGGTGACCTATACCCAGAAAGATTGAATCTAGAGGTCTTGGGAGTGTGGTCAATACTGTGTCTTCAGATATGCTCCTCTAAATCTAAAACTTCATGAATCTGCACCTCTGCACAAGAAAAGGGGAAATTGTTGGGGGGAGGGAGGGGCTTGCCTTGGTCAAGCCCCCATTTAAAAATTAATCTTGAATTGAAATAAAGAAAATGCTATCATGAAGTAGATATTAAACAACAAAAAGGTAGATCATACCATGTGAATATGATTATCCTTAGTGTGTGATCAAATATGTTGATGCAATAGCTTTGACTCAACACAAAAACCAAAAAGAAATCATGTAAGATAAAACATCATGTAATAGATGCTAGGAATTCACCTCAATGTTGAATGGAAGAGAAAATCTTGAGTGAATGAATGTAGATCTTCTCTCTTGATGGCCAACTCTTTTGTCTCCTATGAAGAAAGAAGCTAGATCTATAGAAGGAAATGCATGCTTGATGGATGATGGATGAATACCTTGAATGCTTTCTTGAACTCCGTGAATGCACAATAACTTACTTGTAGATGGATTGCTTTCATGAGATGAGATAGGGAGCGTTGATGCATATGGTGAAGAGTTGGATCATATGAGTTAGGTTTCCTACATGTATTGGGTTGCCTTTGGTTGAATGTGTTACCTTTGCAGTTTGGTGTTGTACCTTTTGAGATAGAGATCTTTCAGAATCTCTTGCCTAGATGTTGTATTGTGTTAGATTTTGTGATTATTATCCAAGTGGGGTTTGTTGTTATCTCCTTAGCATAATGGGAGTGGGTCATTCAGTTTCCATGAGGTTGAGTGGTAGTGATTCTTTAACTATTTGAGATTTTGACGTTCCTGTACCAGTGCTGGATGATCTTTATAGCGATTGTACCTTCTTATTCATCATACTTGGAAACTTGCTCCTATTTTTCAAATGTTGTTTTTGTATCATGTATCATTGTATCATTTGTTATCCTTTTGGGATATTGTATTGTATTTGTGTTTGATTATTGTTACATACCCTACGACATGTATAGTGGATGTTGATTCATTGTGTATACCTTATGGTATTAGTGGTATTTATGTCCACATTTATATGATCATGTATTTATTGGTCATGGCATATGCGAGACTTGATACTTATGAATTATCTTTATAATTAATTATTGTATACGTAATTCTACATCATGGAATCTTTGAGAATTGTAATATGTAATTGAGTTGTACTTATGTGCAAGTTTATATCTTATGTGGTATTGCTTCCGCGTTGTTATACATTATTGTGTAAACTCTTATAAAAAAAATATTATGTAAACTTAGTGACATGTTTTAGGTTAATTTCTCTTGGGTTTTGTGGTGGGGCATTACAAGAACTAAAGGGGCATTTACGAATAAGTATTAGATCAATTGTGCAAATTTTGCGATTGTAAAAATGGAGGTTAATATGTGTAGTACCCACCCATAGTTTGCTTTCAGTTTTCAGTGCCATAGTCTTTTAGGCCACATTTCATGTGTGAAGATATTGTTATTTCAGTGGACGTTGATGATTTGGTTTATGATTACTTTATGTTGCTAGTTGATTTCATAATTAGATGATGAAATATTATGATGCGATATTATATGTTTTATTTGGTTAATGATGTACTTACCCCATACTTGCATGTGTATGGTGATTATGTGTATGTACTTGTTTGATGTGTTTGTATGGTAGAGGGCGGAGGTGTAGTTACTTGCCTTGTCAAGATCCACACGACTGACCATACCCTATCATTTTATGCTATATATTAGATGTACATGCTTTATTTTGTGATGACAGGTTTGTAGGTACAAGGCATCATCTTCTCTGAATTGGCAGGAGTGAGCGTGCCCATAAATATTCATCTCAATGGTAAAGAGGGGAGGTAACGGTCAGGCCCAAAACCTTAACTTAAACCTATTTGTCCAAGATTGGATAAGTATCTGATGACGACCTTTCCTGGATTTGTCTAGTTGACATGAATCCATGGATCCCATCCTTGATTATGTTTGGTTTATTTGTTGATCTCAGTTGTTTGTGTGTGATTTTTCATAGTTATGAAATTTAATATTATAGTTGAAAAATAATATTAATTTAATATTTATGCTTATGTGAGGATAATTAATTATAGATCAAATATTTAAATATTTGGATTTAATTAATTAATTATGTCAAATTTGAATTGATTATATTCCATTAAATAATTAAATATGTTAATTGCATGATTTAATTATGCTTTAAGTGTTTAATTTATTTAATGCAAATTTTTATTATTTACATGTGCTTTAGTTATGTTGAAAAGTAATTTATTTTCAAAAGGTAATAACTTGTCTTTAAGAGTCTAAGTTGAGTTGTGCAAAAAAAAGCTATTTATTTTATTTTATTAAGATTTTCTTTCAATTTCTGATTTTCAGTTGTATTAGGAGTCTAACTAATGAGTCATCTAGGGTTTGCATGAAAGGAGGAGTTGAATCCCTAATAGGGAGAAAGGCATTCATTTGTTTTGACACACACACACAGGTTTTGGAGAATTGGGGAGAGAGCTTGATTTTGGAATTTTTGAGATTTCTTGGGTGTATTGTGTTGCTTGAAATTTGTGGAAGATTGTTGTGCATCTGGCTCTTGGATTGCTTTCTTGGTGGATTTAGATCTGCAAGATTGAGTTCATACTTTGGAGGATCTAGAATTTTCATCTTCTCAAAGGCATCATTTTTACAGTTTATTGCATTGGATTTGAGGTAGGGCTTGAGAAAACCTCTTTGCAATTTGTCTGTGTAAATTTTTAGTAATTTTATCATGCCTAGATAGTTTCATTTGATTTATTAGATATGTTTTTCTTTGTTAGTGATTTTGGGTATTAGAGAACCCTTAGATTTATTATTCTATGATTTTATTCAGACTTGGCATAGTAGGGTTATGCTATCAAATTTTTGTGAGAAAATTCTTCGTAAAACTCTTAGAAAATGAAAAATTAATGTTGGCTATAGTGTAAACTATTGAGCTATTAAATTAAATAAATAGGTTTGGGAGAAAAACCCAATTTGAGTAGTAAAAAGCGATTCTGAAAAAAAAATTATGTGTTGTGTAAAAAAAAAATACAGTCAATATAAGACAAAATCACATTAGCCAAAAGAAAAGACAAAAGAATCAACTTAGGCCAATAGAAAAGACAAAAGAATCAACTTAGGCCAATAGAAAAGAAAAGACAGGCATTTGTGCATAAGAGTCAAAAAAAAAAATGTATTGTTTCCTTTTCTGAAAAATTGTACTCCTGTTATTTTTATTTCCATTTTTAGAAATGTTCTTTTATTAAAAAAAAATATGCTTGGTTTATTCTTTGAAATGCAATTAACCTTAAAAATTATATAAAATGTTGTTAAAAAAAAAATCCCTTTATGTTCATTGCATTGAAATTGTTTAGAAAAAAAATTTAAAAAAACTTTAATTAAAAATTACTGTTTTAGGGGGGCGGGGCTAGCAACCCCCTACCCTCCCCCCACCCCCCCGACCCACCCCTTAAAATATGTTATAAAATGTTATTTGTAAATTGTAATTATTATAATATGTTATTTTGTAAAATATGTTTTGTTAATTATTATATATAATATAAAATGTAAATTGTAAATTGTAATTTTATTTAATATTTGATTTAAATAAAATTTAATTTATCATTTAAGTTTTTAAATAAAGGTTAAATACTATTTACTTTTTAAATAAGTTGTTTTATTAGAGTTTCTAATAAGCTTTGTTTAATAGAGTAATGAATAATAATAATTTTGTAATTTGATTATTATTATTTCTATATGGAATTATAAAAAATTTAAAGCTTAATTTTAAGTTTAATTATGCTTTGTATTTTAAAATTGATATTTAATTTAAAATTGGTTTTAAATTACTCATTTGATTTTAGACTCAAATTTTCAGCTCATTCTAGACATAGTTTACTCAATGAAATTTTAGGGTAAATTATTTAATTTAAATGGACTTTAGAACCAAATAGTCAATTTAGTTTGGAATTAGATTAATTGATTAATTCTGAATTAATTACTTAATTTAATTTAGACTAATAGTATGAGATGTATAATTCTACCATAGATGTGTTTTCGTCTACTACATATTTATACTTGAGATTTTGTTAAGATTTATATGCATGAGATGTTTAGATATGCATATTTCTACTCTAATTCGTTGTTTTCTTTTAAATGGAAATGTTGTTCCACTTTTTCTGGTTCTTATGTTTCTTTTGCTTTGTGGGCATTAGATGGCTTAGGGAAAGTACAGAGGTTGGGGTTTTGATTTCTACATGTATGCTTACTGCTTATGTTTGGCGTGAGTGTCAAGTGTATTATTACCCTATCTGACCATATAGGCTCATGATGTACTGTATTTCTATAATCACATATATGTAGTCAATTCTTATTTATGTGTATGTTTCTGGATGTGGGAATACCTAATTCTATCTATGTTAGACCTAGGAGAGATCTGTGAGCCTAGGGTAGTTTACCTAGATATGTAGTAGGGGGTGGCTTGCAATAAGCGTCGGGGCCCACAAGTGGCTGTCAGGATCACTTATTGTAAGTATTTGTAATCAAATGATAACTTAATATAATATTGAGAGATATTAAAATGAACCTAATAAGATATGTTCCTCGCCCATGCTTGAGTGCTAGTATAGACTAAGATAGGAATGGAGATGATGTTGGCCACCTTGAGAGGTGTGTTTAGCATAGTTAATGGCTTCGTCTGTACGAGAATTCATTGATCCGTATATGGTCACTTGAGTGCCGAAATTCAAAGTGATTACCAAGACAAAACTCAAGGGTTAGACGTACATGATGACACCTTCCTATACATAGTCTAGTTATCCTACATGTGTTGGTTGCCTCTAGATTAGTGAGTCTTACCTATCACTATATTTGTTTACCATGAGTTAGAAAGCTTTCAGGATTCCCTTGCCTAGTGGTGTATCTTAATTTGGCTTTGGTTATCCAAGTAGGGTCTGATGTTATCTCCTTAACATGGTGGGGTAGACCTTTGTGGATCTACATGGACGGATGGTAGTGATTCTTTACCATTTGAGACTCGACATCCTGGTTCCAGTGCTGGATAGTGCTTCTGCAGTTGGATTCCTTATGACACTTCATTGTTGTTCTTTTCTTATATTCTTTTATTGTAATCTTGCATTAGGGTATCGCATGTGATACCTAATCTGGATATTGTAATATCAAAATTAGAGTGATTACTACTTGCCCTACGACATGTGCAGTGGATGTGAGTTTATTTAAGATTCATGGTAGACCATGAGAATTATAATTATTATGATGTAATTATTTAATTTAATTTATGGAATCTTTTGTTGATGTTATGTAGATGAGTTATGTTCTTAAATAATTCTACGTCATGAAACCCATTAGTTTTGTAACCTATGTTGTTGTTGTGTGTTATGTGAGTAAATGATTATTGCTTCCGCATGAATGTTTATCTTATTATGTAATCTTTAGAAGAAAAAAAAAATTGTTCACCAAACTTTCGATTAATATCTTTTGGGTTCCCTAGCAGGACGTTACAATATGACAAATAGAAAATATGAATGAGAAGTACGCTTAAAATGACCATTGTTTGACCTCCAAAACAATAGCTATAAAAGAGGGTTTTTCCTTCAAGTCTCTCAACACCACTTATACTCGTTTGGTTTTTAAGTAGTTTTTATCGTTTTATTCGCTTTTCGCTCTTTTTGTTTTCTGGCTCTGCTTTGGGTTAAGTGCTAGTCCATTGTTACGCTTTCCCATTCCTCTTGAGACCCCTTCTTCTGCTTTGTAAGCTGCTTTATAAGAGTTGCACGCTTTCCTGCTTTATCTAATCAAAACTACCTAAAAGCCAAAATCTATAGCACTAAAGAACTTTAAGGACTACTGATACCGTGCCCCTACATTCTCTCAACGCGAAGCAAACGTCCTCATCAGATCATGGAAATAAATGAAATCCATCCTCGAAATATATTTTTTGTCATACTCATTTTATTCTTGAACACGTGTAACCTGTGTCCTCTTCCAGCCAAATCATTTCAGATTCAACTATGCACCTTAAACCTTATTACTGCCAAATGATTACGACCGTGTACGAGATGCTTTGGCGAATTAAGGGCTGAGAAGGCTCTGTTGAAATCATCTCGCCTGTTACACATGCCTCCGTGATCGCTGTCGCTTTCTGCATCTCCCCCATTATCCATGCCGAATAGACCGTCCGAATACAACAATGCAGACGAGTACTTCGAGGTATTAAAACCATGAGAAGAGCCCGGGCAAATCGCTGCAAACAAATATGAATTGCCCTGCCGGAAAAACTCATCTACGCTGCTGAAGAGGTGATAGTCCGTTTCTGTTGGATTTTGATTGAAAAGCGACATGACAATAGATTGTGCATCTAGAAGTGAAGCACATGATACAATGGCTCTTCTTTGTGGTGTGTCAGTTTATTTATTTTTCTTAATATTTGTCGAGGACATTTATTATGCCACGGTTTTATATTAGTTTGACTTTTGTTTAAAATGAATTGTCCATCCAAGAATCTATATATTTTGGTAGCTTATAATACGTTTATTAAGTTAGTGGGTGAAAAGCAACTTCGAGATAATGAGAAATGTGTTACCCATTGCACACTAAAATGAAACTGATAGAACTATGTTGATGACCTTAGGATAAAACCTTAAAAAATTCAAGCTAATCACAAGGTTTATGTCAAGTTCAGCAAGGGTAAATTGATCCACTTTCAAAGCAACATTCGTCTTATTGGTATCTGTTAGGAGCCATTAGGAGATTTCCAAATTATATTAAGAGTTTCAAAAACAGCAGTCCAATATTTTTATTTTCCTTCTTTGTTTCTACATTTTATCCAGCATATCGCTTCAGCTTGTTATGTGCTAGCAAGTACTTTATACTGTAAACTGTTTCCAGATTGTATTATAACTCTGAAAAGAATATTGTACTCAGAGCATGGTGAAGATGTTCTTGAATAGCTTTCATGGCATGCACTTCATATTTTGAAATGTGTTTAGGTATGGGTTTTACTTTTATGGTTTTTTCGATAATGTATAGTACATAGACTGTTGAACATGCATTGAGATAATCGGTATTCAAAGGTATATTTTCCTTTGCATTTTTACCATCATATGGTAAGAACATCTTTGCTCCTTACGTGTAGGTTTACGAAGTTTTCATTTGGTTTTTTACTTTGCATGCATACCTTAAAGTGTGTAGAATTTCTTATCTATAAGCATCAGAGAACACCATTGCTTTTCAGTTGTTGTCTTTGTAGCATATCAAATTACACTAGATGACTTTTAGAATTCAACTGTAGAGTTTTCAAATGAATCTTCATCATTTCTCATGACCTTTCATTTCTTTCACTCAAAACCCATTTCTCATGACCATTCCTTTGTGGTACATCAAATTACGCAAGATGACTTATCAGAATTCAACTGTAGAGTTTCAAGTGAACCTTCATCAGCCCATATTTCACAAGAACCCATTTCTCATGACCATTCCTTTCTTTCACATAAATTGTACCAAAAAGTGATGAACAGTCCTCAATTTTTCCCAATAGATAGGACCAGTAATTTCTGCTGATGGCCAAAGTAACAGTAATCCATTTTCATTGTTAAACCTTTATAAAGACATTTTCATGGACGTTATATGCTAAATTCATTATATAATAATGAGAGCAAGTTGAAAAAATTGAGTTACAACCCTATCTATGTAGGTGAGTCCATCAGCAAGCTTTATAAAATCCCAAGTAACACTAGGAGAAAATGCTATAACATGTTCCACAAATGGCCTCATTACGGTTTAGAACAATATGGTATACCGATTAGATTAACGACTTTTCAGTGAATAAAATTAAACTGCATCAAAAAAATATCAAAGAAAACTCTATGAATTAAAGACAAACATGAAAAGCACACTAGTAAAAAGAAGCAACGAAAAAAATGGAACATAACCTAAACTTGCAATAGATAAAGGCAAGAAATACACCAGGAAAATTTGAAAATATACAGATAAGAACACTAAAACAGGCAAATCACAACACTAAAACTGGATTTGATAAATACCGATTAGAATAATTACTTTTCAGTGAATGAAATTACACTGCATCAAAAAATATCAAAGAAAATCCCATGAATAAAATTCAAGACACAAACATAAAGCACACTAGAGATGCAACCTATAAAAGAAGCAACGAAAAAAATGGAACACGACCTTAAACTTGCAATAGAAAAGGCAAGAAATACACCAGAAGGAGGATTGAAAAATATACAGACAAGAACACTAAAACAGGCAAATCACTCCCAAGCATAAAAATGCAAACTGGATTGATAAATGTACATGTAATCACAATTTTGTGAAGGTTTTCACAAACACGTTGTGTGCAAATAAATATTAAACAATTTCCATACACATTTAGATGGGACCTAAATATGAAGATAACTTTCAATGACGAGGTATAAATAGGTTTACACATTTTGTCATTTGATTTTTAGAAACAAGTTTCCAGCCTACTCCTTTTAAGTATTTTATAAAGACTACCCTCAAACATGAAAGAAGGGTGTCCAGTAACTATAATTTATAAATACTAGGAATTGCTGCAATTCCTGTCCATAATGGATTCCTGGAGAGTACCTGCTAGACAGATAAACCTAGAATAACTATCCTGAACTAAATACACTGACTAATCAAATGTACCCATTCTGTAACAAGGAAATCAAAGAAACCTGCCTCTCAAACCAAATCAGGCTTGATGATTATACTCATTTACATAAGACACTTTCTTTACATACATAGGTTCCAGTCATCCAAGTATACACAGTTTAATATCTTATAGAACTTCCCAGTCTGAATCACATTGTTCAGTGCTACAATTTTTGTCAGCATCTGGAATATCATAAAATGAATGAGATGCTGGGATATCAATGCTGCCAGCTCCATACCAGTATGCTGACTGCTCACTTTCATCCTGTGATAAAGGTAACTTCATTAATCATACTTGAAATGGCAGCATACAAAATAAAGCTGATGAACATTTATAAGCTAAAAGTTTAAAACTACAAATTACAAATGCAGTAGTTTCATACAAAAAGAACTTGATGTCTGAAATTTGCCATTAGAAGTATCCAAAGGAATACCACAGTACTGTTGAACTTGGAGAATCGGAAATGATCTGCACAGCAAGGTTCAACAGCTGTAAGGACTGTTACACGATCTTTAGCATTTGAATACATTTTCTCCTTGGCTTCTGGTGGATCCTCAAAGACCCCCACTGACGTTTTCCCTACAATTATCAATTGTCTGTTAGTATGAGATATTAATAAATAAACATTAATCACAATATTAAGGAAACAATGTTCTTGATGTCTGAATCTAACTCACAGAAAGCTCTAATAAAGCAGTTCTCAGTTTCACATTAAACCAAGTTTCAATTTTAAAGTCTGATTAACTCAACATAAAAGAGACGAATTTCCTTAACTGTGCAAATAGACTTACTTCGCATTTACAGGCTGTAAACTCCTAATGGTAGCAACCTACAGACTCGATCCCCCACCAATGGCTTGCAAAAAGATAAAACAAGAGAATATTGATCAACTAGCAAGAACAGATTTTATTAAAACCCGTGCATGCAGCACAAGAAATTGAGAAGTTAAAAGGATCACCACATCTTCAGATTGTGAGGAACATATTTCCCTTAAATCGCGACCATATCCTTCTCAGACAAAAAGCGTAGAAAAAAATGTAGATACAATGGTAATTCTGAGTCTGTTCATGGTGGATTCAACTCAATCTCTCATATTCCATCACAACTGTGCACTAAGTTTTATCATGTCAAAGAAGTGTTCTTGATGGAATGCCAATGAACTTGACAGAGGATACAAATGGTAATTCTCAGTTTGTTCAAGATGAGCTCAACTCTATCTCTCATCTTCCATTAGGACTCTACCCAAGTCATTTCCTCAGTTGAGTCCATCAAAGAAGGGTCCTGGAAAGGACTTATGTGTGTTAAACTTCACTTCTATAGTCTCATATTCCTAGCTATCCCTTTTTTAAAACCACCTCATGCATCTTTATATAAAAAAGCTACAAGGCTTCTTGGTTTTGTATGACAGTTAAGCGCCATATTGAAAAACTTCTTATGAGATTCTTTTTGTGACTTCGAAATGTACAATTTTGTACCAAGTATCTGTGCTTTTGTGTGAGCTAATTTTAACAGGTTGTGCATTACTTACTCTTGTGACCATGCTAACTTCATCCAAATAGAAGATTATTTAGAGGACAGGCAAGTCCTCATGATAGAAGATACAATCTACTACTACAAACACAGTCACAGGCTAGCTAGGTATGCTATGCGTCTGATAAGCATTTCAAGCTTGGGCATGATATGAGCTGGCTTTTCCCAGGCTTCTTATTCTCCTGTCAAATGAACCTTACCCTGGTCAATAGTCCACCCACCTAATAACTATAAACAACATGAGTATTCTAATACCCAGCTGACTGAATCCAAATAGTGAATATAAATGATGAACATGAAAGCATAGAACAAAAGCACACCAAACATTATTCAGCCAAAAATCAAATGGTTTTACTAACTTTTGTGAGTTATAAGTAGCTGATTACAGTATATGAGATAAAAAGAAAAAAAAAATCATTTCTATTGTTTTCTTCTTTTTCTCTTTCAAAGAAGCTTCTGCACCACACAAATGCATACCAAGAATTTCTCAAGAGGTTTCAAGACCACTCCATCTATTTAAGTTTTTAACCGTAACAGAAATATACAACTAAGGAATTCGTAGTCATATGCACACTTACAAAGAAACCAAATGAGTTTGTGTACATAGGCATCATCTTGAATGCAATATATAAAAATAAAACCCCAACACTACTGAAAAGAAGACAACACCCTCAAAGGAGCAATGGTTCCAGTCCTAAGATGCCATAATCATGTGACTCAACACAGGATTCAATTGAGAAAAAACTGAGAACTGAAATGAATGAGATCTACAGATCAACAAACCCAATTCGTTTGTGATTATTATTCACATAAATAAAGCATAAAGTTATATGAGATAAATATCACAAACAGAGGACAGCATGTGGCCTAATAACTTCCATAACATTCACATCCTTTCATTGATGTTCGATACAATTTCTTAGCACACAAAATTTAATAAGCTTCTATGTCACAATATATTTTTGCAATTGTGACCAGTTTATTCCCTTATCCTACTTCTCGATCTCCTATTTATGACATCTTAAGGTAGTTAAATGAGTATTTGTGCATTGTAACTACCTATCAATTTTTTTTCCTTCTACAATATTCTAAAGTTCAGTTGATACTTGAGGTGTGGTTTACCAAAACTCAACTCAAATATATGATATACCCACTTATTTTTCTCCAGCTTTCTTTCAGGATACCCAATATAACATGTGTACACGAAGAAGAGAGTTTATGGACAACCATTGAGCTTAACAAATTTTTGACATTGTAACCATATGGAATGAAGTAATTCCACCTTCTCTTCTAGTTCAATGTAACCAAGCATAGCTTCAACTGATTTCCAAGCCAGAAGGCACACCGCCACCACAGATATTTTAGTAATCTTGATAATAATAGCAAAGGTTGAACAGTCTCTGCTGAGCTTTGCGTTTTCAACTGCTCAACATTTTCTATGAAATATCATAATCTTCATCACAATGAATCTGTGACTACACTGCAAGGGGAGGGAGAATCCGCAGAAGGTCCTGATACTAAATCTGCTCTTCAAACAGCCAAGACTTTTGGAGCATGGATGCAAATGAAATTCACTACTTATTATTCCTATTTTCCAGGAGAGGTGTTTCAAGCTTTCAAATTTTCAAATGTAATAGAGGTGCTTGCAATTAAGCAAAACACGGGATAAGATTTCAGAGGAGTCTGTTTTATGAGACAATTGTGTACATAAAGAGTAGCAGTTTATAACAACCGATAGGCTCAACAGCTCCATGCAGTGTGCCCACTCTTCAACATATTCCTCACTGACATAATTGTAATGAAAACTCATTAATTAGAACAAAGAACTACAGCATAAAACCAGCATTTGTCTAATAGCTATATTCTTTGACAATGGCCAGTTTTCAGGCCTAGTAAATGAAAGGATCTCCCAAGGACTATACAAAGCTTAGAAAGTTTAAGCCGTGCTCAATTTAATCTTTGGGCCTTATAAACAAGTTAATCTTTCCTTACTAGAGGGCTAACAGGAGCTTATGATTATTTATGTTGTATATGTGCTTACCTTGAAATAAAAACAATCATGGTTGGAAATTGCAATAAATAATGGCAACTAATGGTGCTCCATTTAAACATTTGATCTTAACTTATTACGTAAAAATTTAAATATGGTTTCTATGTCATGTATTTCATCAAAGTTTGGGAGTAAAAGATCACCATCTACTCTAATGAATAAAAAGGTCATATTGCCAGAATCTGGTTCATGCAAAATTGCAAATCCATCCTAATATAAGAAATGACAAAACATGGTATATAGAAATCTTTTGAGAAAGAATGTTTTTCTTTTAATAATCTAATTGCCAAGAATTCCAGAGAAAGCAAGACATGCAGAAAGCAGCAAAGAAGAAAGACATAAAATTATACCCATTTTATCAGCACATATTGAACCATCCAATTCAATTGACTTGCACTGTCGATTAATCATTGGATCAGCAAAAGCAAGTGATTGCAACTTATGTACATCGTATGCATCATCAATATAATTGTCAGGTTCTAGAGTAAGAATCACAGACTGTTTTTCTGTATCCAATGTTTCTTGAAGATATGGAGGCGGTGTGTGCGTTGATGTGTTTAAGGATGATAAGTCAGAGTCTGCATCTTGAGGATTGCATTGAAAGCTCTTCTGTAATGTCTCACAAGATGCAGACACAACATCAGATTCTTTCTGAACATTACCAATGTCTTGCTTCAAGTTATAAATGTCCACAGACTTTGTTATCAACAAGTTAGCTTTTTCAGGATCTGGCTTGGGTTTTTCTGAAATGATGAACTTTTCTTCTAAATCAACAGTTATAATAGAAGATAAACTCTTGATAGCAGCTTCAGGAGCTGGTGGGAGGATTTCCTGTATAACTTCTGCACATATTTTACGTACATTTGCCCCTGCAATGCTCACCTGATTTTCTACATACTTGGTTGTCTCCTGCAATTTCATGACATCTGTGATTAAAAGGTTGATTACCCAGATGAAAATGTTGATAATTAAAGAGGTTATGATACAAATATATTTAAAGTATAACTACTAACAGAAAAAAGAGAGATAATTCCCAACCATTCCTACTTTTCACATCAGCAGCCAACCAAGAGTACCGCCTTATTATGTAGCAGCCTTAGAAATATGGTCATCCAAAACACAGATGAATGTGTTTTTGGTATGCTAAACATAGTAGTATATGAGACAAGCTCACATCAGCAAAAATATGTAAATGAGAACATCACATATTGTGTGAAAGACTTAAGTTTCAAGTGTTCACCTGTATTAAATGAGAAGGATTTTTATCCACCTCTTCACAAATGTGCTCAAATTTTTGGTACATTCTGTCAACCCATGATAGACCTTTCGATGAGACACTGGATTCCACTATGATAGAACCGTCGGGAATCATGCTGTAATATTGTTAGCTTCCCTATATTGTTTAATCTTTCGTGTCCTCAATTACCTGCAAGTAACAATCAATTACTCCATGAACCAAAGTAAAACAAAATTCTAATGGAATAAAAAATAAGTATTGACTATTGGAGCAATATGTTTTTTGCATGGAAAGTAGACCCAACTGTAGACAAGCATGGATATATAAATCAATCACAACTCACTGGAGTAGAAACAACATCAACAAAATTAAGTGCACGATAAAAACAATCAAAATGGATAAATATGGATTCATGCAAAATAAAGTTAAAGAAAATACTTAAGAAATCTTGGACACTTTTCATTCAAATAGTAAATGCCTTCTCTTATGTATTTGGTCTTTTCAGAGATTTTTGTTTCTCTGGAACTGTATGGTGTTGGTCTACAATCATTACATACTCATCATACACATTTGCACATACAGCTCCTAAATCAAAATATTGATGATAGTTATGGCAAAACAATACCACTTTATATCAACCAGACCAAGAGTGTGTTTGTTTACATTTCCTTTGATGGTACAACTTGAGTAGGTATGATATTAAAGATGTGTGTACTACATATTGATGGTCACGAGTTTGAATCTGGAAGGGGGTAGGATTGTACATCTTAACAAAAACTAAAAGTATATAAGGTGAATGGAAAAAGCAATCCCCTTGAGCAATGCTTGAGGGTGGTCTTATACACTAATTTGGTGCAAGTGGCAGTGATCCAAAACTCACCTCTCCCGCTTTTACCTTTATAAATACATCCATTAACAAAACATCTATGCCTCTTTTTCTTACATGAGAGAGAGAGGGGGGTTAGTAAGCTTTTGGTGTGATAAGCTAACTTGATAATGTTAAGAGAGTTTTGTTCTAGCACAAGAAAAAAACTAACATGTACTCAAGGAATCTAATGAATTCACTAGTGTTGCCTTCAATATTTGATAGAAAGTTCCTTTCCCATTCAAATAGCTACTCCGTGTCTATACTTATTATTTGTTTTCCTACAAATACAGAATACCTGAATACTTTCTGCAAACATGCTTGAAATTTTGACTGTTTATTTCAACTGCATTTTGTCGATTTAACATAAACTACAACTTCAAAAACCCTCTCAAAGGTTTGCTTGGCAAGTTCCTTTTCCAGCTTCCCTGACTGTCCTCTAAGGTGTTATGATTGGTCTGGCAACTAAGCTAACGAACTTCAAATCAGTATAGATAGTGTCTCTGATCCAGATCATATTACAAACAACTAACAAGCTTAGCATATGCTTTCCTCCCATATTTTTCTTTGGCCTCTTCTACCTTACCAATTTACAGCTAAAATGTTGATATACATTTTAAATAGGCTAAAGTTTATTTTGCTTCCAAGAAATTGTTGCCTTAAGATAGTTTTACATCCCGTGTTCAAATTGTTGATCGGAATTACACCACTCTTCTTATCTTTGGGTGGGTGCCTTCAGCTCTTCTATGGGCCTAGGAGAATCTTATTCCTACAGATTGAAACAATCTGATACACTTTCAACAAACAATATAAGATATCTTCTGATGTGGCAAACAAAAACGTATTCGCATAAGATATTGGATGTAAACATCAAAAATCTATTGTAACAGATCTGCTTGTCGACTGGCCAATCTGCCTCCAGATTGAACCGGATCTGTTATCTGGTCTGATCCACTTGCATATATGGACAAGATGCGGCAGAATAGGGTTGGGTTCATCTGGGACGAATCTGGGTGAACCAAGAAAGGGTATGGGGGAACCCAAGCAAACCCAAGCATCTCCCCAGGAATCAGTCATGTATGGTATAATGTCAAAAACAAAGAACTGTTCCTAAAATAGTAGGACACACCCTTGCGGATATGTGGATGCAGGCTACTATTTTAAGGGCAGCCCTGTGATTTTAGCTAAACCTTAGAATAAAATTTCCAGTCTGCATGTGATCTGTATTAATCTTTTCTGCCTCTTAAATATAAATTTTCTGCCTCTTAAATGTATAAATCGATCCCAAAATGAACATTTGTCTATATAAAATTTCATAAACACTTTTGGGGAAATTTGGGAAATCTCATGGCAAATGTGGCAGGTTATGATTAATAACCAGCTTTTTGCAAGTAATTACCATGCCAATGACAGTAAATAAGATAAACAAACTCCCTTGAGAAGGCAGGATCTCCAAATAAGGCGCGCTAGGCTGCAAAAGCAGTAAAAATGCTGCAACTGGCTAAAAACTAAGCCTTCCACAGCCTATCTACATCAATCCTAAAATCACATCCTCCTTAAATTCCTTTCAAGTAAATGGCACACAATACATTATAAATACAATGTCCAATATTCATCAGTACTGTATTCAGCCATCTTCTAAACTTCAATCCTGTAATGTAACAAATACGTAACTTTCCTGAACCTTGCACCAAAAAAAACCTCCTGAGGCTTTGGAACACCCAGAAAATAAGATAAAAAATATACCATCTCAAACAACTAAATTACATGTGCCCAAAAATAAACTACCACATACAGCATTCTGATTTCTTAACCAAAAAAAACAATAAAAGAAACATGTCCAGAAATGGATAGTAACAGCTAATTTAGTTTTCAACTGGGATTATTAAGAGTCTTTAGAGACCATATATTATAAGAAAGGTGTTCAGTGCAATTCTTCCTTTTCAAACGTTACAATGACAAAAAACTGTTGTCAAGCTATTGACATATATTAACAGCAGAGGAGGCCATGCCACTTAACGATCATTGTTAATTAACGTAATTGAAAATACAGAAAAAATTCAAAAACATCAACCTCAGAGTTCACCATGAAACATCAACCCCAGAGAACCCTGAAAAAAATGCACAGGGGCACAAAAAATGAAATAAACGAACCACCCACAGAAGAATGCACAAAGATTTTAAAAGGAAATTCCATAAGATTCCTAAACATTCAATCCGTATATAACAAAATAACTATTGATTATTTATTACTTGGAGATATGGCAACATCCTATTTTTTTCTTGGTAAACCTCTGCTGGAAACATTGCCATCTTTAATTGGGTGTAAGGGGTTTGAGCCCGGGTTAGAAATACTCAGATTGTCCTGTGTTACAAATAACAACATGCCACTTTTTTGTTTAGAAAATCTCTGCTGGTAACATGAGTAGCCTTAGTATGGTAAAAGGGATTTCAGCCTAGGTTACAACATAAGACTGTTCTCCATTACAATTTACAAACACACCCCTTGGACTACCCAAATATGGTAATATCCATTGCTTATATCGTACGGGCCTGTATAAAATATCCCGATTCTTTATTAATTACTCATCAATGATCTTCTACTTAGGTATATGCTATAAAGTCCAACTTTCCAGAGGACAGTTTCATCATTATCCCACAATAGTAGAAAAGGATGAACCATCTTTGCAGACACCGCCAAAAACTGTAACCTTTCTGTAACAAAATTAGTAATGATGATATATGAAAAAACTATGCACTTGCCCTTACTGATTGTGAAGCTCTTGCAGGCAGTATAACAACAGCTTGAAACAATGAGACACAACTAAACCATAACAAAATGCAAACAAAAAAAGGCTAGTTACAAAGAGGCCATTAGTTCAGTGATAGAGCACCCAAGCATGCACAAAAGGGGCCCTAAGTTCAAGTCCTAGCTGGTCTGTTTAAGCTAGCATGGAATCAGAGCCCTAAGCACAAAAGTGTGGCTCATTCAATCCATAACAAGAAGCCTACCAAAATAAGTCAGGTCATAAAGGTGCCACCATCTCGACGGTAAAGCACCTCGGAATTTAAATGGAAAGTCTTATAACAACATCATCCTTAGCCACCTCAGATGAGGCTACACCAAAAACTATAACCTTTTTTAATAACAAAAACAATAACCACAAAATATGAATAAGGAAGAGACAGTCATCCTTACAGATTGTGAAGCTCCTGAACCCAGTTTATGGACAAAACAAACCGATTAAAAAAAAGTCTCGGGACCTTTATCTCATTAACAGCCATCAATAAAAAAAAAAGGCCTCTCAAATGAGACTAAACTAATTACTGAAAATTCCTTGGAAAAATCCCTGTGCACAAATTTCCTTCACAATACTGTATAATAGCAAACAAAGATTGGGAAAAAAAGGCAAATAAGGTTTGTTAATATATTCATAGATATTGTAGATAAAAACTTGAGCTTGAATGCTTTGAGAGTGGGTATAAAACTAAAGATACGGCTGCATAATATTCTAAAAGCATATAAACTAGAAAGTCCAAATTCTGCAAAAAGAAACAAATGAGTCTCCAAAATTCAGGACAAAAACATACATGGCGATCAAAGTCTTTAACATGAAAAACAAGGGTACATAAAATTCTCAAATTAAAAATCTTTAAAAAAGTTGAATGGCTGTTAATCGTACTCTAAAACTTAGAAAAGGGGGCATTTTCGAAATCATGAACTAACATTTCACAGAAACGCGATTAAACATTACCTATGATGATGATGTCGACACAGTCCACACAGAGGCATACCCGATTTCGGCGAAATTCCAAGGTCTGCAGCAAACGCATTAATTTTCTGCACAGGAATGCAGAGTAAAGTAGGAAAAAGAAAAACAGTATTTGGCCATAGCACGACTCGCCCGCATCACTATTAGGCTTAAGCTCTACGAAATTGATACCACTATACGCTTTCGTATGTACATCGTATGGCCGCCAATACGGTCGGCAGGTACGGTGAACAAGGATTTTAGCATTCAGAAGGTTTTGGAAACAAGTTGTTTCTTCTCTCTTCTTTTTCTTCGGTAATGAAAATGAAAGGATAATGAGATGCTTTTGGTTTTTGTTTTTTACTCTTCCCGTTATCAATCCAAAAAATACATTACACAAGATATTAAATGAGATTGTGTTATCAATTCAGTGGTTAATAATAGTCCAATAAATTACAAACATTTGTGGTGCAAAAAGTTTCCTCCCTCATTTATATTGTATGTTATATTACACCACTTATCATCTTATTATGAGGTGTAAATCTTTGGTGATTGATAATATCTATTATGATAAGATGTTATATAAGTGAGACTTTGGTATACGTATTGGTTGGAGATTTATTTTAATATTTTATTATGTTTCAATATATTTATATCTTTTTCCTATTTTTTTCTATTTCAAATTTGAATATAATATAATAGTGGTAAAATTGTATCAATGATTATGTTAAGTATGATCATAGTTATGATTTTATCTATTTAAAAATTAAAATAAATGTCTATATTAAATGGTCAATGATCTTAGAAACTAGTATATATTTGCTAGTAACAGCTGCAGTGTGCGTAACACATTGAATAATTTAATAAATAATTATATAGCATCTTTTACTTAAATAGAATTTAATATAATATTGTTATCATATAATTACATTTTCTAACACTAACTGTATTACACACCAATTAGTAACCCTAAGATAGATTTGGGATATGGTTAGGATAATGGTTAGGGTTACACTTTACATCATGGTTAAGGTTAGAGTTTAGCTTATTGATAGACTTAGAGTCGGGATTATTTTTAGGGTTAAGATTTAGGGTTAAGGTTAGGATTATGATTATGATCAAGGTTTACATCACTATTAGGGCTAGAGGCGGGTTCAATTTGGCTTAGGGTTTGAGTTTGGATTATGGTTAGAGTTAGGGTTTAGGATTAGTTTTGGGATTATGTTTTAGGATTAGGGTTTTCATCATGGTTAGGGTTAGGGTTTTGGGTACAGTTAGGGTGATGGTTATAATTATTGTTAGGTTAGGGTTTAGGTTGAAAGTAGAATTAGGGTTGGCATTAGAGCTATGATCAAGGTGAGTGTTTACATTAGGTTTTAGTTAGGGTTCGCATTAGGATATAGTTTACAAATAGGGTTTAATGTTGAGGTTAGGGTTTACATCAAGGATAGGGTTAGGGAAAGTATTTGGGTTAATGATATAGTTAGGTTTTATGTTTGGGGTATGGCTAGGGTTAGGGTTAGGGTTTATGGTTGATGTTAGAGTTTACACCATGGTTAGGAGTTGTGTTAGTGATATTGTTAAGTTTAGCATCATTCTTAGGTTAGAGAAATAGTTGGGGTTAGGGTTACAATTTGCGTTAGGATTAGAGATTAGGTTAGGGTTAGGATTAGAGTTAGGATTAGAGTTAGGGTTAGGGTTAGAGTTAGGATTATAATTAGGGTTAGGGTTATGCTTAGAATTATGATTAGTGTTAGAGTTTATACTATCTTTAGGGTTAGGGTTAGGATTAGGGTTATTATTTGGATTAGGCTTTAGCTAGGGTTCAAATTAAGGTTCAGTTAGGATTAAGGTTAGAGAGGGTTAGGATAAATATTATAGTTAGGGTTTAGCATTGAGGTTAGGGTTTATTTCATAGTTAGGGTTGCAGTTAGGTTTTGGGTTGATGATATAGTTAGATTTAGGGTTATTCTTAGGTTAGAGAAAAAATTAAAGTTAGGGTTTAAGCTATGCTTAAAATTAAAGTCAGGATTGCAGTTAGGGTTTAGGGTTATAGTTAGAATTATGGTGAGTGTTAGTATTTGTGTGATATTAAGGCTTAGGTTAGGGTTTGCATTAGGATTTAGATTAAGATTAGGATTAGAATTAGAATTTTGGATAGGAATATGGTTTGGGTTTATGGTCAGGATTAAGGTTATGGTTACATTAAGGGTTTACAGAATGGTTAGGACTAGGGTTTAGGGTATGGCTAGAGTGAGGGCTAGTATTAGGGTTAGTGTTTAGGGTTGAGGTTACAATTTACACCATGGTTAGGGTTTGGGTTATAGTTTACATCATTCTTAGGTTAGAGAAACAATTAGGGTCAGGTTTAGACTTAGTGTTAGGGTTACGATTTCAATTTCTAGTTAGGATTCAGAGATAAAATTATGGTTTGGGTTAGGGTTTAGGGTCATGGTTAGAATTATGGTCATTCAAGTAGGGTTTGCATAATATTTAGGGTTATGGTTAAAGGGTTTGGATAGGGGATAAGTTTGGGGTTAGGATTTGGGGTATAGTTAGAGCTAGGGTTTGGGTTAGGTTTCAGGTTTGTGAAATAGTTAGGTTTAGCATCATTCTCAAGTTATAGAAATTGCTAAGATTAGGGTTAGGGTAAAGTTTTAGGTTAAATGATTAGGGTTAGAGGTAGGATTATAGTTATGGTTAGAATCATGGTCCATGTTAGGGTTTATATAAAATTTAGGGTTAGGGTTAAGGTTAGGCTTGGAGTTATAATTATGGTTAGGGTTAGTGTTTATATTAAATTTTATTTATGTTTCAAATAAGGGTTTGGTTAGGGTTAGGGTTAAGATTTGGGTTTAGATTAGGGTTTGGTTAGAATTAAGAGTATGGTTTTATTTAGGGTTAAATTATGGTTATTGTTTCAATAAGTTTTATGGTTGAAGTACAATTAGAGTTAGACTTAAGGTTAGGTTAGTGTTATATTTTAATTAGAGGGAAATATTTAAGTTATGATTAGGGTTGAACTTAATTACAGTTAGGGTTTGATTATAGTTGGAGTTTGATGATTTTGAGGGTTTAGTTATACTTATGGTTAGGACTATATTTCAATTAGGACTAGTATTTAATTATTCTTAATACTTATGGTTATGACTTAATTATATGAGGGTTAGTATTTAATTAAGATTAATTAGGGTTATATTTTTTCCTAGTATTCAAATAGGATTATGGTAAATAATTAGGGTAAGGGATAAGTGTAGAGTTAGTTTCGGTTATAATTAGATTAGATTTTCATTTTGAGGTAGGGTTTAATTAGGATTATGATTTTAAGTTTAGGATTAGGTTTCCAATTGAATTAGATATATACATATATATATACATATATATATATATATATATATATATACATATATATATACATATATATATATATATATACATATATATATACATATATATACATATATATATACATATATATACATATATATATACATATATATATATATATATATATATATATATATATATATATATATATATATATATATATATATATATATATACATATATATATATATATATATATATATATCTTATAAGTAATAATACATTAAAAAAAAATAACTTTTATGATCAAACCTTGAGTCATGGATTGAGTTTCACCTCTTGTACCATTTGGTGGAACCAATTGGTCTAGGAAAATAGTAGTCCTCTAGCTAATATAAAAAATATCAAAGGTAGACACCTCATTAAAAAAGGTATTCGAGTTTTTGGAGACTAATGGGACCCTTTGGAGTTTAAATAGAAAACATAGCAACAAATTAAGCCTCAGTTCAAACTTTTCTCGGTGCATGGGTGCCTTTTCATTTCCCTTTTCATATATACACTTTCCACTCCCTTCAAATCAAGTCTTTATTATCTATGTGGATTATCATTATTCCTCAAGCTGCATTCCAAGCTAATGCTCGGCTCAGAAGGACATTTGAAGACCTGCAGGTTCTAACTCAGTGCTTTTGAGGCAAAGTATAAAGTGCACGACGCATATATTGGTAATAGCAGTACTCAGAAAGGAGATCATTGTACTGTGCTGTGACTAGTAACTTTGCTCTCTGTGTTGGTCATGTTTACTAATCTGGAGAAGTATAACCAGGCAATCATATACTGCCAACATTAAAACTCTTTACAATTTCTGATAAGGGCTCATTCTGGGTAATGGAATTCATAATTAATTGCCATGTTTAACTTTACTACTGTTTTTTCTTGCTGCTGGGAAGCATTCTGATGCAATTTGTAATGCTATTTTCTTCTTGCTCCTGATGCTGAAATTGTTAACTCTTAATCTAAATTCCAATTAAAAAAACTCAAACTAAAAAAGGCTATAGGAAAACACCCGATCACAGGGAGGGGGAAACAAGTAAATCATGTAAAATTTGCAATACTCCAATGTACAATGCTCCCATATATAATACTACAGGTCTTCATTCAATGCCTTTGTCACTTAAATTGCCATAGCATCAATAGGCTGCAGAAAGAAGATAAAAAACAGCACTGGAACAGTTCAATATCTTCGTGGAATTTGCACAGATATTCTTGTTCGTGAAGCGAGACCTGAAGATTGTTGGGAAGTGGCAGAAACCCATTGCAGGTCCTCCTTTCCTGACTGTGGCTTTCCCATGCATCTGGTTCTAAGAGCAGATAGATTGGTAGCGATGTTTGTTGGGTTCTCTATACTATAGAAGCAAAAACTGTTTGGAAAATTAATTGGCGAATCAAAATATAAGATTTTTTTCCTGAAAAAAATGGATTTTCAAAATAAAATATATTGTAAAAAGAACAAAAGTTGTTATATTTTAAAAAGAACAAAAGTTATTATTTTAAAATTTAAAGACATATTCATAACATAGAAATATAGAAAATAAATTGAGCAGAATTTAACTCATAAATTGTAGAAAATAGATGTTATCATTTATATTTATATCATTGATTATATAGACAAATATTCAGTTGACATTGTAAATCAATTGTAACAAGTGTATTAGTTTTTCTTTATTGTATGGGTCATTGTATCATTGGGATTTGTATACTTGGGTTTTGTTGGAGGCCAATTTAATGTTGTCTTGTATAGATTTTAGATCGACACAAGCTACAACTGGAGGTTTTCTTCTTGGTTCTTTCCTATCGGTATGCTCGTCTCTGATATTTCTGATGAAATTGGATCTTAACAAGGTATTCGATGCAAAAGTTATAAAAACTTGGTTATTTTTTGGTATGTTGATTATATTAGGGATAGGGCATTTATATTCTTGTCTTATATTTTTATATGAATTATCGTATCATAAAGTCGATAAGTAAAAACTATTTTGTAATTTGTTTATGAACTTATTTATATCATGATTTAGAATATAATTATAATATTATGTTTATGTGTAAACTCAGATTTTATTCAATAAATTTTGTGTCCAAAAAAGGAAGGTTATAATGCTAAGTATTTTGAGTATATCTTGAATGATTATGGTTGATTTGGTATTATTGCATTGCATTGTGATGTATAGACCAACCTTCAAAGAAAATTAATCATGAAAGTATTGTCTTTTGTGATTGAACTCAAGAATGAAAATATTATATTGATCTTTGAGTATCCATGACTAAGTTTTATAGGACAAGTAGCCAATTTGCAAGGTATATCATATTTTATTATTGGGAAGAGTGCATAATATCGTAGGGGGAATGGAATGTCTATGTGATAGTTGGCTAAAGTGTACCCTTAAAAAGCATGTTCAATTAAAAATTGCACGTGCTTATGGTATGTCTTAATAATGGTTGTTCATGTTCACACATTTCATTGAGGTAAATTGGTGGGTGTAGCAAGATGGTGTTGCTGGTATCTTGTGATTAAGCTAATATGTGAGGGCAACTTGATGTTTTCCTATTGTTCCGCATCCATAAAATTATCCTATCATTTTTCATAAAAATGTGCAAGTCTCCAACCTATAATGATATTAATGAACTATGACTTCAATTTAATTGGGTACATTAAAACATTTGTATGATTGTTGCATAAAGAACAAAAGGGATATATTTTGTCAATCATCTTAATATTCTGCTCAAACTTTAACTAATATATGGAAGTGTTTTGACACTTTAGCTAATATCTAAGAACATTGCTTATGATTAATTTTTTACATGGGTTTTATTTTCTTTAAATGCATTATTTATAGATGTTTTGTTTTTTATCAATGCTAGTCAAATAATGGTGAATAAGACCCTTCATGTTATAATTTTATGGTGGGTAAGTGCACCAAGATGATGGATAGTTTAGTGGCCACATCCAAAATAAAAATGAAATTTTGCATAACCCATGCGAATTCCATAAAATTCAAAATCATGCTAGGATTGGTTTTACCAAGCCTAGCAAAAACTAATTAAAAAAGGAAAAAGATCCTCAAAACTCGTACAGGTTTTGAGGAACAAAAATGAACCTCAAAACCCGTACGGGTTTTGAGGAACAAAAATGAGCCTCAAAACCCGTACGGGTTTTGAGGAACATTATATTCACAATTTCTCATAACCAGTACAGGTTATGTAAAACTAAAAATTTTACAAAAAGTGGAGAGAGAGAGAGAGAGAGAGGGAGGGAGAGAGAGTGAGTGATCTAAATTAAGAAATCAGATTACAATACTTGGTGTGATACCTGCAGTATTGTCAAATTCAATGTAAAAACTAAGAAGACTAACAACAAGATTGCAAGCCAAAAAGTGATCCATTCAATTCGAAATTGCAGTTTATACAAATCAGATGGATCCCAAGTGTCACTAGAACCCCTTAGAAATGAAATGAAGAGTCCTCATAATGTTTATTACAAATAAACTATTAAAACTATCAAAAATTATCAAAAAAACCTATATATAAAAATAGGTCAACTTGGAGAAGGCATAACTTTTTAGTCCTAGCTCCAAATTGTGAACCATTTACTCTGTTGGAAAGGTATTCAATAAATCTCAAACCAAAACTAGAAGGTCAGGCATCCAAGCCCTAAAAAGTCCCGAAGACCTTCAAAAATTCACTTTACTGAAACATAGAAAATTCTAAAAAATTGGATTTCAGTATTTTCCCAACTATGCTCTAATGTGAGAGAGAGAGAGAGAGAGAGAGAGAGAGAGAGAGAGAGAGAATTGAGTCATCCATATATATATATATATATATATATATAGAGAGAGAGAGAGAGAGAGACATATCATATATGTAAATCTATACAAATGTGTATTGTATTACACATTTACAAGAATTTTTTTTAATGTCTTCATAACCTGTACGGGCTATGTGAAGGGGAGAGAGAGAGAGAGAGGAAATAAGAAGATTCATGCATGTATATAGATATATATACATATATCTATATAAATATATGTATATATATAACTATAGATATGCATATATACCTACATAGAAACATATCATATATGTAAATCTATACAAATCTGTATTGTATTACACATTTACAAGCAACTTTTTTAATGTCTCCATAACCCGTACAGGTTATGTGAAGGAGAGAGAGAGAGAGAGAGAGAGAGAGAGAGAGAGTCAAGCATGTATACAAATATATATACATATATCTATATAAATATATGTATATATAACTATAGATATGCATATATACCTACATAGAAACATATTATATATATAAATCTATACAAATGTGTATTGTATTATACATTTACAAGCAATTTTTTTAATGTCTTCATAACCTGTACAGGTTATGTGAAACTAAAAAATGTTGTTTTATGTCTTCAAAACCCATTTGGGTTATGTAGAACTTGAAATTGTGATTTTTATTTTTAAAAACTCGAGCGGGTTATTTTGTACACCATAACTCGTACGATTTATGGCCTTGTAAAAGGTTTGGAATATGACCCAAAGGCTTGCAAGCCCATTTTCCCTCCAGTTTTGTCCATTTACACATTTTTTTCTTCTTTCAACATGATTTCTTGACTTCTTCGTCATCAACTATACAAATGATCAAGTGGGTATCTCTAAAATTACTACCATCATCTCACACGTCCTCTAAGCTTTCTGACCATATAAATTTTTTTATTTTTGGACAACATTAGCATAATAAACTTTAAATTTCTTTACTAGTGTCTTCACAGTCCTCACAGACATATGTCTACCATTTTTTTAATAAATTTTGATCTACTTGACCAAATTCAAAAAACAATTACATATTACTCTTCTACACTAGATTCTATACACTTTTAAAAAAATCAATTTGGATATTTTGATGCAAGTTATTCCTAGCACACGAACATGTACCATATTTTTAGGATGCGGTCAGTTCAAAAAATCATAAAAAATAAAGTACTCAACAAAAAATTTACACAACTTCTAGATCTCACTCTTACCTATCATCCTACCAAAGGGTTTTGCAAAATGCTAAATCTAGTTCTATATATTTTCTGAAGCACACGGAAATAGCTATGTTATATTTTTTGAAAAAATCAAGAACAATTTTTCGTATGCGAGAGGTTTGGCCCTCTTAATCTTATCCATTTTTAAAAAACTTTACTAGTTTAGAAACTAGATTCAGAGTACTACAATTCTTATTCTTTACACAACTCCTAGTTTTGAGTACATGACCCTCAAATATCTCTGTGAAGTTCAGGTTTCCCTAATTTCATAATAAAAGTGGCCACTTATACACCCCTTTTTGTTCACCATATTGGTGCACTTATCCTGGTATTCATGTATGATAAGTTTGTATGCCTTTTTTCTTTTACCTTAGGTGTTATGTGGAATTTTTTTTTTGGCTAGGACACAAAAATAGTCTTATAAGCCATTCTTCTTGTAATTAAAGAAATAGAGTTCACTAGCTTGGAGGGACAAACTATGAGGCTTAGGCATATCCATTCTTACATTGGAAGGAATATTATCCACTAGGTCTCAAGAGGGAGAATGGGGGGCTATAAATATTCAAATTCAATTGAGAAATGTAAGATCTAGGGCTAAATATAGTAAGAACGTGGTTTTCTACATGCAAAGAAAGATTGTGAACTAATAGGCCAATTTCGAGACCAAATCTGGGAAACAAAGACAATAACTTACCTATAAATCAATTTTTGGCCTAAAATGAGAGGTTATTGACAAGTCAAATTTATCCTAGTCTAGGACAACCTGATGAGTCAAAGTTACCTTTGTTTTGACATTTTTTGACAAAATGACTTGCAAATTGTAGCTCCTGATCTCACATTATGTAGCCCCTTTCTCACGTGTGTCACTTGTTCCTACACACAAAAAAAGAGGAAAAATATTACATGTAGAAATGAGTTTTCCTAAGTCAAACCCTAATTTAAAAATCAATCAAGAAATGAAAATGAAATATGTTTGAAAGGAAAGCATGAGCTAATGTATAGAAAAGGCTAGATTTGAAAAACAAAATGTCGTATACCTTGATGATGCAATGTTATTTGAATGTGATCACAAGTGTTGATGCAATACCATGACTCCACAAAAAACCTAAAAGGAAATCATAAAATACATGCTTGCATGAAGGTTGTTGAAGCTTTCCACAAAGAAGAATATGGTTGGAGAAAATGCCTTGAATGCTTTAAAACTTTCTCCTTGAATTCCTTGATGCAAAGTTTTAGTTGAGATCTCTTGGATTGAATTGGATGATTTTGAATTGAATCTCATGCTTGCCTACCAAAATGAGGGGAGTAGCCTTGTTTATATACCTCTCCTAGCCCTTTTGGGGTGCTAAACTCGAAGAAGGCTATCATGGATGTAGAATCCCTACCAAAGTCAAATAACCATTACATAGTTCAAATTTTGGGCCAAACAATAGGGACAAAGCCAAATTTTAGGATAGAGGTGAATCAAAGTCACCCTTGTCCTCCCCAATCACCCTTGTCCACCCAAAATAAACCTAAATTTGGACCACGGGTCCTATTTGGAGAGATGACACTGGGAATATGCACAAAATTGGAGATGGATAAGTGGAAATAGATGTAGGATGTTGCACATTCTAAAATGGGGCCTAGGTAAGAGAGAAATTTCATAGGGATGCAATTTATAATGATACATTTCTAAACCTTGACCAAGGAAAAAAAATATTTATTTTGTAGTGTGCTACCGATAATTTCCCTTCATTCTTCATATGTGGTACACTTTTGCAACCATGTCCATGAAGACTAGAGTGCAACCTTTCAAATTGGCATACAAAGTCCAACTTGTATATCCCCAAAACTTCTATTGTTCTATCTTTCTAGATTCAATTTCAACTTGATGATGTGATCTAATTTTAGTATATGAACACAAAGTTGATTTTTAGTTATTTATTATTGATCTATGTTATTTACATATTAGAATGCATGTACAAGCTAACTTAAGATCACAACTCTAGTTCCAAGTATATTCTTATAGTGTGTTAGTACCTTGAGGAGAAATCTAATTACTATTTCATTATATATCAAGATGTGACACTAATGTTCATTGTCATAATTGAACTTATATAAATTGAAATTATCTATGATGTGTGAAAAGTATATTGTCGTAACTAGTAGTTTTATACTTGAATTAATAAAATGTTATATTCATTACTTTAGTTTTGTTCGATTTTTAATGAGTTTCAATCACACATTAAATAAGTTAATTTATTTTTGGACTAGTATTTAATCATGTACGAAATTCATTATTTATTTATGTTATTATCATCCTTTAGTAGTTACAAAATATTAAGAATTTTTGGATATTCAAATAAACAATATAACCACAATTTAAAACAAGAAAATTATATTCCAATAAGTAGTTTTCAACATTTGTTGAAAATATTAAACTTGGTATATAAAAAAAAAATTATAAATGCTTCCACATTAATTTCAATAGTTTCAATTATTGATTATGTCTCATTTTGTATAGGTTATTTGTTTGCGAATGATTAAATATATTTAATTTTCATACGTATTTTGTGTAAGGTGTGATTTACCATTACATTTGGTAAATTTGATTTTCTTATACATCCTATTGGTTATTCTTTCTACATTAGGATTATGCATATGATATTTTTAGTTGTCCATTTACTTTAAATTTGATTAGGATTTGAATTCACCTTTAAGTATTTGTTATTGTCCTATCTGTCTCTTAGGTTTTGAGCCTTCAAAGTTAATTTTCATTTGATCCTTGCCCATGTTTGGGTTGTTCATTATTGATAGATCATTTATTATAGATCTGTATCATTCTCTATTTTTGGATCATTTTGATGTATCAAGGATTTAAATTTGTTATCACATGGGCTCTTGATTATTATCTTTTTCAATTCTTGATAATTCATGTTATGTTTATACATGTTTACCAAGTATCCTCTTTCTGACAAACTCTGCCTCATTTATATACTTGATTTGTTAAAATATGTTTTGTGATTATTATCATTTTGTATCTTAGGTTAGTTTTTTTTTTAATCAGTAAATAGCTGGTTAGGCCAGCACCTTTTATTAGCTTCAAAATCTTCGGTTAGTTATATATATATATATATATATATATATATATATATATATATATATATATATATATATATATATATATATATATATATATATATATATATATATATATATATATATATATATATATATATATATATATATATATATATATATATATATATATATATATATATATATATATATATATATATATATATATATATATATATATATATATATATATATATATATATATATATATATATATATATATATATATATATATATACACTCATGATAATATTTCACTTGACAATGTTTATTGCATGACAATTATATTGCATTGTTATGTTAGCTTACATGCTTATCATGTAGATGTCATTGATGCTTAAGTAACTCCTACTACACCCCATAATGATAATTATTGTCCTCAATGAAGAGTTATTACATGATGACTTTGATGATTCTTGTGATGCATCTTTGCAGATTTGATCATTCTTATTTGTTGATTAAAAGAACTTATTTACTTGATATATTATGGTTTTGTGTTTAGAATTTGAATTTGAGAGTTTACATTTTCATTCATTTATGGATATAACACATGCATTTATTTCTCATTTTTCTTTTCCTATTGTTCAAGTGGAAAATATGAACCTAGTTGGTCCTTCTCGTGATTATTATTTTAATAATTGCTTATTTATGTTCTTTACCATCCATATGGCTTGTTTATCTTTTTATCCTTTCTTTCATGTGTCACAACTCAAAATAGTTGCAAGCTAAAATTTACTAAAGATTGACACAATGTTTAACAAAGAGTTTGATTATTAATGTAATAAATACTTGTGGCAATCAATCATATGTAATGTATCTAGGTACATGGTTTTGATTTTGATGAATATGATATTACATAGATGTCAAAAGATCATTGATTGTATTACCATATTTTTAGAAAATATCAATGGTCTTGAATTTGTGTATCTTTCTAGTTCACTTATATGTGTGTGGAAGTAATCTCTGCATGTTGCATTTGAATGTGATTTGCATATGAGAACCTAAAACTTGTGGAATTGATTTGATGCAACTATGTTATTTAAAACATGTTCTCTTCAATTTCTAATGAAGTAATCACAAGGGACAAGTTCTCCTAAGTAATCATACCTCAATATAGACTAATTAAACAATGATGAAACAAGGTTGAGAATATCAAACAAGCATACAATATGCTCCTAGAATATTGATGCGATGTTGATGTGAATTCTCTTTATCTACTTGCAATTGAATTAATCAATCTCGAGTAAGATCCTAGATCCTTCCTCCTAGATAACTAATTTGAATTAAGGTCGGCATTTAAATACACTATCCTAATGTGCAATTTGGACAACTCATTCTTTATTCAACTCATAATAGTCAAAAAGATTTAAATTTAAATTTTTGAATGTGAAACTTTAAGGTTAAGATGTACAAGTACACAAAAATGATCTTCGTCAATTACACACTTGCTTACCTAAACCAAATCAAGAAATAGAATATCTAAAAATCAAAATCAATTTCTACGACACATAAAGATAATATAAAAAACAAATATCATTTACTAACTTCTATATAAAATAGATCACCTTACACACCATCGATACATAAAAACAGCTTAATCCTCCTAAATTTAAAACATTCACAAAAAATCAAACATATTATTTTAAATTTAAAACATTTTTTAAAAAATCAAACATATTATTTTTAATTATAATTTGTAAAATATATATTTTAAACTACATACTTTTAGGAACACCAAATTACAATGGTAGTTTCATATGCAACGTATTCATTGTTTTACAAGAGAAACGTCAACCACCACACATTGACCAAACATATATCTATATATAATTAATGCATTTATTTCATTTCTAGTTTTAAATTATTTTGAAATATGACTTCATAAAAATATCGACCATCCATTTTCTACATATATTGTTTTTATTAAGAATGAATAGTTATAAATTTAAGCTGATGAGCAACATAAAACCGATACAACAATTTACACTGGATAATAACGAAAATAAGAGCAATTAATAGTGGATAGCAACTAACAGATACGGCCATTAATACCAGATATTTACAAATTTACTAACTACAGTCTCTGAAAAGATAGAACAGAAATTATAACAAAGAATAATGAGAAATACGCTTACAATAACATAATCTACCAAAGTACAATATCAATGTAACATAAAATCCATATTATACAAAACAAAACTTATTACTGTAACAGAAAAGGATAATGGGCTGCAACAGGAAATAAAACAAAACATATTACTGTAGACAGCAACAGCATATCACCCAATAGCTCTGAGAACATGACAAGAGGACCCAACTTTGAATTAATTTGGCACCGCAAAAAAAACAGATTAAAAAATTGGGAACAAAAATTGGTTTCAAGTCTCACAATAGAACCAAAACAATCAAAGTCAGGAAAAGCATCTAAATGAAGATGGAATAAAACTTGTGGTATCTCCATTATTTAGTTGTGATTTCTTAGTCGATACACAATGGGACATAAATAGTCATGGATTTCATTTTCTTGTGATCCAATCCAATCCAAAGCTTGATGCTTTTTAAAGATGATGTTGCTTGTGGTGCACTTTGATCCTCTATGTTTGAACACCATTGTTGCATATCTTTTAGAACTGTTGGACAGGGTTATAGATAAAAGGAAAAGATATTCATGGTCACCACTGTATTATCTTGTTAACTACTAAAAGCTATCATACATTTTCAGCTCTTGCTTATCATGTGTGTTTTAGATTTATATATGAATACTAGAATTGGATATGTTTTCTTTCTTTTTTGGGTTAGGGTTAATTTTGTCTATTAAATAATATTAGTTTGCTTAGAGGATTGTGAGGGTTAGATGTGAAAGTTGACCATAATCTTTGTAAGGGTTAAATAAAGGAGTGGTACAATGGTCCTATTTATCAAGTCAAAAGTATGACTAATGTTTGCCTATCTTCTATGTTTCTTTTGTTTTTTAATTATTTATTTTGATTTATTTTGTAGTGTATTTATTTTTATTGTTTTTTTATTATATATAAGTGATATTTTCTTGTAAAGAGCTTGTCTACTACAAATTATACTTTTTTATTTGTCCTTATTTTTAAAGATCATTCTTAATTTTTAGTTGTCTTGTCTTTTCATAAGGCTAATATGTAACTTGTGTAAATCTTTATTTTTTTCAAATTCAAAGTAGGGGTAACCAAACCCTCTCAACTAGTTGTTGTGTGCTAACTTGAAAAGTAAAATTTATCATTTGTCTTCTTTCAAGTTATATTTATGAACCAACCCTAGTTCATTTTGTACACAAATGGAAGAATTTAGTTACACCTAGAGATCATTGATTAACACTTTGAATACTATTTAAGGAGCATCAATAAGTATCCATTACTCTATTATTGTCTTATAGCATCATTTAGGCATCTCTTTCGTGGTTTCTTAAATTGTCTTTAATCATTTTCAAAAGTAGTTGACTCGGTATCCTTAAGGGTTTCACTAAAGAACATATTCACTATCATTAGAAAACTCAACCACGCAACTAGGTTTTTATGAAGGAATGTATATATAGACACTCAAGGTAAACTAAGAACAAACATCAAAACATGTGCAAATATCATGTTCATGCATTTGGATCATATCCCCAGTTACATAAGTCAAATTCAGAGATGTGTGGTTAATTTTGTCAAGGTAAACTAAGAGCAAATATCAAAGGATATGCAAAGATAATATAAATGTATATTTGGATTATATTCATAAGTACATAAGTCAAATTCATAGATGTATGGTTGATCTTATCAATGTAAAAGTGGCTTTCTTTAACCAATAATAAATTTACAATTTCTAAAGCACGTGTCTAACTATAATTAGATTTCCTACATATTAATGAATAATCTTAATCCATCTATCACAACATATCAGCATTGGCTTCTTATCTAAGCACCTCATTTTATTTATCTAATTTATATACTTGCTTTAACACCTTACTCTTGGTAGTGATTGTCTCAACCCATCTATCAAGGATAGCTTCCGACAATATGCTTATAATTATTTTTATTTACCATCTAGCTTTTTGAAAAGAGTATTTATTCATTTATTTTCCTTTTCATTTTTAGTGAGCACATCCACTCTTACACCTCCTTGGGATTTTCCCTTAGGGTTTATCTTTTGATTTTTATTGTAAGTTTCTAATATGAGACTAATTGTATTATGACAAAGAATATATTCATTAGTTTCCTACTTTATTTTTTATTATATTTCTAGGCTTTATTTATGGACCAAAAGTGGCCTAAAACCCATGAGATCTTCACTAAAGGGGCAACACAATATCACATGTGTTCATATTAGGGGGTTTAAAATGTGCAAAAAAGGGGGCAATACATTTCCTAAATAGGGGGGAGGGGGTGGGCGTTTATATATAGGAAATAGTGTGGGGGGCTTTATAGAGGAAACAATGTGTGGGGGGTACTAGTTGGGTATTAGAGGGAGGTTACATAAAGGAAGTTTTGGGAAATATTTTTTTGAAAATAGGGGGATTTTTTAGTATGTCATGAACACGTGTTATGATTCGGGTTCACTAAGTGAAGTCCTCATGCTGAAACCCCAATTTATTTTAAATGCTAATATGGATTCTTATTATGTGATATAATTTTTCATTATGATCATTAGGATAATTCCATTGAGGTTAATCATAATGATAAATCTATTTTGTTTAATGACACACATGTGGATAAGGGTAATCCCAAGATAATCTAGGTTACAAACTTGGGGAAACCTTTTTCCCAAAATTTTCCAAAAATCACATTTTCTAAATAGAAAATATAATTATTTAAATCTCAAGAGGGTTTCATTTGAAGGATTTTAAGTGAAGGGGGTTAGATTAAACCCTCTTTGATCAAAATATTTGAATAGAACCCCTCTAATCTTAAATCATACCTACAATGGGGTCTTCTTTGAACCTATCAAATGTTAACAAAAAACCAGTTCTACTTTACCTTTTGGAGAGTTAAATGTTCATTCATGTTTCATAAACTTATATGACCCTTATTATAAGATTTCTAAAAAAACATAATTTTGAATATATTTAATTCTATTATTATATTTATTTTTTATTTCTTGTGAATCTAGATATTCACTAAACATAATATACTTATTTCATACATGTAGAAAAATAGAGGAAAAATTTGTAAAAAAAATCATTTCCCTAGGTATTGATATCCTCATTTCAACAAAAGAAGAAGTTAGTTCAAATGCATACAAACAAAGTTATGCATGATGACATAGACCTCTATCCAAATTATAATTACTCCTTCAAAAATTCAATAGAAATATATATACAAAAAAATAAGCATGCACTATGTGTGTGTGTGGGTGTGTGTGTGTGTGTGTGTAATCTACATAAAAATCTCATTAATAATTATTTTTTTCATCTTCAAATTCTTGATGGTTTAGTTGTTATAACTGTTAGAAAGTGATAATCTCTAGTGCAAAATGTTGATTTCATTGTATTGATTTGGCAGTAGAGCAAGATCTTTCTCACTAGAAAATTACTTCTCCAAGAACTTGTTAATGTTACTTCTACTTCACACAATTGGTTGTGTCTATTCATAATTTATTGATTAGTAGCACGTGCTTTAGTACAACAATTCTTCTTGGAATTCAAACTTTGATGTCCTCTTTTATTTCTTTATGTATGGTGCATCTTCCCCTCCTCACCTAGTGTGTGTTACATAGCATCTTTCAGACCTCTTGGTCGTGTTCCCTAATTTGGTATGTGTATTTCCCAACCTTCATCTTCCATTAATATCTCATCTTCTTCTTATGGTAAATACATTCATTATTCCTTATTGGTGTACATGTTTTCTATCCTAAGTGTCATGAATGTTATATCTATTAAATTTAAGATTTCTTAAGATAATTAAGATATTCAATTATTCACACTTAAGTAGATACTACTTATATGTGTAAAATTTCACTTAAGGTACAAAAGTTCCACCACTACCTTATTTATGTTAGGTGCCACCTTCTTATTATTCAAGTTGAGTGAACTAATCCTTTGACTAATAACTCAACTCTTGACATCATAGTAAGACTAAATCAACCTGCTTATTGATTGGTAGTTAAACTCGTGACCACTATACACGCTCCTTGATTATACATGTAGGTAGCCTATTTTCTTGGAAATATTGTTCTCATTGATGTTAAAGGGAGACTATTATCTCAATTCAAGTCTAAAAAGCTTGAAATAAAGAACTTTAATCTTCAATTAAAAACTACCCCATTCATTATTATTCCACAACAAGAAATAATAATTCCTCATGATTTCATATCTTAAAGTAGAACAAAAAAAATTGTCAACATAAATCTATAATTTAACCCTATAACTTAAAACCTATTATCGAATTTATATTATACAAAAGAAAATATGTTTTTCCAATCTATTAATTTTTTGATATTATATTTTTATAATCTTAATAATAATAAAATATAATTAATAATTATCTTAATATAAAAAAAATTTATCTTTCTAGTAATTATAAGAGGATATTAATAATTATAATTTATTATTATATATTTTATTCAAAAATTCAAGCTCTTAATTTGTTTTACAATTATATTTTTTAGAATCTTCTTCTATAATTATTAAGAGCCTAAGATTATTATAATTTAACATTATTATTATTATTTTAATCAAGCTCTGCCTAGGGGGTAGTACCCGTTATAGTGCTGAAAAAAGAACTTACATATGATATAGGAGATATCTCTCCATTTACAAAACAAGTTATAAATCAAACTAGGCTACCCGACTCAATGATAAATATATCCAATCCCTTTGCCAATTGAAATCAGGCTCGCTGCTACCTCTGTTGGGAAGAGTTTATCATTAGCCTGACAGAAGGCCTCAAACTTGCTCATATCATACTCTTTCATGATGCACGTCTTATACAGTGCCCAGGCCTTTTTCATAATCTTCTTCTTCCCTTCATCTTCCAGACAAAAAAGACCCAACATACCACCACCAGAGAGACTGGTGTCTATCAAGTCCAAAGCGTGAGTCACCTGCAAATAGATCTCCTCTACAATCATTCTTCGAATCATGTCATTTGCAATCACCGGATGGCCCAGGACTTGGATGATGGGCTGGAAGAGGTCGAAAATGAGCTTTCCATCATGAATGTGGCCTCCTGCCCAGTATTCAACCCCTAGTAACACTGTCATGGTCACCTTCTCCTGTTCATTGGCATGTATGAATATACGATTTAGTTTCTCTTTTGACGTCTCCATCAACGCCTCCTCTTGTTTACACCTACAGCTAATGCCCATGAAACTCACCATTTGTTACTATAAAATGGTGAAGACGCAGTTCCTTAAAATGGATTTGGGAACTCAAGCCCAAGAAGTGAATAAATAGAATAAGAACGCTACCATGTATGGACTCTACGAAGAATATACGACTAAGTCAAACTGCAGCCGAGGACTAGCTCACGAGACTCATCCAAAAGCACCACTGCAAAGTTGAGTAAGGACTCTGTGGTGGTCATGCACGCCAGCAGAGGACTCCCATCCCTCCTGCCCATGTCGTCAATTCTCTGCCTCTATCCTATTCTTGTCCTTACGAGGGAATCTAGATCTGCATCTAATAATTTTTGTAAATCTTCTAAGATCGGATTGTCCTATCCATATTCCCAATCTGACCCTCTATCGATTCCCAAGTTTGCCAACTTGTCTGCCACTTTATTTCCTTCTCTCTACACATGTTGAAAATGAAAGTCATCAAGATTCTGCATAAGATCTTTCACTCTAGGGAGCCATCTAGCCAATCGCCAACTGCAAAATTCTAATTTCAAGACCCCATTAAGGATAATCTGAGAGTCTCCTTCGATGATAACTTTGCCTATGCCATTGCTAGTACACCAAGAAAGTCTTGCTTCCATGGCTGAAATTTATGTCACATTGTTTGTGGTGAAGCCCAAGTTACTCACAATGCCTCTCATAACCTCTCCCTTTTCATTCCTGATGATTGCGCCAGTGTTGCTTACTCCCAGGTTGCCTCTACTAGCTCTATCAAAATTTAGCTTGGCCCAACCACTCAGGGGAGCCTGCCAAAATGTTACCTTCTTGTCTGCCTTCTTGTTTTTTAGTTTGTGATCCCCCTGGTGTTTAATACACCACATCTTTTCCATATCTAAATCCCATTTTGTCATAAAATTATAATTCATCCCTAGAATTTGGTTGTTTACTACTTCTTCTATCACAATTTGGATATTTTCCTTAAGTTGTTCGATCTCTAGTGCCTCTTCTTTGAAGATCCTTCAATTCTGCTCCTTCCAGACGTGCTAGACCAGCATCGAAGGACTCACTATCCAAAAAAGTCCCCACTTGGAGTGAGTTCTATCCATCGGCCAAAAGGATAAAAAATCCTTTAATGAAACATTCCTTACTACATGCATTGCAGCCTATCGAGTAGTCAATCCCAGCATTCTCTAGCAATTGGGCACCAAAAAAGAGGATGGTCTACAGACTCTTCTTCCTGTCTACATATAATGCACCAATTGGGACCAGAGATTCCAATCGATTTCAGTCTATTACCTGTTAATATTCTATCATGCAGAGCAACCCAAAGAAAGGCTCCAACCTTCAGAAGAGGCCATTTTCCCCAACACAGTTTGGAGGGCCAATAGTCGCAATTTTGCCTGCACCTTAATAAGTTGTAGCCAAGATTTACCTTATAATTACTTGATTTCGCTATGCTCCAAATTAGTGAATCTTCCTCATTTGAGCAGATGACTATGGGTAGAAGCAAAAAGTTGGGTGCCAATTCCGCGGAAGTCTACGGCTTGAAAATTTGCGCCGCTTGAAACGGGCACCCCTTTTTTAAAAACAGGCACCCGTTTTAGGCTCGGACATCCGATCCGAAATTCAAAAAGCGGGTACCCATTTTTCCAGAAACGGGCACCCATTTTTTTTCAAAACGGGTACCCGTTTCTAAAAAAAATTTAAATTTTTTTTTTAATTTAAAATGTTTTTTTAAACACATATTTTAAAATTTATGAAACGGGTGCCTATTTTTTGAATTTAAATAACGGGTGCCCGTTTTTTAAAATATGCACACGGGAGTTTTCACTCTGCCTCAGTTTTTGGTTTGGGATAGGTTTGGTGAGACCAAGCCTATGTCTTAGCCTCCAAAATTTTGGCTAAGGCATTGGAATAAAAATTTTAATGCTTACCGTAATTTTTTGAAGCCCTTCTGGATCGATTTTTTTGACAAAATAAAAACCCATTAAAGATCTCACTATCACGATTCTAAAAATATAAATTTCATAATAATATGGTTATTTTTACTATTTTTACATTATTTATTAGTTGATAGTGGTACATAAATGTAAAATAGTGAGACTCATTAAAACTTTAATAACTTTTTAATTTTTAAGTATTTTTAAAAATAAATTATATGTCATCAATCTAGATTCAATTCTTTTGAATTTAAAAAAAAAGAATTTTTGAAAAAAAGAAAAATTATATTAAATTATGGTGGCCGTACATGAGAGGTTTGAAAAATAAGCTTTATTGTTAATTAAAAATTAATAAAAAATAATTTACAAAACAAAAAAATAAGAAAAAATATTCTCATCAATATTCTGTCTTAGGTATCTTCCCTAAAAAGGATTTTAAAAAATTCATTTATTTGTGTCAAAATATGGTGGCCGTACATGGATGTGGTATGGTCCTGAAACAGGCATTTTGAAAAAGTGGTTTTCAAATATGCCTATCAAAATATAATTTATACCATGTGGGTATTAAAATAAATTATATATTTGAAAAGTAGACTCCAAGTACTACAATTTCTATTAGTGAATTTTTTCGAGATTCAATCTCTAAGTGCCTCAAATTTTGAGATCAATTCAGATAAATTTTGAAAAATAGGAAAAACACTTCCACTTTTTGCAAAAAATTGGCACCCAACTTCTTGTAGCCACCCCTATTTTATTGTTTAACAACTCCTATAGGCGTGAACCATTGTCTGACGTAGGGTCTCCAATCCTTCTCCAACTAGCCTTAGTGGAGGAAGAGGATGGGAGTAACATGTAGTCTTCCAACCTACTTCCTTCTAATGCTTCCATGTTGTTCACCCAATCACCGTTAGAGAAGAAACTATCCAACGGTCTATCCCCCTGCCAAGAATCTCTCCAGAACAATGCTCTTCATCCATTTCCAATCTACCACATGAGATATTCTGTGAGGACTTTCATGTTGTCCCATATGTGCCTCCAAAAAGGGGATCCTATCTGAGCGTTTGCCACAATCAATATTATGTTCAGAGCCCAAGAGTCAAGGTACTTTGCATTCATTATTTGGCACCACGGTTTGTCTGGGGACTTATACATTTTCCATGCTAATTTGGCACCCAAAGTTGTATTCTGGAGGTCCATACTCCTAAGGCCTACTCCTCCTTCATCCTTGGCCAAGCAAGTCGTGTCCCAGTTGATGAGATGGATTCTTTTATCTGTTTGTGAACCTTCCCACAGAAAAAAAAATTAACAAGTCGTCGAGAGCTGAGGTGGCTCTCTTAGAAAGTCTGTAAACTGACATGTAATATGTAGGAATGGCTGACAGGACTGACTTAATCATGAGAATCCTCCCCACCTGGGAAATCCATATGTTCTTCCATGATGAGGCTTTTGAGTGGACTTTATCTATCACTCCCTCTCAAAATTTATTGTCCATGTGTCCTATGTATAATGAAACTCCAAGATATAGGATAGGAAAATTTCCTTCCTTGAATTCCAATATGGTTGTGATGGATCCTCTCAACCTCCTGCTAGTGTAAAGAAAGTGGATCCTTGATTTTGATTTATTCATGACTTGACCTGATTCCCTTTCATAATCATTCAACATTGCCTTGATGATCCTGGTCTCCAAAATCATTGCCTCCCCGAAGAGGATGGCATCGTCTGCAAACTGGGAGTGAGATATGGGATCCAAATTGTCTTAAATGGAAATCCCACACTAATTACCAAGCCTAGTATGTTACTTAATGAGGTGGCCCAAAGCTTCTTCCATCAATACAAATATAAAGGGAGACATGGGATCACCATGTCTTAATCCATTAGTCACTTGGAAAAATCCAAATATTGAGTCATTGACAAAAATGGAGAAATGTACAGATGAAATACAGTAAAGTATACATTTAATCCATTCATTGCTGAAATTGAAATGAGATAGAAGTTTATGAAGGAAAGGCCACCAGACTCTGTCATAAGCTTTTCTGACATCAAGTTTAATGATCATACCTAGTTTTTTCCTTATATGCATGCTATGGATAGTTTCACCTGCCAAGATAATGTTGTCTATTATCTCCCATCCAGGAACAAACCCATGTTGCTCTACCAATATAATTCTACTGAGAAGAGGTTTTAATCTATTGACCATTGCCTTTGACAAGATTTTGTATAGAGAGTTGCATAACGCTATAGGCCTGTAGTCATTCATTGATAAACTATCATGCTTTTTAGGGATTAGTGCAATAACTGTGTTGTTCAATTCTTTCACAAACTGGCCTTTGACTCAGAAAGATTCCACCATTTTGAGAATGTCCTCTCCCATAAATGCCCAACACTTCTGAAAAAATTCTAAAGGGAAACCATCTGGACCTGATGCCTTGTTTGAGGGGTTGTTAAAGGTAGCTTTTTTAATTTCTTGCAGAGAGAAAGGCCTCATCAATTGGATATTATCCTCCTCTGAAACTTCTTTTGGAATGACGTCTAGGAATGCTGAGATAGACAGGGTCAATATATCATTATACATGCCCAAAATAGATTGGAAGTGAGATATCGCTACCTCCTCAATTACTTTCGCCTTGTCCTGCCAATTGTCATGATCGTCTTGAATAAGGTTGATTCTGTTCTGGGATCTTTTCGCCTTGACCGAAGTATAAAAAATCTAGAATTTTGATCTTCGTCACTGATCCAGTGCTCTCTAGACTTATCTCTCCAACAAACTTCTTCTCTGCACAAAAGCTCAACCAATTCACTTTTGAGCAATTTTTCTTTCTCAAAATCAGCATTAGACATTCCTGAGGCGATCACCAAGTTGTTTAAATTCTCCAATTCTTTCTCCACCCTTATCTTTTTAGAGAAGATGTTCTTAAAGGATACTCTGTTCCATTCCTTGATTTGGTTCTTTACTTCCTTAAGTCTTTTAACCATCACAAACCTCAGGGTGCCATGATAGTGATTATTATCTCTCCACCATTCTTCCAAATTTGGAAGGAAGTCCTTATCTCTCCACCACATGTTTTGAAATCTGAAACTACCATTGACCTTCTATGTGGAAGTAAAAAAACTTAATTGAATTGGGAAGTGATCCGATAAATTCAAGGGTAGAATACTAGATTCCAAATTGAATGTAGAGTCTAGCCAAAAAGAGCCCACCAAAAACTAATCCAGCCTTTTAGAGATCTTGGTGAAGTTAGCCCGTCTATTGGTCCACGTACAAATCCCATTGTTCCTAGCCACATCAATCAAATTACTATTCTACACAAAATATCTAAAGTCATCCATGACCTTGTTCGTCCTTCTAATACCTCCCGATTTTTCCTCCAAATCCAGAATTGCATTGAAATCTCCTGCCACTATGACCTTATTGCTGTCCACAGAAGATATTTTGGAAAACAATTCATTCCATAACTTTAATTTGTCTTCCATTTTGGTTGGCCCGTAAACATTAAATAAAGGGAAGGAGATGTTATCTTTGATAACTTCCACCATGCCAAACAACCAGCGATCATGTTTTTTTGGAAGCGACAACTTAATATTAGAAGGGTTCCACAAAAAACCAATACCCCCCGATGCACCTTTGGCTTCCTAAAAAAAGCCTTCCCATTTATTGCAAGAAAAAATAAAGCTGAGAGCTTTGTCATAACAGAGTTTCATCTCTTGGATTAAAACTAACTCACTTTCAAGTCTCAGCAATGCTCGCTTTACCATTTTTTGGTTGTTGGCTTTCTTCTTCTAGATTTTTGCTGGTTTGACGAATACCTGCAATCTGAGGCTCTGTGATTCTTTAAGCCACATTTCAAACACTCCAGTGGCAGATTTTCAACTTCTATTCGTTGCTTCCAAACCATTCCACCCACTTTCAAATTAATGAATGCAGGGACTTCTTGCACTGCTGCTATCTTGATTCTTGCATAAAGATATGAGTCATTGTCTATAATTGATGCATCCACCTCTAAGAGAGTGCCCAATGAATGACCAATGCAATTTAGACTGGAGTCCCCCCAAAATTCTAGTGGTAAGTTATATAATTGAATCCAGATTAGGGTCTGGTAAAACCCTAAAGGAATGGGGTTGAAATTGATTTTCCAGGGCTACAGATAAAGAGGATACAGGCCAAAAAACCAATTTTGTTGGTTCAAAATCAAATTTCTATCCTCCTTGTTTTGGAAGATGACTATGAAAAAATTCTTCAAAATGAATTTGATAACAACTTCCCTACTCCAATTCTTAAAAATCCAATTTCTAGTTTGGTCTCTGGTGACCCTCTCTCCAATGAACCATCCTATAACGGAAATCTTTTCCCTCATGGAAGCATCCTCTTCAATCTCCTTCGGTAATGAAATTTCCACCACCTTTTCCTTGCTCCCTTGTTCAATATGAAAAGATTCTTCATCGCTCTATCCATTTCCGCGTGTGTCGATGGATTTCTTATAACTCCAATGATCCTGTCTACGCCTCTGAGAAAACCTGTCACCATTATTGTTTCTCTCCCATCTCCGTTGCATCTCCGCTCTCTTTTCCCTCTTCCATAATTTAACATTAATTTTATATTTTATATATATATTTTTATATATAATATGTTCTATATCAATAGATTAGAATATTTTTCAATAAAAAAATGTTAGAAGTATTTTATATATTTTGATGATCTCTTTATTGTAATTATTAGGAAGATAAATAATACATTTTCATTGAGGCGGTAATTATTCATAAAAATAATCCTCTTGATAATAATTTAGAATATATGATAATATCCCACTAAAATTTGATTGGGTAGAATACTTAAACAATAAAATATTGCAAAGGTCTAATCTTACAAATAAGATTTATTAAATTATGATGATATCACATTGTTAATAATTATGAATCACAGAGGCCCACTTATGGTCCAATTTGGATTATAAGTTTGGATGGTTGAAGGTTAATTTTGATGGTGTTTCTAGGGGAATCCCGATCCTTTTGAGACTTGCTTTATGGTGCGGGGTCGTGAACGAAACATTGTGACCCTTGGAGCCAAGAGACTTCAAGATGGAATCAATTAACTCATTAAACTCAAATGGCTTGGCATGCTATAAATATGACTAAATGACTTTCAAGAGAGAGGATTCATTTAGAGGGTGATTCAAGTTATCATCAATGCTTTAATAAAGGGTGAAACTTTGACGTGGCTTCTAAACAAGTTTATCAAACCCACCATTAATACTCTCAATACCTTTAGGGCATGTTTGGTTGTTGGAATTGACCTGGAATTGGAAAATGGGAATTGATGAATTGGTATAGGCCAATTCTAATTTTGGTCCAAAATGAGCATTGTGTCAATCCACCTAAGGACCTGGAAATGGTTAGGTGGATTTATTATGTAGTTGATTTGAAGGATGATGCATTGGGTGGTGTAAAGGAAGATTCCTTGGATTTGGCCTTTATGGAGGCTTTCCCCATATGTTTCCATCCTTTTAAATGATTGGGTGTGTATCATTAAGATTGGCTATTTGGTTTAACGACCATGGTTGCAGCTGCAATTCCAAGACAAGGTTTCAAAATAGAACTTGGAGATTAGCGTGATGTTAAGGGCTCATTTGGGTGCTGGAATACCAAATGCCAATTCCAATCAATTCTGGAAGATGCTGCAATTTTGGAAGATACAAATCCTGAAAATGATTTTCGAAATATGGGCTGACCCGTTTGGCTCAGTCGGAAGATGACTAAGAAGATGCATAAGGAATTTTAATTTCTTTGAATATGGTGTGTATATGTCTGTATATATACACACATGTACACATACATGTGTGTATATATACACATATGCACACATGTGTATATATACACATATGCACACATGTGTATATATACACATATGTACACATGTGTATATATACACATACACATGTGTGTATATGTGTATACATGTGTGTATATACACACATGTATACACATATGCACACGTGTATATATATACATATACACACATATACACATACACACATATGCACACACGTGTATTTATATACACACACGTGTGTTTATATATACATACATGTGTATATATACACACACGTGTGTTTATATATACATACATGTGTATATATGCATACATACATGTGTATATATACACACATACATGTGTATATATACACACATACATGTGTGTATATATACATATATGTGTATAGATACACACATGTGTGTATATATATACACATACATGTATATATATATACACACATACACATATATACACATATAAATGTGTGTATATACACACATGTATACACATATATAGACATGTGTATATATATACACAAATACACACACATGTGTGTATATATATACACACACATGTGTATATATACACACATGTATATACACACATGTATGTATATACACACATATGTATATACACACACATGTATATATATACATCCTTATATAGCAATATAATATACATCCTTATAGTCACAAATCCCATGACATATTAAATTTGGTCTTATAAAAATTAGAATTGGAATTCAAAATTCCAATTCCACCTATTTGAGTGGAAGATGAAATGCCCATTTTGGGGGCAAAAATGGAATTTCGAAATTCCAATTCCAATTTTTTGGATGGACACAAACATGGAATTGACATTATCCGGAAATCTAATTCTGGAATATCCAGTCTAATTCCAGCACCCAAATGGGCCCTAAAGGAAATGACAGAGACCTTCATCCATCTATTATCTAGAACTTGCAAATTCTAACAGGGAGGAATGTGTGACGGAAATGAGTATTGGATCAACAACCTTGAAAGATTATTTGCATAAGCAAGAAGATTGGGTTCATTCAGAGGAGGCAAGTACGAAGAAAGGGTGACCCTTTGTGCTACAAGATCATTGGATCAACGACCCGGTTCAACCTCAACGGGGAAAATCTCACCCAGATGATGGGGTAACTGTTTCTCTTGCTTCCATTGTTCAACCTTTTTGCTATGTTCACGTGTAGTGATGTTGTGTACCCTAGTGGTAGGTTAGGGTTTTTTGTGATGGTTGTAGATAATCAAGTTTTCATTCTATAGCTAGAGGTTTTTTTTTGTTTAGTTACTGTTATGTTCTCTGGCTATTAATGTAGGGTTGTATAGTGGAGATTTTGTTGATACGATCTTAATGTTTCAGGGGTTGGTTTAAATTGTATAATTTTTTCAATATGGCTTATAAATTGTGAGTTTTTGAGTTGGGTGAAGCTTTTCAAGTGTATTATGTAATATTTTATCTATATTTAATAAAATTAAACTTATTACCGATCAAAAAAATTATGAATCAAAAAATATTTAAAAATACTTATGATCTCAAAAACTAGTAAGATCAAAGAAAAATTATATATAAAAGATATTCTAAAATGCACAATAAGTTATAAAAACACTATCTACTATAGATTCTATATTATTTTATATTTTAAATCTTCTATAATATATTATATTTTTTATTTTTTATTTCAAAAATATTACATATTATATATATTTTATTTGAAAGATATTACATTATTAAAGCTTCATTATGATTAGTAAATAATAGATTATATCCCTTTGAATGTAAATTATGCCTAGATGAGACCTCTTTGGGTCTAACTTTAAAAAAACACTTGATTAAGTGGTGTCATCGCCTTTAAGACATAAAAAGCAAAGACTATTCTTCCAAGCACTAATATATACTAATGATAACTATTAAGTAAAACCAAAACCAAAATCAAAGGGCATAGTTTATTATGTGTTAAAAATAAGAATCTGTATCCAAAGTGTTGGTTGGACTAGCCTCCACTTAATTAGGAACAAATATTTGGTTGCCCTTTTGCCCATTCATCTCTCATATTCTAGGTGAGGAGACAAGTGTGCTACCTTTGGATTCTTAATGTTAAAAAATAAAAGAGCATCTTAAAAACACGATTCAAAACAAAATAGAGATTCAAACACAAAACACTAAACACCAGTTTTATAGTGATTTACCATAAATAACAACACCCACTCTTCAAGCAAGGCAATAACTTTATTCACTTGTTCAATACAATTCTCATATACATAATGCATAGTCTACACATCTTATATGAAAAGACAAACAAATAAATAAATAGAGAGAGCAGATCACGACCATTGGACTTCACATTCTCAACAATCTTCCACTTGAAATCCAACATACATCGCTACAGCAAAGATACCCAGACTACTTTTTGCTCGTAATATCACAATGTACTAAGTCCGGAAAAGCTCTCCAAGACTTAGCCTCTCCAAAATTTATGAAAAAAACACTCCAGATAAGACTTCTCCATGTCAAATTGGCATCAATTGCTCGTAATATCACAATGTACTAAGTCCGGAAAAGCTCTCCAAGACTTAGCCTCTCCAAAATTTATGAAAAAAACACTCCAGATAAGACTTCTCCATGTCAAATTGGCATCAATAAAAACTATGTAACCGTGGAGCATTAAGAATCATAGCTATATCTGCTCCAACATCCAAGCAACCTCTCTGCCACCGTTATTTTCATGATTCCTGTCACCTTAACCGCCTCTGCCCCTATTACTCCATACTTTTCAAATGCTTCACTTAGAGTTTGTGAAGAAGTCTCCCAAGACAGTCTACGCACAAACAACTTCCTTGCAGTCGTTCCTTGACTCCGTAATTATTGACGAGGCTGATGAGAGTAATTAGCTTCAAATATCTATCAATTTCTTCCTACACTATCTTGAACTAGAACACAATATTCCACGCCATTGCTAGAAAATACAGATAGCTCCTATTCTGGCAACTATCCACAGGAATGTAAGATCTCCTGAGCGCATCTTCAAATTTCTTCAGAGGCTACGTAGTTTTAGGATATTTCTTCAACTCGGTAATATTCTTAAACTATTCCACCATATTCCCAATAAGCTTTAGGTGCTGAGAAAACTGACGGCAATTCCTTTTATGCCTCTATGCATTGTTAGCCGCCTTCACAATCAAGGCAATTAGTCTTACCGCGTAGAGCCCTACAAACTATGCAATGTTGGCTAGATCGCCCATATGATCCCATGGAATTCCTACCCTAAAAAAAAAAAAAATCTGCTGAGCCAAAAATTTCGTAGAAAGCTACCACAGTGTCTTGGCGTTTTTGCTCCTATCCCCATAGTCTAGTATGTATTTTTCAATGGGCCCTTGGTCTGCTGGTGAAGTTAAATGGCTCACAATGAGCCCACCAGGGATCAAGTCTTGCTGATTGCAAGGCTCCGACATCATAAGGGATGAGGTCGGATCGTGCACCAGGCAAATTTGGCTGCGTGGATGCCCCTCAGTCCTTAGCTCTAAGCCGATGAGGTTTCAGGCATGTGTGGGACCGTTTTGGGTTCCTAAATTATCTTCGTGGTGGCCTTCGATGGTTGGTAGCTCGCAGGCTTTGTGCCTTGCTGGGCTGCCTCGCAAGTCTGAACCCTCCATCAAAAAAAAATGATACATTTTTTAGCGATTTAAACTACATATTAATGGTTGATTCTTAGGCTTAAAGTGTTAAAAGTCAAAGTTGACTAACTTTTTCTAAGCTGAATTTGTTCTTTAGTGTATGTTATCTAATAGTAGCCTATTTTTTAATGTTTATATATTCTTGGTATCTGCGATCTCCTTCAGCTGCTAATATGTCATCCTCAAACTCTTGTATGAATCGTTTATAAGTCATCAATCCTTCACATTGAGGAGCACACATATCACTGAAGCTTGTACATCCAACACGAGGTCAATATGGAGGTCTACATTGAATACTAGATGCACATCCTAAGTGCCCACCACGGTGTCTTTCATCTACATATCCAACTCTTCCTCCAATTCCATCATAGTAGTTGTCATCACTACTGCCTTGAACGACCAAGCCCATGATTGTAGCCACCATCCCAAACAAACAAATCATTTCAACTTTCTTAGTCCAAATTCCTAACTGATTTATGAAATTTGCCTTCTATCCTTCGTACTTGGCAAGCTTAACTTGACAACAGTTCACCCTATGAGAAGATGGACAACTCAATCGTGAAGAACTTGTGCAAGAACTAATCTTCTCCACTACAACAACTTTCAAACCCCCATCTTCCTTATCTTATTTCTCGAGTTCCTCTACTACCTCGCTCGTTCTCCCTGACTTTTTTTTGCCTACACTTTCCATGTCTACATATTTATCCTTTTTCACTTCATTTCCAGCTTCGTTCCAATGAACTTCCAGCTTGGCCTTCATCATGAAAGCATTAACCTACTCGTTTGACATTCGAACTGGAACCTCTGCCTACACAACTTTTTTCTCAAAAGTGTCCAGAAAATATTTACATTCCTCTGCCAATACCTTCATTGCAATTGTCAAAGTCTTTTTCCCAGTATTGTGCAGCTCACATCCTAGGACCTGTAAATTAACAGCAAAATGAAAGTATTAAATTATAACTTGATCTCTTCAATGCAGACATTACTATGTTATTAGACCTTCCCAAGACATGGTTGAGCTTCAAGTTTGAATTCACCCAATTGACGTCTACATCATCCTTAACAATAGAGATCTCATGAATGAACTCATCAACAGGTTCTACTACCTTATGTTGTAGAACAACTCTCACTTCAACATGACTTGAACTATTACATATAAAGTGCCTATTTTGCTACCTTGAGCAATTACTGTGAAGCCCTTTTCTTCACTTTCTACTTATCGGGTTCAAAAGTAATTGCACACCTTTGATAACCCAATTGTCCACCTGAAATTAAATTATTTTCTAGTTGAAGAACATATCTACAATCTTTTAGCAGCCAACTTTTTCCATTTTTCAATTTTAGAAAAACATCCCCTTTGCCAATAACATCAATGTAAGAAATATTATTACCTAGAAAAACCTTACCAAAGTCACCGATGTGCAAGTTTCTGAAAAACTCTTTGCACGGGGGGCCTGAAACAGTGCTACCAAATCAAGAACCCAACCATTAGTTATATAAATTCTTCTGATGCCTAGGGCTTTTCATACAACTTTCCCAATGTGCTCATCAAAATGTAGTTATAGTTTCCTTGGACATGTTAAACAATACAGAAGGGGATAAGCACGACCATATGGCTCCGAGTGCTTTTCTCTTTGGAATATCCCAATCTTCATCTGACATGGTTGTTAGTTTATTTTCTTTACCATATGGCGGTCATCACAAATCTTCTAGATATAAATAATCTTCCATTTACATCTTCCACAATTGATATTTACGACTATTGAACTTTTCGATCTTTCCTTCAATTGACGTTGTTCCCACTCAAACTTGAATCTCTCTTGACACATAATTGAATACCACCATAGCTCTGATACCAATTGTTAAAAAAGCAACTGAATTTGAAACAGAAATAGAGATTCGAACACAAAGCACTAAACACCATTTTTGTAGTGGTTCACCATAAATGGGTACACCCGCTCTTCAAGCATGACAATAACTTTATTCACTTGTTCAATACAATTCTTAGATACATAATGCATAGTCTACACATCTTATATGCAAAATTTTAACTCTTCAAATATAAAAAGACAACAAAAAAGAAATAAATAGAGCAATTAAAAGGTCACGACTATTGGACTTCACATTCTCAACACTTATACCATTTTTGGAGAAGAATTGTCTCTAGCCTCCATTGAACCTTCCATTGACTATTTATACATGTCCATCAAGAATTAGAATCTTGCTACCATATTTTAAACTAAGGCTTATATCCAATGCCACAACAAATGTTTGTCGTAAATTTACATCTTTTTAGAGTAGAGAAAAGTTTAAGAAACATGTACTGAATTTTTAATTACCAATTTGAAATGCTATCAATTGTCATTTGTTGCAGTTTTTTTAAATATATAATGTAAAACTTTTTTCATTCTTGATTAAAGGTGTAGAGCGAATTATCTTAAAAAGGAATATTTATTTTTAGGTTTACCATGTTGATTATTTGGGTTCCTTTGGATTAACCCTATCATATTAATGGTAGAGACCATTTCATCTTTTTGGCAATCTAGATGTAGATAGTTTTCCTCTCTAAAAACCTTTTTAGCTCTTGCTAAATGTTGCTTTGACTTTGTTCTTCATATCTCATCCTAGAGAGTGCCATGCAAGTTTGATTTCATTTATGTGTTTCTACTAGACTATTAATGCCCTCAAACATAAGTGAATGTTTATGCACATCTAAAATTTGTAAATCAGCAACGCTTATTGAAGAAAAAAGTAAATTAAAATAACCTCACCATAGGGTTTTATCTTTCATATTAATAATTTGATTGAGTGCATGAGAGAAGTGACTAATCACTTGTTTCGCACATTAGCCTTTTCTTATTCTCTTTCTTTCCACCTTATCTCTCTTTCTTTCATTATTTTTTTCTCTTTCTAACCCTACATCTCTTTCTGCCCCTTTTCTATTTAGTTTTATTAGCCAATAGGCTATTATAGGTGGGGAATCCCCACCAAATTTTCCTTATGTCTCATGCATAAAAGTTTTACGGCTACCATGAAATTTTACAGTTGCAAAACAACAAAGCTTAAACCTTGACAACATCACACCAAAACACTCGCAGTTAGAGATTTGTACATTCATAGTAGCTAGTAGTTGGATGACTCATGATCATGATCGGTCCCAAGGCCTTACAAGGACAAGAGAGATTGGAACAAATTTTGATAGTTGGGATGAGCTGCTTAAATGAATCATATTTCTCTAGGTATTTCACTAGGTGAATTTGATGAATACTGCATTTAAGAGACCATTGAAGAATATATTTGATCCAATGCTTGGACTAGATTTAAAGATCAATTTTTTCAATTAAAATAAATTTAATTTTCTATAATTTTGATTTTTAATACTATAATTATTAAAATTTAATTAAAATTCCTCTTTCTCAAAAGAAGACTTATAACATGATCGTCAAAGCCTGTAATAACCTGCCCACGGTCTGCCATGTTGATTCTCATAGATTTCTTAAAATCAAATGGCTCGATGGTACGATTGTGGAAAAAATCAAGGCCAAAAATATTTACAAAATCATTGATGTCAATACTGATATCATTTGTCATATTAACAAACTATGGTATACTGAGTTAGATGTTAATATGTGGAAGAAGCACCTCGACAGACTATGGAAGTCTCCTATTGAGCCCAAAATCAAATGCTTTAAATGGCTCCTACTCCTGGACAGACTCCCCCTGAAAAAAAAATTTATTGGTAAAGATACCTAAAAATTTTGTGGTCTCCCTGACACTTGCAGGCATATTTTCTTTGATTGCTCTTTTGCCAAAAGTATTTGGCGTATGTTTGATGTCTACTACCCCTCGGTTAATATTTTTGAAATTATTACTGGATATATTGATGGTGTTAAAAATGATACTAATATTTTCTTGAACATGCTATCCTCTAACATTTTGTGGCAGATTTGGAAATGTAGAAACAAAGAAAGGTATCAAGACTCTTCCAGATCCCTTACTGAGTTTTTTTTGAAAACTCACATATTTCAAAATTTCCTCGTAGGTAAATGTGAATATGATGGTGGATAGGAGGAAGCTCAAGAGATTTCTCCAAGCTGGTCACTCTACCATGTTTGTTTATGAGCTAAAGGATGGCTATGACTGGAGAAGCCATATGGATAACTTCGCCAACTTTGAAGAAACCTTGAAAAAGCTTACCAAGGAAGTTCACAAGAACAGGAATGCGATTGATTACCAAATCAACATGCTGGCTCAAATTCAGGAGAAGAAAAATATTGTCTGGATGGAGGGCCCGGGGGGATGGATTGCCTAGGTTGAGGATCACAACCATGTTTTGCTTTAGTCTTTTCTATGTCTATTAACTTCTTCTTGTGTCTTTTGTTATCTTCGTGAAGTCCTGGTGGCTAAGGCTTGGCCTCGCCTGATTAACTTTCGTTAAATTTTGTATTTGATCTCTATAGTTAATAAAAAAAATATATAATTAAAATAGATTTAATTTTCTATAATTTTGATTTTTAATCCTATAATTATTAAAATTTAAGTACAATATACTTATTAAAATAATATTTAATAATAATATAAGAAAGTGTTATAATGTATAATTGAAATATTTTATAATCTATCTATAATTTTCTTAAATCTTAAGAGGATGTGAAATTATTTTGAAATATTTTTTAGATTTGATTGCACAAATTTTTCACATCGGATTTTCAATAATATCTTATTTGTAAAAAAATAATTTAATTATTATAGCATTTTATATTATTTTCTAATCTTAATATTTTTATAATGTAATCTTAATTATTATAAAAAATATTTTAATAACTATAACATTTTATATTATTTTGTTATCTTAAATTTTTTCAAGTATATTCATTTTTTAATGAGTATAATAAATTTGTTATATTATGTAATCAAATTACATCATTATTATAATTCAACATGACTTTTATAATTTTTATACTTGAATAAAAATGATGTTTCATAGTATTAATATTTTTTTACATTATAATGCTTATTATATTATTTTATTATAATTTTTATAAGTAAAAAATATTATGTAAGTTGATTATATTATGTGAGCTCATTTAATCAAAATTTCATGAAAAATAGAAGGTTTATTTTTAATTTATTGGGGTAGGGGGAAATAAATAACATTTACTTTTATTATGTTTTTAAATGAAAATAAATAATAAGGTAACATAGAAATCATGTTAATCACAAGAAACTAAATTTTGAAAACATTGTTGAATGATAGAAAGTTTAAATATGAATATTTAGCTTTTAGTAATAAAAAAAGAATGTCCATAATTAATTGGAAAATAAATATTAATAATTGTTAAAATTTTATTGTAAGAAAATTCTTTTTAAAGAAACTGTGTTTTTTTACAAATATGTATGAATAGAAGGATTAGAAATGTTTTTAACAATTAATTGCTTTATTAAAAATATTATATCTATTTTTTAAATAATAAATAGCAAATTACAATAAGATTACTACATTTTATCTACGCAAATGTAAATATGAAAAATAATATTAAGGTTGATCCTACTTAAGAAATAAATAAAAGAGTTACTAACTTTGATCTTTTACAATCAATGATTTCAAAGGTTTTATAATAATACATGATGTTCAAAAAATTAGTTGACAATTTTAAAAGTTCATTTAGATTTCTTATTTTTGAACTTTTAAACTTCAATTTATTTATAGTAATATTTTTAGCATTTCATCAAAGTGATCTATTTATCAAGAGCACTTCCAAAATGATATATAATTTAATATAAAAATAATTATTTTATTAAACCATTTTACAAATTAAATTGTTGCACCTTTCATATTTATCAAATTATTAATTAGTTTTATGAGTATTTTTTATTTTCTTTTAATTGTATTAGCTTTATACAAAAAAAATTTACATTAGTGATTTATTTCTACTCTAATAGAGAATGAGATTAATTAAAAAAGAAATGTCATTTTTTTTTTAAATGTTGAAATATCAAATTAGTCTCCAAGTATTATAATATAATTTATTTAATTAAATTTTGTGTTTTACCTATTTATTTAAATTATATATTTTATACTAAAATTTTACATTTATATTAAGCATATAATTATTTTGATTGAAGAGTTTAAATTTTATAATCAGAAGAGATAGAGATATTAATAACAACAATAATATTATTATTACTAATCTCCAAGGTTATGATCATATTCTTTAATATGTCACTTGAAAGTTCCTATAATAGACTTATTTGGGATTATACATGGAACAAAAAATCTAAGAAGATTTTGGAGGACGAGAGAAAGGATGATTAAAATTTTCATAAGTTGTATATAAGAAAACTTTGTATTGCAAAAACATTTTGTACAACTTAGAGTTTTTAAATTAATTTTGATTACTATAAATTTAGTTTGTTTGTTTTTTTTAACAAGGAGGTATACCCGCGTCCTAGCCCAGCGACCAGCAGCCCATATCTTGGGTACCTGTGCGAGCTAAGGCGAGACTAATCCTCCGCGGGTGAGACCAGGGGCTCAAACACCGATCCCACCGGGAAAATTCGGAGGGAGTTTCGAACTCGAGACCATGGGGGTAACCCACAACCTCAAGCCTCTGCTCCCCACCGTTTGAGCTAGCGTCTGAAGACTATAAATTTAGTTTTTACATTTTTAAATTTATTTGTTTGTAAGATAAATAATTATTACTAATAAAGATCATTTTCACTTTTGACATTTTTTTACTCTTCAATATATCATTCAAAGTATAATTCACTATGGCTATAACCTTTGCACCTCTTTTTTGTATAAATGCTTTAATCTTTGGGGTTAAATATGTCAATTTGGAGTAACTACAAAATAATCATAGATCCAACATGACAACAATTTCAATGCTAATCCACTTAAATTCTCCTTTTCTCTATCATTAAAATACAAGCATATAAAAAATTGTGTAGGATTTGTAGTTCCATTTACATACATAGCTATGACGAACTACTACAACCCAACCAAAAAATTATGTTCAAATCTTTTTGGTGAACATTTTTTTAGCACAAGAGACTACAAATGTATATATAGTGAACCACTAAATATAAAAGCTTATTGCAAGGATAAAAAATTGGTGTAGAATCACATAGGAACCTACAACCAAGGCCTCCCAAAGATATTGACTACTTTCCCATTGCTATCACTTGAATCTAGTTGGCTAGAACATGTCATAACTCAACTATGTCTAGTTGTAATTGCTCAAATATATGGTAGCATTGATAGCCCAAGAAAGTGGGATGCTAGCCTCACATTGTCAATTTAGAATAAAATGGCCAAGTTTTCATGTAACAAGATACATATGAAAAAAACAATAATAATATAGTGGTCAATGGCCAAGTTTTCATGTAACAAGATACATATGAAAAAAACAATAATAATATAGTGGTCATGATCATAAATGTAATCAATTTTGCATAATTACAAGAGGGCCTCAAGAAAACTCACCATTTAATCTAAAAAAATTGTTTGATTATTTTATTCTAAATACTTTAGGTGGAAATTATGCTCACGTTCAATTCTTATATTGTTATTATAATTTATTAAAAATTTGCCAAAATTCAAATTATATATAAGAATATGAATTTATTTTTTTTAAATCATTATTCCAAATATCAAATAGAATAATATTGAGTTATATTTCTTTCAAGAACATAACATCAAAACCAATTTTTTTTTAAGCTTATTATGACCTGAATTTCCACAATTTGGAAAGCAAAAACCTAGATGCAATTGATCCACAAAAACCTGTGAGACATTTTGAGTGTAAATGACAAACTACCAACAAATGCTAATTAAATAATAGCATGGCAAAAAAAGATGATAAAACCAGAGCCATCATTGGACTTGTCTTTCCTTCGACAACAATGGATAATGAAGATGCCAAAAACATTTTGTTAAATAGTTTGCCTTTGAAATTCAACCATATCATCTTTATTCTCAGTCGGTAATCTTGATTTCATAATATATAAACAGAATGCCGCAATAATTGATTGTAGCTAGTAAAAGTAATTCCATCTTCATGTATTTCAGACTTAATTTTGCGAAAGCTAAACTTTGCTGTCCTATTATATAAATATAGCATTATAAACAGAAAACCACAGAAATCCAGATTATAAACAGAAAACCGTAGCAATCCATGCTGCTTAGATTACAGGTCTTCTTAATGAGATTTGACCCCAATACAAGATTAAAAAATATATTGATGAAAAAAACTGCATGTTGTGAACCTTGTAGGAAAAGACCATGAGAGAAAAGAAGGCAAAAGCTATTTTTACCTGTGATTGACTGTTGTTCAAAGATTGTTGATGACTATGTCCCATTGCATCTTAGATGCATAAAAGTTCTTTGGCAAGCCAGGCCAAGTTGCGTGCATCTTTTTCTTGAAAGCTAAAATGCCGTGAGGACCCTAGGACGTTTGAACTTCAAAATCAAAATCATTATAGGGTTCTTGATATAGTTTGTGCTTCATAGTTAAATCAACTCTTGAATGTCATTTTGGATTCTAGTTAAGTCTTTATTAACCAAAATCAATCAAACATATCATGTTGATAAGTCATATACCAATATAGATATAAATATTTAGAGTAAACCCAAATCAGCTTGTTTGTGTCACCTGTCAATGATCGTAATCCTTGAAATATTTTGAGTTTACTGTAGGCAATTTAAGTCCTCACAAGCCTTTACCCAGTTACCCCACTTATCTGAACCATGATTGGCATCATATTGCTACAATTGATGCAAGCCTAGGGGAAGCAGAACAGAAGAATTGCGCATCTATGCTTTCAAGTTACTGGATGTCTCGGTTTCCCTCTAAAGAATCTTCTGGGAACTCGCTAAGAGCCAAATTTGCAGCAATGTAGGCAAAGACGAGAAATTAAACAGAGAAAATCACTAACTGGGTGGGTTTGTTTGAGTGCCCTCTGCCCTCACTTCTAGTTATTATTATTTTGAGGAGTATTCTTTAAAATAGGGAATGAGGCTACATTTCCTTTGGAGGTAACATAATTTTAGTTTAATTCAAATTTGAATAGTAGTAAGGAAAAAAAAAACATACAATAAGCTTTCTACTTCCTTAGACACTCAACTCAAGGAACAAACTTTCTGCCTACTGGAATTCACATCTGATCATAGTAGAGCTACTGCACTTGTGGTAGATCAAGCTTTTGTTAATATACATCAAAACACGGCTGCCACTAACAGAGATGGATCATGATGTCCAACAGCCACAGTATTAGTTCCAAGTTCAGATAACTCCAAACCACTTACAATGCTATTGGACCTACAAAACTATGGTCTACTCCAGTTTCTTTGGATATATTTCATTATATAACATAGCTCTACGAGCTCTATAAGTTTCCTTTCCTCTAGGAAAACTATTATGGAATTCAAGCCCGATCAATTGAAGACATATACAGATGCATCTTAGGTCCTTTCCTAGTCATCTCCATTCCCATACCATTTCGGTATGCAGGGATGTTACATTTCCTGGTCATCCCTGAATGTTAAGTTGCTAGTTCAGGTACAGTTACGGGTATGAGAACCCGGTACGTGGGTAAGTGCAAATTTTTGGGGGGACCTTGGGTACGGGTGTGTGTGTGTGTAAAACACAATAAAATTAAAGAAATATACAGAATTGTAAAACTAAATCATTTGATACTATGATACTTCATCATTGATCAATGCCAAATGCCAAAGACAAATATTAAATGCCAATTGATAGTTCAAAATATTTAAATAAGCCATATCATATATGTCTAGGTTCACGATTCAAATGAAAATCATCACATCTACAAATTTGACAATCAAAAATGGTAATTGTCTTCTATCTTCAATATAGTTCATGATTCATCAATCATCAAAAGGATTATCAAAAAATCGTCATCTATTGCATTTTCAGCTGCTACCATGTGTAGACCAAATCTTCAATGGTTGCATTCAAGTTGGTGCAGTCAGAAGCTACATCCCAAAGCTTTGTTGTCCCATCCTTACATCGGGGATCATTACCTAACAAAAGACACCAATTGGAATGAATATAAACCAAGTCTTCAACTTTTTTGCAGCCAACCAGTTACGCTTCACTGAGTGGATAAAAGGGTATGTAATCCAATTCAGTTTAGTGGCAAAAGAACTTGCACCCTGGAGAGAAACCAACAAAATAAAAAATAAATTAAAAAATAAAGTACTAAATTCTACAATACAAGTGGTAAAAAAAACTTGTGAGAGGATCTTGATTGAAAGAGGTCGGAGGTACATATAATCTTGACCATGGAGGTACCACCATGTAGCAGTATCCATTTTAGATTGGTAATTAACAACACAAGGAATATGATTTCTTCCCAAGACAAACAAACCAAATTCTCTCCTAACATTTTTTTCCACTTCTGGATATTGGAAGAGTCTACTAAATGCATGTAGTACCCAGCAGCAACTTCTTTATATGGTGGTAATATCCTTGGCATAGAAAGTACATCATTGGTATAGTACCTCAAAGATAGGGCATACACAAAGAGAGTCAATGGTGTGGTCATCTTGTTCCAACAATGATGAATTATTGATTCCACGCTTTTGAAAAAGGCTTCTTCAGGGTTATTCTCTTTTTTTTGTATTACCAATTTTTTTTCTCCATTATCATGTCCATGACATCATAGACATACCCCAAACATGGTGCATCTATCAATGACTTGACCTTTTGGATCCAATATGAATTTGACTACTTCCATATACCCCAAAGGTTGCTAATATCCATTTGACCTAATGTCTCTCGCACATTCAAAAGTCATCTCATAACAATTGTATGAGATGAAAATCAGGTCTCAGCAACCTAAAATCATGTTAATAGAGTTAATAACACATTAAAAATATGTAAATAACATATTAAAAAAATTTACAAATTTATATACATATTAATATTGAACATGACAAATAAAATTAAGTAAATAAATTAAATTTACCTTCAACAATTCCAATCTCGAGAAAGTTTTGAAAATTGCTTGTGACATTTGGTGGTTCATCACAAACATTTGGATCTCCTCACACTCTTGGTATATTTCTTCCACCCACTCTATTTGGGTGCCAATTGCTTGCATCACCAAGTTGAGGAAGTGTACAATGCATGGTGTCCAAAAAATGTGCTCATATCTTGCCTCAACCAAAGCACCTACAACCCTACAATTTTTCGCATTGTCTGTAATTACCTAGACTACATTCTCATGACCCACCATCTCTATGGACTCAATGAGGATTCTGGAAATGAACTCTGCATCTTTGATTTCCCCTTCACAATCAACAACCCTAAAAAACATTACCCCTTTGGGGGATACAACAATAACATTTATCAATGGACAGTTTTTGCAATCTTTCCATCCATCGGAAACAATAGAAACACCTAATTCAATCCAAGAATCTCTAATTGGTTTTAGTGAGGCCTCTACAGAATTCTTCTCTCTTTGCAATAAGGTGGTACGCACCTTTTCATACCTTGGACTTGTGAAACTAGGAGGTGCACTATTGATTGTTGACATGATTTCCCACCAATATGGTAATCTCACTAAGTTGAATGGAAGACCATTAGCATAGATGCAACGTGCAATTTTTTGTTCAACAATATCTCTTGCTTCCATTTTAAATGCCTTATCTAATGGACCTCTTTTGTGGGTGGTTATTTCTACTTCATCTTCGATGTCCGTAGAGGGTATATGCAAGAAGGGACGTTTGGAGGCCGCTACAGTCTCAATGGGTAAATTCATTGTTTTTTTTCTTTCCAGAAGGATAAGCACTTTATTTTCCTCTTGCAACCAATTTATTAACATCTTGTTCTCTTATGAATGTTGCTATTTCTATGGTGAACATCCACTTCCCAGTTGGGCCCTCACACATTCCAATCCCTTTACAAACAAAGCCCATAAGATGAAGTTTCACTTGATAATAAGAGCTATTAAATTGTGTATTACAAAAATTACACTTCCAAACATATCCCCCATCTCCTGGAATTCGTGAAATCCTTATGATATGTCCCCATAAAGAAGATCCTTTATCAATTTTTGTTGGTGTAATTAAATATTCCTAATTACAATTTACTTAGGTTTACTTAGGATAATGCATTACATAGTAGTTTGCATTGTAGACACTTAGGAGGTTGCATTTCATTTTAGCACATGGTGTAAGAGAATTCCTCTTTAGGTAGAGTCAGTTGTTATCTCATTCCACTTTCTGTGAGATCCACCTTTAGTGCTCTTATCACATTATCATCCTCTCATTGTTGCACATGTTTGCACATACTTAATTGTACAATGGAGGATGAACCACCTTTGGTGGACATGTGATTTCACCTTGTGTGGTTGATAGGTTATCATTTACATATCTCCTAGTTATTATGCATTGCTTATATATCCAGGCACATCTACTTTGTATTTATCAATTATATCCATTATTGTTTGATTATTGATTGTCATTGAATCTAATCAATTGAGGATCATATCATTTTGTCTCTCTTGTTGTGCTATCTATTGAACTTCTAGATCTTGGCATTTCATTATTTTCCTTAGGCAAATTCTTACAATTTTGAATTTTTGATTTCCTTCCACACCCACTAAACTTTAACTACTGGCCATTCTTGCAATCTGATTTTTTGCTATTATAAGAAATTACATAATTTTGAATTAGAAAAAAACTAATAAATGTAAGCATACAAATGCAAAATCAAGATACAAAAACATTATAACAAAGAGTTAAACTTATTTCTTTTTTCTAAAAAAATTAGAAAAAAACTTGAAAAAAATCATCAAAATCTTTAAAAAATTTGCTAAAGACTAAAGAACATGGTTAAATGTTTACCTTGGATGCTTAAATCTCCTTTTTGGAAGCTATCTGGCACTCCATGAACGATCCCCTTCGAAAAAAACCACTTGCCCTTTGAAATGCCAAAATGGAGACAAAATGAGTTGAGAACAAAAGAGCAAACAAAATGATATGTTTTTAGGTTGAATGGCCTCATCAAGGGTCATTTTAGGGTTTTGACCAAAAAAAGGAGAAAAAAAAACACTTCTTAATGAGTTTTTGAAGTCACTTTTTGTGACTTGCCCATGGATGCGCCTAGATGCACTTTAGATGTGCACAGGGTGCGCACCATGGACCATCGATGCACCCAAGTTGCGCATCCAGAGCACATTCATAGTTTGTGGTGGGCACCTTGTGCGCATCCAAAGCGCATCCACAGGGCGCATCAAAATTGGAGTGCATCCACATCCAGTGCGTAACAATAGGGTGTGCATCTTGTAACTTAGCTTGAGTGCTAGACAAAGAAGGAAACATCACAAGAACAGACAAATGTCCTAGTAGACATTAACTTCAATAAACTAATTCAAAAAATACAACAAAAAGAGGAAAAGAATGGCCTGGGGGAGCCACAAATCATGGCAGATGCTAAGAAGGCATACTCATAAAACAGCTTGACTATGCAACTACTTAATACAGTTTACTAAAAATTAACAAACAAATTTGAAAAGCATTAATGACCACATAAGAGTTGAGGACATCCATATAGCTGTATCTACTTTCCAATAATGCCACTCAATTTCTTTGTTTACTAAGTTTGCTTGCAAATTTAAAGATTCCATACTCAAAGATTAAGTCGATAATGCTTGAAAGTAGTGGTTCCATCTTTATAGAATTAACAAACTTATTATTAGATAAGTTAAAATTTGCTCTCCTATCATTTTAACATGTGCTACTGAACAGAAAGTAACAGCAAGCCATCCTAGTTAGGTCACAAATCTTCCTAATGAAATTTAAACCCAATGCAAAAAATTGCAAACCACATTAAAAATAAACGAGTGGATCTATATGAACCCTGTTCTTGAAGAGCATGACAAAGGAAAGGAAGTTAAAAATTTAAAAAGCTGTATGTACCTATAATTGTGTGCTGCTCAAAGGATATTGCTCTGTATGTCCCATTGCTTCTTGGATGTATAAAAGTATTTTGGCAAGCAAGACCAAGTTGCATGCATTTATTTCTTGAAACTTAAAAACTCAAAAGTAAATTAAGGCCATCCTAAACTTCAAAACCACACATAATTCAGGGTCCCCTGCATGCTTCGTGTCTTAAAGTTTAAGCAACACTTTAATGTCAACATGAATTCTAGTTAAAAGTTTTCACTAGATGACATGGGTGAATGAACATATCATGTTGATATGTTGAAGTATTCAATATAGATCTTAATACTTCTGTTGAGTAAATCCATCTCAGTTTGGCTTTGTCCCCTGTTAAGGATGGTAACACTTGCAGCTCTCACAAAAATAATAATATTAATTTCAAAGGCCTTGCATGGGCAAATCAAGTTTTAATCAACTTTAGCCACTTATCCAACTTATTTGACCTATGATTTCCATCGTATGGCCACACTTGAAATTTGATTTCAAAGCTCTATGTTATTGAAGGAAATTAGAACAGAAGAAGTGTGGACCCATGCTCCTGAATTTCTGATTATTCTATCTCTGTTTCAGTCTCACAGTTGTTATGGGTACTTGTCAAAGGTATTTTACGAGTTTAAAAATAACTTCCAAGCACTGACTCAATTTCTAGCAATGTAGGCAAAGCCACCAAAACAACAAAAAGGAGAAAAACATTTGGTTGAGTTGCTCTCTACCCCTTGCCTCCAGCATCCATGATTTGGAAAAGAATAAATACGTCAAAATTTATAGTAACTTTTGAGGATAATGTTTATAGTAGCGTACAGTGATAGATTTCCAAATATTGAAGGAACTATAGAAAAAAAAAAAATCCATATGACTGGCTTTCTACTTCCTTCATTCCACTAAAGCAACGAACTTTCTGTTGCCTCAAATGCACATCTGAACACTGAAGAGCTATAAAACTTGTAGTAAATAAGGCTTCTGGAAATCGACAACAAAACATGGCTACCACTGACAAAGGAGGATCGTAGTTTCCAACAAACATGGTATTATTTCTATATTCATGTAATTCCAATCTTTTTATGTTGCCCATTGGCCCTAAAAGACTATGGTCCACTCCAATCTCTTTCGATACATTTTCATCATCTGAAATTGCTTCATGCGCTCTATAAATTTCCTTTTCTCTAGGAAATCCCTTATGGAAGTCTAGCCCAATTAATTTGGGGAAATTGTTATCTGGAATCACTTTTGACATCTTCGATTCCACTTCTAACCTTCCTAACAATTTTTTATATGGTAAACCAGCTTTACCTCTCCTCTCTATCAAACTTATGTTTCTGGACCAATTTTCTCCTGTGTTCTCTTCATTTGTACCATCATCAATGTTAACATTTGGAGATTCATCTAAATAGAATGTCTTAAATTGTGAATTCCCTAAACCAGGGCTGATCTTTTTGATACAGTACTCCTTCCAGTAATCAGAACAATTACTGAAATGAGGGCAATTAGCAGAAGCAGCAACACTTCCCATGGCAGTATCAGACAATTGTTTCCTTTCAGAAATTATGTTTACAAAATCTGGGACAGCTTCATCCGCTTGAATGGGCATAAAATTAGTATTCCCACCATCAATCTCCATGAACTCTGACTTCTTCAATTCCAGCCACTCTGACATGATATTTTCCATGTCTCCAGAGCTGTTCATTTCATGTGATAGGCGAGTCCCTCTCAGTCTTGGTGAATGAATCCTAGTTAGAACAGGTGTACTCTTCTCACTTTCTCCGCCTTGTAGAAATGGAAACTGGAAATTCCCAAGTTCTTCATCAACAATGCCACTTTCAAAAAAATTAAGCTGTTCCAGACCATTGTTATTACTCGGTGAGAGCAAATTAGCCAATTCAGTTAGGACCTTCTCTTCTTCAGCAGTTGAAATATTGCCTTTATAAAGCAAATCTGCTGGAGACTGCGGCAGCTCAACATTGCTTGGAAGTGCTGCATTTTCATCTTGAATTTGTGAAAAGACAATTGGAGGTTGATTTCTGTGGTACAAAAACTGCCCTTGGAATACAGTTTCCATACTCTGTACAGTACTGTAATTGTCGAACAAGATCCCTTTACTTCCATATTGCCGCCACCATCTTTGAATATTTAAGACAGCAGATAACATTCTTTTATAATGTTTCTTAATTAGAAACATTCGGCAATAAGATTGCACAACTATTGCCGCATTTTCCCTCTGAATTGAACACGAAAGCTTCCACCCCTTAAGCAAATTATTGCTGGAACCGAAATTCAATGAATTTTTTCTTCTCTTATTTATTACTGAATTTGATTTTGTTCCATCAGGAATGAAGGGAGCATTAGTCGAAGGAAAATGGCTTCTATTTCCAGGGCATGAATAATTGGTACCTTTTCCTTTCAGATTATTGCTGATGTGCTGCACTGGTTGGAAAATAGTAGTGCATGATTCTTTGATGTCATCCTTGATACTCTGCTTATTAATTTTTCTCATATGCAAGATTTGTCTTCCATTCTGCCTCTTTTGTTTGTGCGCGACATCTTTGTTGGATAAATGGAGATTGCTAATGTCAGCTAAGGTGTGTCTCTCTGCAGACGCAGTCATGCTCTGCACAGATACTGTTAAGGACTTCAGTTTAACAGACAGAAGAACAATGCATTTGATTTGACCAATATAAATGTCAATGTGACAAATTCTGGAGGCAATAACTAAATTACTAACCAGTGGTATGTAGGATGCTGTTTTTGTAGGGTTCAGATGCTGAGGGAGCTTGAAGGAGGTTCTGTTCCAGCCATCTACAGATTTCTGACCAATAATGATTTGTACCGTTTGTACCAAGGCCCTCAGGTCCACCTTTAGTAGCACACATGTAAGCAGTTACACAACTTTTGTAAGGTCATACTAGATCTCTATAACAAATTGGAACAGAAGCACAACACGAACTGCAGATTCATGATATATATGCACAGAAACTTTGGAATGTGTCCAATTATCATATTTATCTTCTTTCAATGCATGTAAAACAAGTCAACATTGGAACATAAAGCCTCCTACTAGATGATTTTCAATATGATTTCAACATTTACAGCAATCATCTTGAATCTTGCGGCTCTTTCATTAATGCTGATGATTAAACACATTATGTGATAAGGAATATCAATTATTCTAATTTTTAATAATTGTATGTGCAAATTTTTAGAAACTGAGTTCTAAGATCAAATATACTAGTAGCAGGACACTATTTTGCTTTGGTTGGCATAAATACTGCTAGTAGCAAATAATAACTATTTTATTTATCAAACATCTATGTTCTCTCCTCACCATCTATGATTCTATAATAAAACCTTATACAATGTAACAATACAGTCATAAAAGCAAATAGGCACATGATGTCTGGTATGTCTATTAGCTTGTTAGCAATCGGCGCCAAGTTTGACTTTAAATCCCATTGTGGGCATTGTGTCGATTGAATTGACTGAGTTGGTTCTTAGCGGACAAAGTGATTTAGTACAGGAATAAGGTCCCCTATTTGTGGCCTCCCCAGAAGGCTGAGGGAAGCATATTCCCCTCACTAATGAATCAAAAAACAATAGACTATAAAGTGATTAAAAACTCATCACATCATGAAAACATGAATGCAAACTAAAAAGAACAACTATGTCCTAATGCACAGAGTACTAGAATTTCTATTAGAAAACTGTGAAAATATATTCATATGTGAAGTATTTGTAATACAGTTGAAAGATTCTATGAAAAGGTAAGCCTACATGCAAGTCTGCAAAATTTCCTTTATACCACACACCTCTACATACAATATTCTCATTTGCCACATCCACACCGAACATTCCCTTATGACACTTAATATTCCCTTTCTGAAACGTTTATACTTTTCTCTTACATGATTAAATTAAGCTATAAGATATACGCCATAGCAATTATCTACATCGCACCTATATGACTATTAAGAAGTATGTGACCCTTATTCCTAGGTTTTAACACCTGCATTATATTCATACTTTATAGATCTCTAAGCACTTTATGGACTTAATACATTTCTTTGAACACGGATTTGCCAATTTGTTCTGGTTGATTCTGGGTTGACAGGATATGAAGTCAACTTCCATCTTACTCATTTATCTAGCTACGTGCTCATGTATTTGTCCACATAAATGTACCTTTTGTGTATGAACTTGAAGATAATTTTAAGATGGAAGTAGTAAGTTCACTAAAATCACATGGAGTTCTGTAAGAGTTCAACTACAGTAATATATGCTTTGATATACTTGCCGATTATAGAATGGCAAAGAAAAATATCAATGTACATGAAAATAAAAATTATTAATAGAGTTAACAAAAACCGTTTTCCCTTTTACAACATTTTCATACATATGATTATTTGATTGGTCAAATATCAACAATCATATGGTCAATTATATCCCATTATTTCATTCTGTCATAGGTGTGTACTTATGGACTCCAGCAATTTTCAGGTAAATGTACAGTCAGAACTTCAAATCCCTTAGGTACTGAAAGAATATTCTTTTCAACAATAAAACACACAGATTCTCCGGATCTTAGTGTTACAACAAAGAAATAAAAAAGGGATAGAAAGTATCTGAAGAAAATTCTTTCACAACGCAAACAAAAGAAACTGTACAAAAATGGATTTTGAACTTACCATGGTGGATTCTAGCCAATGTCTCCCAGTCATTATTGGTTACTGCATCAGGGCAATGTCTTAGCCAGAACACAACCACAGTATTCTCAGCATATTCAGTGTCCCTGAACTCACAATGTTATGTCCACAAGCTACATTCAGATTAATAGAATTGCAGAAAAATTGTATTTGCAAACAGAGCTATTGACATACATCAAATAGGCTCACTCTGATCAATTCCAAAAGGCACATCTCATCAAGACAAAAGCACTTAAAGAGACAACAGTTAGTTCATGATTGACTTGATGAATGTATGAGGCTAAAACAAATCAACTTCACTAAAACTTGTATCTTTATGCTGAAACTTGTTATCCTTAAAATCTGTCAAGGGTAATCTTTTTAAGGGCATCATATAGTACCTCAATCCCTTTATTTGCAAGGGATACTTCCCTTCTAACTACGTGCGAGTTATCCACAGTGATGGAATATAAAGTTCTAAATATGTATTTCTGTGGAAATGAAAAAGATTTTCTTCAAGATACTTTATTACTAACAATTATAACTAAAACTAATGTAGCAATGCCAGAGAAATCCTTGCCGTAAATGACAGATACTGTACTCCGGAAACAAACGCTCATTACCTGTAGTGTCCTTGATAAACTGAGACTATGATGTGTCAATGGTGAGATGTCTCCGTCAACCCACACTGAAATTTATTACTGCATTTGAACTTGGTTTTGTTATTGAATGGCTTCTCTTTTTTATAACTAAATTTGATTTCATTCTCTCAATAATGAAGGGGGCAATAATCAAATTCAGTAATAAATAAGTGAAGAAATTCATTGAATTTGGTTCCAGCAATAGTTTGCTTAAGGATGGTAGGAATACTAATTTAATGCACATTTAAATGAATGAAACTTTCCCAGCTTTTGTGAATAAAATTTGTGAAAGAAAACAAGTGTATAATACTGCCACAGAAAGAGTACACTCTTTTGTTATTTGCTTCATATTTGAGTATGATGACCTCGTTAAGTTGAAATTGTTGGGTATGTTGTCATTGATGTCAAAGGTTGATGATCAAGGTCATATAAATCTTAGAGGATTACTCAAAGTAATAGAGAATTGGAATGAGCTGCCCGGTTGTCTTCTTGAGCTACTTGGTTTCGTGCCTACGCTAGTTGGTTGTCTAGTTGAGCTGCTTGAGCTACTTGGTTGCATGCTTCAGCTGCTTGGTTGTCTAGTTGAGCTACTTGGTTGTGTTCTTGAGCTGGTTGGTTGCTTGGTTGAGCTGGTTGATTGTCTGGTTGAGCTACTTGGTTGTGTGCTTGAGCTGGTTGGTTGCCTGGTTGAGCTAGTTGGTAGTCTAGTTGAGCTACTTGGATCTTTGCTTGAGCTGCTTGGTTGTCTGCTCAAATTGCTTTCTTGTGCCAAATCAGAATTAGATGCCATGTCATCAGTTGAATATTCTAGAGGCACGGTTTTACTAATTGTTAATATCTGATTTGCTTTAAAGAGAAAAGGACTTGTAGGCCCAATCCCTTTATTTGACTTCAGACTATATAATACAGAAATCATAGTTTGAAAAATCGTGGGGGTTGCCACGGACTCAGAAGGACTCACGAGTCCTGTGATGGCCTGAGTCAACCCGCCACAGACTCGTGAGCCAAGTCTTGGTGAGTCCATGTCTGAGACTGGCAAGTCTTCTGCCTTGGACCTGTGCAAGTTGGGGTCGAGATTCGTGAGTCCATCCCTGAGATTCTTGCGCCCAGAAAAGTGACAACAGTCAACATTTTAAGTCATTGTTTTGGGTTTTTCATCATTTTAAGCACTGATTTTTGGTGAAAACAGGTCTGAGGTGTGGAGAAGGGATAGAAGAAGGTGAGAAGATGAGATCAAAGCAGCAAAAGAGAGCTAGATAAGTGATTTTGTTGTCTTTTTTTTCATTTCCATCGAATGAAAATCAAAAAAATCTTACAAAAGAAAGAGATAATGCCGGCAGTTTTTTCTCTATTTCCCTTCCTAACTTATTTCCTTGTATTTTTAGCTTGTTCTTTAATATTTTTTTTTTCAAACGATTGATTGTCATTTTTTTGTTGATTTTCACAAAACCATACTGATTTTTTTTATTTTTGCATGTTAAAACAGCAATGTCAAGTTCAACTCCAATGGCAACCCCAAAGCTAAAAAACAAAAAGGCAAAGCATGGAAGTATGGGATGGGGAGATAAAAAGGGAGAAGTCACTTGTACCAAATGTGGCAAATGGATGACAAGTGAAATCAGTAGATTAAAATGCCTCCTTGCAAAAATACCTAGACAAAATGTGGAGATATGCCCCAAATTAACTTAGAAGATGGTTAGAGAGATGAAGGCCCTTCTTGCTAAATATGATATGCTAAAATAATAAAGGCAAAAAACAAAAGAAGTTATGCAGCTGCAATGAATCCAAATGTGTCCACTTCGGGTCCCCTTGGTCGCTGAAGGCCAAGCTTCCGTCAACCACATTCATCTATTGGTGACAATGAGGCTAAGGCTAGTGAGACTCCTCTTACATTAGACCCAAATTACTTTGTTCCACACGATGTTCCAAGAGCACAACTGTTAATCCTAACCGGTTACTGAGAGGGGGAGGGGCGGGTTTCTATTCCAATTAAACCTTATATATATATTCTTGCAGAATTAACAGAATATAATCAATCACTCATAAACAAAAATAGAAATACACAGGTCAACACAGCATATATACGTGGAAACCCTCGGTTAGAAGGAGAAAACCACAGTGGGATGGAACCCACAACTTTACTACTGCAGTAATAAAGATGTCAGTTAAAGGCTTACAAAGCACTTGTAAGAGTGCTACCCGGTAAAGGGATTTGGTAGAAGACCTGTTAAGATATTGACCCTATTAGGAGTCGCCTTGTAAAAGGACTTTCAACACCAATTAAAATGTCACCCGGTGAAGGGATTTATACAAGAACCTGTTAGGGTTCACCCTGATTGAGGGATTTGAATCTGCTCTTACAATTCAAAGCAATGATCTATTATGACACCTTTTGTCTGATCAGATCATACCTATTACCCTTCTGCTCTGCTTGGCTATTGAAGTCTTCTCTGTCTTTCACTTCTCAAAAGATTCTCCTTCTCCTGCTCTGTACGCTCTCAACATTCAACAACTCTTGTGTATACTATGACCTGTATTTATAAGACATTATTCTTATTAAAAATACTTCTCATAGTTCCTCCAAGCTGTAAACTCACCCATAAATCATGCATGCAAAAAAGCTTGCAAAAATGATCTTGAGTTTACCTTGAAACACCCGCGTAGAAATAAAGCTAACTTCAGTTTCAACTGTGAATGCTCCATATAATCCGGTTTTAACTGGGACAGCTCCGCATAATCCGGTTCAGATTATCATGCAGTCGACCGGTATAGAACTTATACCCAGTTAGTCATACCTTCCCTGTATGACTCATAAGACCGGTTGAAAACATTTTGTTTGGTCTACCAGTGCATATTAAAGAGTATGATTAGTCTACCGATGCTCCTGTGGGATTGATGTTTTCCTCTAACTTAACCAATGACAACTTAAATATGTCAACAATCTTCCCCTTTGGCATTGGTGGCAAAACATTACCTTACATTCCCTGTCTTGTAGACTTCCCCTGTGTTGTCTGTTTTCTTTCATCTGATACTGTTTTTTTCTTCTGCTTTCTTCCTCTGTATTTGTATCTGCTTACCGGTATCTTGATCTCTTCTGATCTCCTCTGAGTCCTGATCTTCTTCCCCTTTTTGCCTCCATAGGACAAAGGGTTGTTACAGCTTGAATGACTCGTTTATATCTGTAACTTTGTGAAGATATCCTTATACATTTTCTTCGTTGATTGGAGAAATGGATTCCATAGAACGGTGACATGCTCCAAGTTTTTATGTGCTGCTTGTAGTGATACAATTATGTTTTCCATGTCTTCTACCGTTTTGTAGTCTGGTTCCTTGATCAAGTTCTCTACCTCGGTTGCAGTCATTTGCATGAGGTCAAATGTTGGGGCAAGAAATAATTGGAATCCAATGAGATCTTGAATTCTCTTTGTCTTCTCTTCTGAAGCTTTTGTAATTATTAGAGCAAGACTGGTCAGTTCTCTGTTGTATTATGCTGCAGATGTGTTCTTTACATCGAACTTGGATGAAAGAACCCTTATTTCTTCTAAGGTTTTGGATGTCTTTTCAGTGATATCCTAAACAAAGTCTTCAAAGTTTGAAGTGCTTGTGATTAGACCTCCTGCTTCCTGTGTCTGTTGCTAGAGTAATCTTGTATTTGTACATACAGTTGTCTTTAACTCTTCAACCTGTTTATGTAGAATTTCTACTCGCTTCTTCTCATAATGATCCATGGCTATTGTCTCCGGATCGGTGACATCTTCTCCTATTGCTTGTGCCAATATTTTCAATTGATCAATAACAGGTTCATCTTCATCAATGTCTGCATTCGGTACAAAGTTATACAAGATGTTCCTTACACTAGAGAGGACCAAGTCTTGCTTTCTCTTAGTGAGCTCTTTGAGTTGTCTAGTTGACATCTTGCTTATGTCAACCACAGTTTCACTAATTTTGCTTTTTCTTGGCTTCAGTTTCGGTTGCAAAAGTCAATTTCCTCTTTGATGAGGATGAGCTTGGAACATCTACCGGTTCCTTCTAACTCTTTTCATGTTTCGGTTGATCTTCCGCAAGCTTTTCCTGTTCAGTGTTGACAGGTACTTCCTGTTGTTGAGGTCTTTCATTGTGTTGCACCTCTTGTTGTTGATGCACTTCTCCTTCTGGTTGAACTACTTCCTCCGGATGTACCTCTTCTTCTGCATGTACTTCTACTTGTGGATGAGCTTCTTCTTCCTAATGAACTTCCTCTTCAGGACGTATTTGCTCTTCCAATGGAGGTTCTATGTGCTGCTCCTCAGCTGCTTGTTGCTTATCCATAGCAATTTCTTCCTCATTTGTCCCTTTTTCAGTGATCATCTTTTCTGATGACTCTCCCAGTCCTTGTTCTTCTGGTAAAGCTTGTTCTCCCAGATTTACTTGTTCACTAGATGTGAACTGTTTTGTGTGAACTTCTTGCTCATCGGTGGAAGGTTGTTCATGAGCAGTGAACTGTACCGGTGGTTCAAATACTTTCTCAAGCTCATCCTGTGGACCTGTTGTCTTCAAAGTACTGAAGTCATGAGTCTGCCAAAATTCAAGTGTTTCTTGATAAACTTCATTTTCATATCCATTGATTATCTTGGCGACCCTGTTCTTTGTGTCTAGATTCATTGACACTTCCTCCATTAGAAGTTTAGTTGTCTCCTCACTGAGACCTAGGTTTACCTGTGAAAACGTTTCCTTTGCTATTTTATTGTTGGTTGCTAGACCGGTTCTCCATTTAACCATAATTCTTTGATTCAGTTCTGGAGGAAATTTGGCCCTATAATCTCTAGGACTTCTGTTGAAATCTAAGAAATTTTCCAACAGGGCAACCTCTATTTTCTGCTTATCCTCTTCTACTAACACATTGAACCATTTGGCTGCGTTTGACACTTCGCCAAAATCCACGACTTCATCAACAATGTTATCTACAGTCAGTGTTTGTGCCTTACCTTTTATTGGGGATGCCAGTAGAGTTGGTGGAGTTGGATCATCTACTTTATCATCAGTTATGTCAACAATCACCGATACTTCTGCAAGTTTGTCCTTGACAGAAGTCTCAAAGCCCAATATACCCTTTCCTTTCTCAGTATCTTTGACCGGTGGCTCTGTGGTTTTCTGGCATTCTTCTTCTGCCTGGTGTTGTCGCTGAAGAAGACTTGTCCAGGTAGTAACACCTTCTTCATGTACTTTGTCCACATCTCCAATAAGCACCTGATTTATCCTTCTTATCATGAAACTTGGCTTGTGCAGGTCTGCTTGTTGTGTTGCCTCGTCCAAAGTTAGATGATTTTGTACTTCAAGCAAAGCCCTAATTCTCAGCTCTCTTTCTTTTTCAATTGAAGCTTTCCATCTAGCTTCTAGAATCTCCTGGAGATCATCAACTATGGTTTTATGAAGTTCAGTAGGAGAAAGGTTGAACTTATGAATACAGTGAACTACAACTTCTATTTTTCTCCTATCTTCTTCATTAGCCAATTCATACCTTCTTCTGACTGATCCCATTCCACCTGTTTCTTCTAAGCTTTTTACAAATTCATCAATTGTAGGTTTCCTTCCTCTCAATGCATCCTCTTTCACTAGTTTCGCAGATTTCCTCTTTTGGAGAAGAGGAGTTGTGTCTTCGGTCTCTGTTTCTTCCTATTCTTCCCCTTGCTTGCTGGACACCTGTTGTGCTCTTTTCTTTTGAACCTTGGGCTCTTTTGTTACTGGTTTCTTCTTCTTCGGTGTGGGAGACCTCTTCACATATGCCTTTTTAGGTTCTTTTACTGAAGACTTCTTCAGATTTTCCAGAATTTCTCCAGAAGTCCCAAACCGGTATGAAGAGAGATCTAGATCACTCTCTTGTAGAGCATCTGCATATGTCTTGGCTATCTTAGTGGAGATCTCATAACCGAGCTCTGGTGCGTACTCAATTCTTGGCTCCACAACCTGAATAATGCAGTGATTGGTGGTTACAAGAAAACACACCTCATCTTTGTATGAGTCAACAATAGTCGAAGGAATTCTTTATCTGGCATGCATTCTTAGTTAGAAGGCCTCAAAGTAATCAGTCATTACTTTAGTGAACTGATTTCCTAGTTTGTTCGTCATTTCTCCTATTTGAATCATAACCGGTTTCTCTATTGACCAGGTTACTTTTCCTATGCCCGAAAAGAAATTTTGATAATAAAAGAACAAACATCATACTGTGCATTGACGTGCATGATCCAGTTTGCGACATGTATAGCTCCGCCCGGTACACTGTTGATGTTGCTCGACTGATAGATTTTGTACCCTATCACCGCAGATGCAAATCAAATGCCTTCGTCCTCTATGTCATTGACAGTCATCAACCAACTGTTGGACTTCGACTTTGTTAACCTTGCGACAATAGCACTTCCAATGCTTCCGAGGGTAAGAGCTTCCCCTTTGTCACTATATCCAGTAACCCTTCGCAAATCCTCCTTTGTGATTGGTGTGCATGCTCCTTTTGCTAGCCAGAAGCCTAGTTCGTGCACACAACTGAGAACCAATCTTATCCAATCTGGTCGAAACACGGTTGGATACCTAACCCCATTGATCAATCCTGACATTACAAGCTTCACATATTTATCCTGAAGCTTTCCATCTTGGCAAAGCGAGAGATACTCGCTTTGGATGAAGGTTTCACACAATTCTTCTTGCTTAGCATAAATGAAAGCAGTAACATCGTCAGTCAACAAAACTCCATCAAGCACTGATGATAGCGCACCTGTCATGTCATTTTCTCTGTTTTGCACTGGCATGATGTCGTAAACAAGTCTGTCGAATTGGTTCCCTTGAAATAGATTGACAACAAAAGATGATGATGCCATCGTGTCTTGACCGGTTTACACAGAGAACTCTTGATCGGATTTACAAAGATTACTCAACAAGGACCGTAACTCAAAGCAAGAGAAGATTACTCAATTGTAAGAAATCAAAAATCACAATTTTCAAAGTAAAGTGAAAAGAGTAATCATCCTTCCCTTATATAGATTTAGGGTATAATGGTAATTACCAAACGGTAACATTTGTTAACAGCAATAGCATTAATTACCTTACCTAATCTTTTCTTCGACAACTGATTTTCATGTATTTACCTATTGATCAAACCTAGGTTGAAATGTCAGCACTTACTTGTCCGGTTCACATGACAGACCGGTGACTTCTTTCGATCTTGCTTTTTGACTGTGTGAGTTCATTGCTCACCAATTCAACCGAGAACAATAGGCGCACTACCGATTCCCTCTAAGCCTTTTAGGCTCAATTTGCTGAAGAGATATCACCATCAGCAAAGTATGATCTTCCTTCTGTCTTCTCCTCAACAGAGTTCTTTGATTCCTTCTTGAACCAAATCTTCTTGACTTCTTTCTCAGTCTCTTTTCCCTTGTTGCCCTTTTGATTTGTAGACAGGGTCTTATTCACCAATTGACCGATCCTCTTCTTTTGTTCGTTGGCCGATTCCTGCATTCTTTGGCCAAATGCCCGATCTTGTTACAGTTGTAACAAGTCATCCCAGTTGCTCTCCATGGATTTACCCTTCTATTCTTAGGTGAATGACACCAAGAGTTATTATGGCCATGTATGCCACAGTTAGCACAGTTGGTTGTGCTCCGATTCTCATTCCTCTTAGGGAATATCGGTCTCAGTGGGGATTTGAATGCCATAGTTTTCGATCTACATTCATCAGCCTTGTGTCCAAACTTGTTGCATGCATAGCAGTAACCTTTGAAGCTTCCCTGCTTCCACTAGACACACTGTTGGGACGAGACCTACATTCAAAAGTCTTGTGGCCATACTTGTAACAATTTCTGCAGTAATTGTTAGAAGTAATTGGTTTTACCGGTGCATTCATGCAGTCATTTGTTTTATGACCCCGTTTAGCACAGTGATGGCAAGAGGTTTTGAAGGTCTTCTTACCTTTGACTTCCATTGATTTCTCCCTCTTTTCCTTCTTGTCTTTTTTGACTCTAGAGGACTCACCAGTTTCCTTGCTGCTTTGACCAGTGAACCCAAGTCTTGTGGGATCCTTATGCTTTCTTTGAGCCCTCAGTTGCTCATCAAGCTTTTCTGAACTCTCGTTGTATCTTCTAAGTGTCTCATTTCTATCTTCGAGAACTTTCATTTGTTCCTTTAGTTGATACAATTCAATAGTCAGCCTTTTGCATGCATCATCTTTATCATGCCAATTCTTTTGCATGATTGCATTTTCTTGTGTAATTATCTGCATGTCTTCTTGAAGTTGTAGAACAACAAGATCACTTTCCCTTACTGCGTCTTCTGCCAGATTTCTTGCTCTTTCAGAGGCTGTCAATGATTTCACGGCATTGTTCCTTCTATCCTTAGCTTTCCTCTTTTCCTCAATGATTTCAATCATTCTTTGATGCAGGGGCATCCAAGGTTAAGGCAGGGCATTCTATGTCCTCGGTGAAACTGCATGGAGTGTTAGTATTTTTGGCTGATGTTACTTGGTTGCAGCCTTGACCGTCGGTCTCGGTCATTGGAGGAAGCTTAATCACTGAAGGAACTCGATAGTCTCTGGAGCTCGGTGAAAGTGTTACTTGGTCGTGCCTGTGGTGCTCGGCGATGCCTGGCTTGCTCAGTTAATTCACTGTCGCTCGGTAATTCTAGCTTACGACTGGAGTTCTGTGTGATTTGTTGAGCCGACTTGGTGCATTTATTGTTGGTAGCTATTGCTATAGGCCAACATGCTGAATTAAATGTTTGTATACATTTGTAAGCTGACTTGTATGGCATTTAATTATTTGTTTGGGAGAGTTAAGGGTTTCATCTCGCCGACTTGTGGCTGATGATTAGTATTTATAGGATGTTTGGGTAGATGTTTAGAGAGATCATAAGCAGATCATGAAGGAGCAGAGAAGTTCATGACTTGAAGACTTAGTGAGTCAGATCCGAGGTTCTGAAGCTGAAGTTGGCGAAGTTGTGAAAAAGTTCTTGATGATCTTGCAGATCAGATTGATATCTAATAATTGTTTGTAGCAGGGCTAGTGGTTTGCATACTTGGAGACAAGGAGATTGCTTGGAGGCTTGCGAGCTCAAGTTTAGATCTGCCTTAGGGTTTCCATCAGCTTCTGATTGTCTTCAGAGCTGAACTAGCTGAGATTGTATTGGATCTTGTTGGATATTGCAGAATTATTTTCTGATTGTAATTGGCCCTAACCCGGAAGGCCTTACAGTTGGGCATGTTAATGAAAATCAGTGTTAAACAATTACTTTGTGTTGCATTGTTGAGTATTCCGCTGTGTAATTCTGTTGACTGCAAGGTTTGGACTGTCCTTCATTGGATCTACCATCCTTGACTGCATCAGGTGGTATCAGAGCGAAGTTTGATCTTGTTGGAGCAGAAGGTTGACCTAGCAAGGCTAATCTTGTGAAGTTGATCTTGTTGGTGAAGAGATTGTGTGCAATCTGGATTGCAGATCCGAAGCACTGAACTTATGAAATTGTGCCCTAGTTGTTTGCAAGATTACAGGTTGAGATCTGACTTTTTCATAACTTGGAGATTGTCACAAGGTGATCGGTGAGGGCTTGTTGCAGAGGGTTTCTCTTATCTTTAAGATGCCTCCGAAAAGATTGGACCCTAGAGTTATTTCTGATCTTAGTGATATTGTTGAATCCCGGATCACAGAGAAAGTGAAATCAGATTTCAAATCTGAGATGGAATTGATGAAGAATGACATGGTCGCCGAGATCATGAGAGTTATTGCTGGTATACCTCGGAATGTTGGTACTGAGGATGGCTATCAAGAAGCTGCTAAAGAATTTGAAACTGCTGGATCTAGTGGTGATGACCGGAGGAACAGATTTGGTGAAGACAGAACTGCTCGATTACCTAGATCTGCTGCTCGGTTTAGCAATTACCGAATGGAAGTTTCTACTTTCTCTGGTACTTTGAAGCCCGACAATCTGATTGATTGGATTGGTGAACTGGTGAACTTGAAGATTTCTTTGAGCTGGAAGAAATTGAAGATCCTCTTCGGGTGAGATTAGCACAAACAAAGTTGAAAGGACATGTTGCTCTCTGGTGGAAAGAACTACAAAGAGATAGAGAAGATGAAGGTGAAACAAAGATCAATCGATGGAGATTGATGGTGACTAAGTTGAAAGCTAAGTTCATACCTGCTGACTATGAGCTTGACTTGTTTAAGAAGTTGCAGAATCTGAAACAGAAGGATTTGTCTATTGAAGATTATACCAAGGAGTTCTACAAACTTACTGTTCGGTCTGGACACCGAGAGCTTGGTAAGGAAAAGGTAGCTCAGTATGTGAATGGTCTGAGATTCAATATTCAGGATGAGCTTGGTATGCTGAAGATTGATTCTGTTGAAGATGCTTATCAGTATGCTCTGAAGGCAGAAGATAAGTTGAAGAGGAAACAACCTAGTAACTCCCGAGGGAAGGAAAAGATTGATCACTCGGTGAAGGATAAACCGATTGATGAAGAAGATGAACAGAAACCTGTAGAAGCGAAGAAGAAGATAGGTAGAGTTATCTTTAAGGGTACTTGCTATAACTGTGGAGAGGAAGGACACCGTTCTTTTGAGTGTACACAGAAGAAGGTTGACCGACGAACTGCTGTGATGAATGAATGAGAACATTCAAAATAAACCTGAATCAGAGAACTTGCTACTTCGGCGACCATTGCTCGGTACAAAGGATGAACCTTGTCAGAGGAGTAACTTGTTTAGGACCCGATGCAAGACTGAAGGCTTGGCTGGTTACAAGATGTTCATGCTTTGGAAGTTAGAGAACAATGCTTCATTGATGTTCAGATTGGCTAGTACAAGGATCTTGTGTTATGTGACATTGTGAAGATGAATAGTTGTGACATATTGCTCAGTAGACCTTGGCAATATGATTGCAAAGCTATTTATGACTGTGTCCGAAATGTGTTTACTATTGAGAAGGATGACAAGAATTTTTCACTGATGCCTTTGATGGATACATCGCTCGGTAGGAGAAGCCTGAGTATTGGTAGCCGAGTGGAGATTGTGGATCCAAAGAAAATGAATGATTAGTACGGAGAACCGACCTGTACATTGTCAAGAAAAGACTTGAAGAGACAGAGGAAACTAAAGTGGAAGAATTTGCAAGCAGAAAAGGTGGAGGACTTGTATGTGAAGAACCAGTTTGGGATTTATGTGCTGAATCCTCGAAGATGTTCTTCTCACATATGAACATCTTTTGGAACATGGGATGTCTGATGCAGGGGCATCCAAGGTTAAGGCAGGGCATTCTATGTCCTCGGTGAAACTACATGGAGTGTTAGTATTTTTGGCCGGTGTTACTCAGTTGCAGCCTTGACCGACGGTCTCGGTCATTGGAGGAAGCTCGGTCACTGAAGGAACTCGGTAGTCTCTAGCGCTCGGTGAAAGTGTTACTCAGTCATGCCTGCGGTGCTCGGTCGACACTGGTGCTCGGCGATGCCTGGCTTGCTCGGTTAATTCACTGTCGCTTGGTAGTTCTGGCTTACCGACTGGAGTTCTGTGTGATTTGTTGAGCCGACTTGGTGCATTTATTGTTGGTAGCTATTGTTATAGGCCGACATGCTGAATTAACTGTTTGTATACATTTGTAAGCCGACTTGTATGGCATTTAATTATTTGTTTGGGAGAGTTAAGGGTTTCATCTTGCCAACTTGTGGCTGATGATTAGTATTTATAGGATGTTTAGGTAGATGTTTAGAGAGATCATGAGCAGATCATGAAGGAGCAGAGAAGTTCATGACTTGAAGACTTAGTGAGTCAGATCCGAGGTTCTGAAGCTGAAGTTGGCAAAGTTGTGGAAAAGTTCTTGATGATCTTGCAAATCAGATTGATATCTGATAATTGTTTGTAGCAGGGCTAGTGGTTTGCATACTTGGAGACAAGGAGATTGCTTGGAGGTTTGCGAGCTCAAGTTTAGATCTGCCTTAGAGTTTCCATCAACTTCTGATTGTCTTCAGAGCTGAACTAGTTGAGATTGTATTGGATCTTGTCGGATCTTGCAGAATTGTTTTCTGATTGTAATTGACCCTAACCCGGAAGGCCTTACAGTCGGGCATGTTAATGAAAATCAGTGTTAAACAATTACTTTGTGTTGCATTGTTGAGTATTCTGCTATGTAATTCTGTTGGCTGCAAGGTTTGGACTGTCCTTCATTGGATCCACCATCCTTGACTGCATCATTCTTAGAGCATTGCCTTCTTGCTCCCTTTTTAGGTTGGAGATCTGATCGGTTAGAATCTGATTCTTCTCCATAAGATCAGAGACCGCCTCCTCTACTTCATCAGATCCACTTTGTCCAAAGAGCTCTTCAATTGTTTCATTGTTCTCACTCAGTTGTAGAGCTAGCTCCTTTCTTTTTGCAAGGGACCTTCTTAACCTATTCTCAAGAGAGGCAATGATGTCATTGGCTTCCTCAAGCTACTTCTGATACCTGTAACCCTCCGTGATCTTTCCTCAAGCGGTTAAGCCTTATTACTTTGAGAACCTAAGGCTCTGATACCAATTGTTAATCCTAACTGGTTACTGAGAGGGGGGGGTGAATCAGTAAATACAATTTCTATTCCAATTAAACCTTATATATATTCTTGCAGAATTAACAAAATATAATCAATCACTCATAAACAAAAATAGAAATACACATGTCAACACAGCATATATACGTGGAAACCCTCGATTAGAAGGAGAAAACCACGGTGGGACAGAACCCACAGCTTTACTACTGCAGTAATAAAGATGCCCTATTAAAAGCTTACAAAGCACTTGTAAGAGTGCTACCCGGTAAAAGGATTTGGTAGAAGACCAGTTAAGATCTCGGCCCTGTTAGGAGTCACCTTGTAAAAGGACTTTCAACACCAATTAAGATGTCACTCGGTGAAGGGATTTATACAAGAACCTATTAGGGTTCACCCTGATTGAGGAATTTGAATTTGCTCTTACAATTCAAAGCAATAATCTATTATGACACCTTTTGTCTGATCAGATCATACCTGTTACCCTTTTTACTCTGCTCGGTTGTTGAACCCTTCTCTGTCTTTCACTTCTCAGAAGATTCTCTTTCTCCTGCTCTGTACACTCTCAACATTCAACAACTCTTGTGTATACTATGACCTGTATTTATAAGACATTCTTATTAAAAATACCTCCTAGTTCCGCCAAGCTGTAAACTCACCCATAAATCATGCATGTAAAAAAGCTTGCAAAAATGATCTTGAGTTTACTTTGAAACACCTACGTAGAAATAAAGCTAACTTCAGTTTCAACTGTGAATGCTCTGTATAATCCGGTTTTAACTGAGACAGCTCCGCATAATCCGGTTTGGATTATCATGCAGTCGACTGGTATAGAACTTATACCCGATTGGTCATACCTTCCCTGTATGACTCATAAGACCGATTGAAAACATTCTGTTTGGTCTATCGGTGCATATTAAAGAGTATGATTAGTCTACCGGTGCTCCTGTGGGATTGATGTTTGCCTCTAACTTAACCAATGACAACTTAAATATGTCAACAACAACCTTCACTTGAAGGTACTAGATGTAATATAGAAAAACATGAGCAAGGATGGCAACAAAAAAATTTTGGTACTACAATAATTTACCTTTCAATGCAGTGAGCAGCACGTATTGGAAAGGTTTGGTTAGTGAATTTACAATTGCAGACAAGGGGTTTAAGGCCCCCAACAACTAGAGACTTCAGTGGGTCATGGCTAGAGCAAGCCATAAAAAATACATAGGTTGTGGTTGATGATCAAAATTGATTTTGGAGGAAAAAAAGATGCAACATCTTATCGGATGGATAGACAAAATAGGACTCTCTTCAACTTCTTGGTGGCTTCTAATGGTGCAATGGTATTCCTAAAATCTATTGATACCTCACATGAAATAAAAGAACGCTAAGACTTTGTGCAATCTATTAGATGAGGGTGATCCATGATGTTGAAGTTGAAAATGTTGTCCAAATTATCACGGACACAGCAGCTACATATGTAACTATAGGTAGAATGCTTATGTAGAGGCATTCTACAATTACACAAAGTCCTTGTGCTGCACATTTCTTGGACTTGTTTGAGCTCATTGGGAAGATTGGATGGGTCAAAAGGGTGGTTGAAGATGCTTAAAATGTCACCAAATTCATCTAGAACCATACTTGGGTCTTTTCTTTGATGTGAAAACATACAAATGGCATGGACCTTGTGCGGCCAGGACTGACACAATTTTCTAGCCACTTCCTCACATTGCAAAGCATTCTTGGTGTCATTCCTCATCTATTTGCTGTTTTTTTTAGAGGTTGATTTTGTAATAATTTAACATTTGTTTTCATTTTTTTAGGTAATAAAACCTTTGGTAAGGGTTCTTCATATGGTGGATGGAGAGGGCATGCCAATTGGTTTCATTTATGAGGCCATGGATAGGGCCAAAAAGGTCATTTCACATTTCTATGGCGGAAATACAAGAAAATATGAAATCCTTTGGTGCATCATTGATTGTAGATGGACAAACCAATTCCACCAACCGATACATGCCTTGGCCTACTTCTTGAACCCAAAATTATATTTCTTTGATTCATTTAGGGTTGATAAGGAGGCCATGGTAGGCGTTGTTTCGTGCATTGATAAGATGGCACATGATCGTGAGTTGAGAGACCAGATTCTTGATGAGTTAGAGGTGAGATTTTACATTTGTTATATCTTATGTATGAATTTAGAAATGTTCATTGTTGTGTTTGACTATCTTATTTATGATTTTGGAAATGCTCATTGCTCAAGATCTGCAAGGGTGCATAGGGGAGACTCTTCTCTTCATAGCAAGCAATATAGAATAGAAAAACAAATAGGTAAAAAAGGCAATATAGCAAGCAATATCAAGCAATATAGGAGAGAAAAAAAATAGGTAAAAAATTTAGTTCAATACTATAAGAAAAAATTAGAAACTTGATTGTTACATTTTTTACTCAATTCTAATATTTCTAAATGATTTTTGTAGATTTATGGTAGGAGAATTATGGTGTTGGCACGCCTAATCTTCAAAAGATAGGGATATGTGTTTTGTCCTAGCCATGTAGTGCTTCTGGGTGTCAACAAAATTATAGTTTATTTGAGAACATTCTATTATGTCCCCATTTTTGGGTCCTCTAGCAATGCAGTTGTTGCCGACATTCTGAGTTTGTGTCAACATGATTTAAGGGGTGTTTTGATATTTTCAATGAGCTCAAATGATTTAGAAGAGTTAACTGACACTTTCAAATGTTATTTCCAACTTCCAGTTTGGGCTCCAAGATTCTTGGAGGGAGCGTCTATTTTTAGTAAGTCACTCAATTGGGATCGTTCATCATATTTTAACATTGGGATCACTCTTGTGCTATCAAATTTCAATTCCGATGCTTTTTGGTCTTTTTTGCAAGGCGAGTGTACTATTTATTGGCTATAATTTAATTAAATTTACTAAGGTTGCTATTTTGATGAAAATTGTCTAATGAGAACCTTAGTGTTATAGCTCGTTGGAACCGGGATGAGAAGTCTTAAATCTTGGGCACATAAAACAGGGACCTTGTGTGTCAAATTATCATTATATTAATGAAAAGGTCTTTTCAGGAGCAACAAGGGAGTTTAAATTAATAAAATAGCATAAAGTTGCTTTTGGAGGAAAAATGAAATAGAAGAACTAAATAAAACTTTTCTCTCAACATTGGAAAAGAAGGTTATAAAAGGAGGGAAAGGGGAAAAGAGATTCATTCTTGACATTTGATTTTTATAAAACTTCTTGTGGAGAGCTTTAGCTTTCATTTACAAGAAATTTGAGGGTGGAAACCCTTGGAGTTTCTTAGTGGTTTGGACAGAAACCCGAATCCATCTTTGGTGTGGATTCATTGAGAATTCACCATTGCACTCATTATCAAATTGCTGGAAGTTTCAACTACAAAACTCTTTGGAGGGTTTGACAGGAATTGAAGATAGTTTCAATTTTGATCATGGCACAACTATAGCATTCTTTTGGCACAAGGGTTTGCATATGTTAGGAGAGTTAGACAATGCTCAGCTAGGGTTTGAAGGTCAGCACTTTATATCAAATCTTCAGAGAATATTTGCTGCTGTTATCAGTCATTTTTGTCACCATTTGAGATAACAATACCTTCTAGATATTGGGCTTCTATCTTTGATTTCGAGTATGTGTGTGTCCATTTTGATTTGTAATAGTCTTCAAATCTGAGACATTAGTTTGCTGATGTAATTGTATCAGTCCTATATTAGGTCTGATCTAACGCTAATAAAGTGAACTTTAATTGAGAAACTTGATGTATATGTTTTAAGCATTTAGTATTTGCATTTCTACATGTTCTTCATTATTGGGCATTGAAAACAAAACAAGAAATCAGACCTTGCATGCAAAGTGTTTGACAAAATGTCAAACATCCAAAATTGAAAAGAAAACATATCAGAATTAGCAAGGGTTCTTACACATTCACATGAAGAAGAGAAATAGGTTGACCCAAAAGCGCCTCAATGATCTTGTCTTCGTTCGGTACAATCTTTGCCTTCGCACAAGAAAGGTAGAGGGTATTTCACATGAGGCCATTGACTTGAATAAAATTGATACATATGGTAATTGGACCATCAATGAACAACATGATGGTTATGATGTCATCCTTACTGAAGAAGATCTTACAGAATTAGAGAGAGGTGAAGCAAGAGAAGCAGAAGCAGAAGCAACAACATTGGATGAGATGGAGGACGAAGACGAAGACTTTGATCTTGAAGAAGAATCAACTCTCAATTAGATACCTCGACACTTACTAGTTCAAGGACTAAAAATTTGAGTTCTATTAAGAAAGGAAAGAGGAAGATGCAGTCTTTAGTTTGTTGTTTTTCACATTTAAACATATCATTATAAGTAATTTTGTAAACATTTACAAACTTTGTTTCTATTATACATTTTAAAGTTTGAAACTGAGTATGAATGAGACATTTCAACTATTGATGTTTGGAGATCATATGACATGTGTAATGCTTCAATTATGGCCCTTATGTTATGTCGTGTCCCCTCTCTAGTCTGACTAGCAGAGTCATGTGAGTTAGCCTATCATGGGGGTCTCGTAGGCTAGCAGTTGTGGATAGAAACTCATACAGGATATTCAATGACTGAACTTGGCTTTACAGACAATTTTGGTAGTTAGTTGGGTGCAGTTCCTTGATTTTAGGGGGTTCCCCTACTTTTTAGGAGGTTGTGGCAGTTTCCAGATTTGAGGTTCCATGGGACCATTCTATGGTTTTAGTTTCAGGATGACAGGGTGTGTTTCCTAGTTTCTAGGGGCATCCCTAGATTTTAGGGGAGGGACTGCCAGTTGACCCATCTCATCCGATATCAATCACAGACAGGTGACATGGTCAGTTTCTTATTTCTGTGGTTGATTTGGGCTTTCATAAGCTTAAAGGGAAATATTTTAATATTTTTCTATTTCCTAAGTTGGTAATTAAATAAATTATAATAAGGCTATTTATATAGCCATTGCGGAGTAATAAGGAGAAATCTGATGGATTTGGACACATATACCTATGTATGGGGGCTCATTGGAAAGGTCTCAAATTATTATAAACTATTTTCACTATCCGGGGGCCATTTGGTACCATGAGTTATGGCATTTTGATAAAGTAATGCTTTTCCTTAAGTTTGGACGACTTTAATTGGGAAAATGTTATTTTATTATATTTTATTTAAAGTGCAAAGTGTAATTTCACTTTAGGGTTCGATTTGCACTTGGAAGGGCTATAAGGAGATGAAGACCTAATTTCTCATTATCTTTTGACATTTGAAATTTGTGAAAACCTAAGATTGCTCTGGTGGAGCGATTCAGAGGCTTGGGATGAAACCCCTAAGTCTAGATTGTTGGGATGCAAACCTCAACAAGGATTTGGTGATTCAATATTGGAGTTGGGAAGTATTATACTCTGTGGCAAGGATCGACATTCTTCATAGCACCAATTATTAGAAGGAGACATCATATTCAGCTGGGCAGCAGCCTATTCCAATTTGGACGTTTTTTCCAGAGGCAGCTCGAGCTTGTATTCTGGGCGCCATTCTTTCTTAGCAGCCAACGTTTTGCAGTTTGGAGGTATTTATAAGGGTTTGTGACAGCAAGCTTTTCGTCTTTGGTGATTGCAAAACATTTCTATAGCTGGCGTCAAGTTCTGTGGACAGCCACCAATCCATTTGATACATTTATTCCTTGAATACAGAAATCTGAATATTATGCCTGGTACGATTTGAATAATTCAAAGATTGTTAAGTGATTTTAATTTATATGAATGCTGCTTATCATTTCTAGTTCGAAGTTGTTTGTTATTTATCATTTACTTACATATATCTTCCAAAACACCAAAAAAAAACAACAAAAAACTTGAAAACAAGAAAAAGCCCAAAAAATCAGAATTCAACAAAGGTTAATTCAAAGGTACAAACACTGGTCAAAGTCTTAGATTGTGAAACAAACAGTAATTCACAAGGTCACCGGGATTGGGGATCTTTCAAGTTCTCTAAACACATTTATTTCTTTTTGTTTTTTGTAAAACTACAGTCTTCTTCTTTGCCGAGTCCAAGTCCGAGTCCAAGTCCTATTTTTGAGTTGTTGAGTCTGCGGTGAGTCCAATTTTCCAACTATGACACAAATTATATTTTATGGCTAGCGGACTATATACTTGTGGAATACATTGAGGCCGAACTATTCATATTTCTCATGAGTATCTTCAAATAATCATAGTGGAGCACTATATGTCGAATCCTGGCAATATCATTTCAGGCAATCAAGCAAAACATAAATTAGTCACAAACCTAAGTTTGGCGCAAGGTATTAGCGTGGGCATTATAATATAAGATGGACCACTTACTATTATCAAGGAAATAACATTATTGGTGTGATATATGAAGACTGTTGCATCGGACTTCCTTATTTTATCAAGGCGATAAATATTTGGAGGAAGCCATAGTAAATTGGTAGCGGCACTATAGTCTTGGAAATAAATATTTCAAGTTAATTCATGGACAGCTTTAGAAATCAAGTGTTTGGCGAATGGCAGCTGAATTAAATATGTATTTGCTATTTATACACAATATTTTTAAAACGGCTTCAGTCGTTTATGCTTGGAAGCTTTGTCTCAAACAAATTCATTAATTTGTTCATTCTATTTTGGTGCAGCGGCTACAGTAGCAGTCTATAACATTTTCTGTGAATAGTGGTTGTTCAATGCAGAACCAGCGCATTGTGCCGCATTGATTATTCTTTTATGGATTGGGCGGTGAGAAAGTTGTGTAAAAGAAAATCTGAAATAATGATTCACCCCCTCCCCCCTCTCGACATTTCCTGTGTGCTCTTCAGAAATATAATATTGTAGAGAGGTTCATGAGTTTTTAGATTTGCAAAATGTAGTAATTTGTTCTAAGAGACTCATATAGCCAAAGAAATTGTTTGGTAAGATTGCAATATTGATGGTTTTATGGATATCATCAACTCTTTACGTGGAAATATTATGGATTTGAAATTTGATTGTTAATTTTTAGTAAACTTTTTAGAATATGTTGAATGCTCACCCTCATTTTCTATTATATTACAATTGCAAGTGAGACACAAATGGGTATGTTAGTTTAATCTGAAATTGTTATCACCATGTAACACCCCAAGCCAAAACGAAAAAATGCAATCTGATTCTTAACCTTCAACAAACACTTATTATTTGGATAAGAACACTATCCGGCCCTAGTAATGCATCAGATTTTAGACAACTAAGATTAAAATTATTGTTTATGCATTAATGATATCAATACATTTCAAACAGAAAATGACAAACATAGCTCCCGACCTATTAAAATGAAAAACATATAACAGGTTTAAATCCTGACCTCTTTCTTATTACAATCATGATTGTATTACATTCAAACAGTTCTATGATATTAGTCACTACAACAGCGCTTCATAGCAATAGCAATAGCAATAGCAAATCAAATAAATACAATGGGGTTCGATTCCACGTCCAATGAAGCTCAAATATGAACTCTATATGAAATTGCCCTCCAAAATCACTACAGTTATCGTCTTAGGATTCTCACGCTCAAATACAAGTGCTCAAAATAATGTTTTGAAAGGAATTTTGGTTAATTTGAAATGATGATCTCAAATGAAACATTTGTTCTTTTATATCCTCCACAAACAAAAAAGATTGGCCACCAAGCACACACACAACTTCAAATTTGAACATTGGTCATGGGCAAAAAATATTTCACTTTGAAAGTTACGGTGCTAAAAATAGACTACTAGAAACAATAGAACACATGCTCAGAACTTAAGAGCGAAACAAAAACACAAACAAAAATAGGGGGATGGGCACTGGCCATACCACATAAACTACAAGTCGGGGCATCGAGGGTCGATCAACGAGCATGCTGATAAGGGAAGTCCGAAAGTCTGACAAATATAACAATGGGGTAGGGAACAAATGGAAGGCATAACAAGCTGGAGAAGTCTGAAACTCCAAGAAGGAGAAGGGAATACTGGAGCTAGAAGCAAAGGCATACTCAGGAAGGGAAAACAAGTAGAGATGAAAACAAAAAAGACACAAATACAGACCTAATATGTACAGACTTATATTGATGGAAATAGGTCAAGACAAATCTATCTAATGCAGACCAGATTATATTATAAATGTATATATTTGTAATACATGAATTAATATTATATATTTAAGTCGATTCCTTAATCTCTCTCTAATGTGTATGTGGGATAGGGAGTTTGTGAAGGGAGAGGAGTAATCCGATCACATTGAGGTGGAAATCCCAAAATTGGTGAGAACCCTGAGGGAACCTCTTGTAGACTATTTCCATACCCGAGCACGGTAATTCTACCATCCACCATAGGTATTAGTCAAGATTGGGAATACGGCCTTATCATAGAACCAAATAATAGTATTGCATGTGTTGTTGCCTGATTCTTCATACTGAACTATGATAACAATAGACTATGAATATTTGATCACTTGATAAGTATACATCTAATATACACGTTTAAAAAAATGTAATTATTTCTTTAATCCCAATCCTGAATTCGACCCAATTCTAGTCCATTGCTAGGACGGTTCTAGAAAGACATTTAACGTTATCGTTAGTTAAATAAATGACTATACAGGGGTCGTAAAAAAGTTAAGTTATTTTCTTTAGTCCCACATACACTGGTGAAGAGGGTCGAACTCCTTGGAAGTGATATAAAAGAAACTTTGTGGAGTTCATTTTTCATGTTGGGTTGGTGATTTCAAGAGTTCGTTTGCTGGAGATTTTTTCTCAAAGGTATGTGTGGCCGAAAATTTCCTAGGATGCCGGTTTGGGTTCGGGTTCAAGTTTGAGTACGAAGGACCGGTTTGCCGGTACGGCAAAATTTTGGAAAGGGGTTTGGGTTCGTTTGGGTTCGTTAGTACAAAAACATATAAAAATTATATATATACATATTTATGCAGCCTAGAGCATGAGTTAAGATTAGAATGTCACATAGTATCATAAAAACATTTAAACAAAAACACTTGTAAATTTGTAATCATAGCATCATGAATCATGATCATACCATCATATACTTCAAGTTCAACATCAAAGATTTAAAATTTTAAAACATTAAAAATAAGTTATAACATCAGTTCAAGTATCGTTGTTTGAAGTTCAACCAAAGGATTAAAACTTTATTGATATTCTATTCTTCTTCATCTTCTTCTTCTTCGGCATTAGTTGACTCACAAATAGAGCTAAGACCAATGGGATCATCTGCACAAATAATAGTATTGGCGTCAAAATCATCATAGTCATCAAGTGCAAGCCAAGAAGTGGAAGCATCCAAGTCCGCAAGCTCTACATTTATATCCCACCTCTTTGTATCCCCTTCATTGTATTCTTTACTCTTGTGTGAGACGAGACGCAAGTTGTAATGCACAAATACCAAGTTCTCCGCTCTTTTTGATTGCAACTTTGCACTTCACTGAGTGAATGAAAGCATATGTGCTCCAATTTCTTTCTGCTGCAGATGAACTAGAAACCTATGAAGACAAGACAAAGTAAACAATTAAAATAAAATTATTAATCTTATAAAATAAAAATTACTTCCTAGTCATGAAGATAAAGTAAACTATTTTTTTAAATAAAACTTGTGATATAATTTTGATTGCAAGGGGCTGCAATAGTTGGAATCTTTGGCCATGGAGGTACCACCAACTATGAGCATCCTTCCTAAACCAATGACGAAGAGCATCATTACTTAGACCTCTTACATTCACAAACTCTATGAACTCATCCGTAATCACATCTCGCATATCATCATCAGGAAAGAGTCTTTCAAATGCTGTCTTGTACCCATCAGACACTTCTACATCTCTATAGGGTGGAAGCCTTCTTGGTTGATCAGTAAATTGGGTGCTATAGTATTTAGGCGTCAATGCATAAGCAAGCAAATGTAGAGGAGTGGTCATTTTGTTCCATCGTTCTACAACAATTGCTTGCAATTGTTTGAAGAAGGTCTCTTGGGGATCTTGCTCTTTTTCATTTACAATTTGCTTGATCTTCTCAAGCATTGAGTCTATGTCATCATAGATCTCTCCAAGGCAAGGCCTATCCATGTCAGTGTACCTAAGCACGCTCATAATGGGCTCGGTGAACTTAATGAGATATTCCACACGTTCCCACCATGAGTCATCCAATATCCTTTGCTTTATTTTGGTTGCCCTCTCATTGTTGCTTTGCTTCCATATAGCCCAATTGTTGTTGATTACCATATTGCAAAGTGCCTCTTTCAGTTGCACAAGTCGTCTCAAGACAATTAAATTTGATGAGAAACGAGTCTCAACAACCTGTAACATAAATTAGAGCCAAAAAAATACAACTATTAGATACATACTTTAAAACAAAATACACATTACACAATCAAAATATGAAAATCGGAAATTGTAAGATACTAATTTTTTTTTTAAAATTAAATTACTAACTTGAGTTCAAGTTCACTTACCTTCAGTAGCTCCAAACGTGAGAACATTCTGAATATTCCCTGAGTCATGTGGTGGTTTGTGACGAACATCTGGATGTCCTCAGCCTCTACATACACCTCTTTGATCCATCCAATTTTGTTCCCAATCTTTTTTAGCATAAGATTGAGTGAATGGACTACACAAGGTGTCCAAAAGATATGCTAATATACCAACAAACCAACGATCTACAATTCTTTGTGTTGTCCGTTATGACTTGGACAACATTTCTAGCACCCACTTGCTCAATGGCAAAGATGAGAATATTAGCAATAAATGGCCCATCTTTTACTCGCCCTTCACAATCCATGGATTTCAAAAACATTGCCCCTTTAGGCAACACCGCCAAGACATTGATCAAGGGACGATTTCTAGCATCTTTCCACCCATCCGAAACAATTGACACCCATGTCTCAATCCATGAATCCCTTATGGGCTTCAATTGATCATCAATCACCTTGACCTCTTGATCCAACAAGGTGGTTCATACTCTCTCATTATCGGGGCCCTTATACCCTCTTTGAACTTCATTGGCACTTTTCAACATCTTCTTCCAATATGGAGAGCGAACAACACTAAAAGGCAGCCCATTTGCATACAAGCATCTTGCCGCGTCAATGTCGACAATTTCTCGACTCTGATTTTGAAATGCAATTTCTAGTGGTCCCTTTCTTTGTGTGTAAGGGGTGCTTCACTTTCATTATCAAGGCCAACTGATGTAGTATAAAAGGGGTGATCTTCTATCACAACATCTGTAGAGGGGGGTTGCATTCCCTTTGCTTTTTTTTTACTTATACTGCCACTAGTTGTAACTTGTCTAAGTTCTTCTCTCTCTCCTACTGCCTCATGCTCTGCAATATATTTTAATACTGTTGCATTTCGTATAGGTGCACCTTTTTTTCCAGGGCATTTCTTGACTCCTCTTCCAGGGTATCCACACAAATGGCCTACCACACGAAATATAAACTATTCCTTTCTACATTACAACCCCGACATTTCCAACAGAATGCACCACCTCCTAGAAGGGGTCTTACAATATCAACATACTTACACAAAGGAGAATCAGAAGGGGGTTCTACTCTTTGTTCAATATTGCCTACTAGGGAAGAGGTAGATGTCATTGTCGTTCCTTTTCCTATGGCAAGAAATTGTATACATATTCAATATAAAAACAAGAGAATCAAAAATTCTGGAAAAAAATTGGTAGATCTTATGGACAATGAAAGAGAAATGAAAAAAAAATGCTTAAACAAAAACAAAAATGAAAAAGAAAATGGAACAAGAACTTACCTCTTCCATTCATTGTAAGCTTGCAAAGGTGTAGGTCCTATAGGAATGAGGCAGAACCGAACTCTTCAAATCAATCTTCCAACTCCTCCTTGCACAACCGAACTCTTGCTCAACCATCTATTTGCTCTTGCTCAGGACAAAATAACCTATTTGCACACCACAAATGAGAATGACAAGTCAACATAAGCCTTTCAAATCCACTTTTTAGGGTTGTAGATGTAAAAATATTATAAATTTTGCAAATAAATGTCACTTTATCTCCATCCATGGGCCCAAGTTCAGCGAAGTTCGCCTGGGGTGCGACATTTTTTGGCTGGTCCGCCCGGGTCTAAAACGACCATTGAGTGGTTCGAACTTGATGTCCGTGGATCGGACCCTATCCGGACCCAGACCACGAACCAGTTCGAACTTGGCCTAGTCCAGCATCTAGTCTGGACAATCTGGGCTTCAAACCATCATGAGCAACATTCTTCACGCTATTGAGAGATACAGTTTAGAGAATCACTTGGTGCTTTAACACAAGAAGTACAACTACATTTATTGACCATTAAGAGTTCATATCTCAAGGGGTTTGCACTGCACATCAACTAAGGAGGAGGTCAACTTGAGGATACATTTCACTGAGATTGATAGTTGTTATTACATTACTAGTCGTCCCATTTTGGCTGGGTTAAACCATATCTGGTTGCTGATTACATGTTGGGAACTAGAAATCTGAGTTTAGAAGGGGTCAGCTAGGGTTCGGAAGGCAAAAATAACTCACAAAGATTAATATTTTCTGTTTGGAGACTATCCTAGCTAGTCGTACCATCTTGAAAACTTATTGGAGAAGACACCTAGGGTTTGGAGCTTCTAAAATGAAAATTTTGTGAACAGCAAGGACATTTTCATTGCTGCATTTTTTGGGTATGTGTTATTTAGATAATAAATGATATTTAATGATCTCAGTTGTCATTATTTCGAAGAAAAAATGAATATTGAAGTCCGAGTTTAAATCAAGAAACCTCAGCAGTGTTATTTCTAAAGTTTATTGCATATCTCTTTCAATTAAAGCTAAGTTGCCGATTTGGGTGCAGATTCGGATACGGATGCGAGAATCGAGTGCACAAATGCGTGAAAATTTTTTGGGGGGGATGCGGATGTGTTTATATATATACATTTTTTAATATATATATATATATATATATACACATATATATGCAAAGAAATGCAAGAAATATACAAAAATAAATCATTTGATAGTATGAATAATGATACTTCGCCATTGATCAAGATTCAAGATATTTCATATTTGATAGTTCAACTTAAAACTTCATAGACACAAATATTCAAATTGAAAGAAGTTCAATAACTAATTACTCATGTTCAAGATTCCAATGCACTTTGAACTACAAAATCAAAACTTAGTTCATGCTTCAATGTTCATCAATCAAGAGTCAAGACTCAAGACTCACTAATCAGATTCAGAATCATAAGGATTCTCAAGAAAATCCACATTCTCATCATCTCCAACTACTGCAAGTTCAAGATCATTTGAACCAAAAACGGTTCCACTTGTACTAGATGCACCATGTGTCATGGTATCATCACCATCATTTGTGATTGTAGTAAGATCATGAAGCATTGCATCCAAGTTTACACACTCAGGGGCTACATCCCAAAGCTTGGTTGACCCTTCCTTGTATTGATTCTCCTTACGTGACAACAAACGCAAGTTGGTATGAATGTAAACCAAGTCCTCAGCTTTTTTTGAGCCCAACCGGTTGTGCTTCACTGAATGGATATAGGAGTATGCACTCCAATTCCGTTTAGCAGCAGAAGAACTTGCAACCTGGATAGTGTTCACAAAATTAAACATACAAATGAAAAACAAATTAAAGAATGTTAATTGATGTCACCTACCTCCCGATACACCCAAAAAAACACTCTTTTACTATAGTTGATGTCAACATTTTACTATTTAGGGCTTTTCCTACCCAAAAAATTAGTGTTCATCCAAAAGCACATGGATTTCAACCCAAAAATCCTAAAAAAAGAACTCAATGGAGCTCTACAATCACCGGATTGACTCAAATGACACCTTAAATTCATTCTTTGTCCATGCAAGTTGGGATACAAATGTAAAAAATGATAAATTCCGCTTGTGTTCAACTAAATGCAATTGTTAGGTTTTCATGTCCTAGCTTCTTCACATCATCCTATGGTGTTGTATATAGTAGATTTTTCAGTTCTCCCATGCCATTACACACTAGAACTAGAGGCATAATGAATGAAAAGATACTTTGATTTGTGCAAAATTCCTACATGATACCTACACAGATTTCAACATTTTTCTTTGCGATTTTCACAAATTATGGAAAACAAATGTCAAAGGATCGACAACTACAACAAAGGACTTATGGGTCTTCACATGCCATCACAATTTTGTCATCCTAAGGCTTCCTTAAGTGAGAAACAACAGATCTATATAAACCAATGAGCTATTTATACTCAAATTTGGTCGCTAAACTTATAATCCAAACCTATATAAATTGTAATCTCCCCAAGGTTCTTGGCATTTGAAGAATAAATTATTTTTCTTAAGCTCATTTATGGAGGTCTTACAGAACCTATCTTTCTTGTGGAAAGGTTTTCTATACTCACTTGTAGTTTTGATATTTGTAGATGGTGTTTCTAGTCTCAAAGTTGTTTCAATGGCATCATCTAAGGTTATTGGTTTAAGGGCACTTACCAATCCCCAGAGTCAATCTTTCAATCCTTCAACAAATAGATAGGTCAGCCTAACATCATCAATTCCTGAGACTCTGACTGCAATTCTTTGGAAGTCAGTTATGTAATCATTCAATGTCTCTTGCTGTTTTATTTGAGTTAATTCTTTAAAATCTTTTTGGGCTGCTTCCAGTCAAACCTTTTGATCAGTTTTTGCAAGGATTCATCGTAGGAGATTACATTTTTCTGTCCTTGGGTGTAGATTCCATGGTGCCACCATTCATTGGCCAATCCTTCTAAATGCGCTGCATCCACTTCTGCCATTGGGTTGAGGGTAAAATAAGTATTCAACTTTTGTAACCTTGCATGGGCCATTATTTTATCAGACCCATCAAAGTTTGGAAGAGTTATTTTGTTTACTTTGTGTTTCAAGACCTTACTTGGATGTCTCCTTTCTTTTCTGGTTGCTTCATGTCTCTTTGTTTCACAAAATTCCCTAAATGATATATTTCTTCTCACTTCAGGGTCTAAATTTGTGTAGGCCGTGGCCATTTCCTTGGTGTTGTTGGTGGGTGGATTTAATTTTTCTTCCACCCTTGGTATATCATCTTTAGGTAGGAAGGAGGGTCTCAATATCCTAGATGTAGAAGATCCATAATTATTTTCTGAATGATTTGAACTTATGTCTCTCCCATTTGGGGAAATCCCATGTTTTGTAAGGCCTACAGAAGTACTTGGGTTGTTCTTTCATTTTGGTCCATTAATGCTTTGGTTGTCATCTCCATGAATGTTCTCAAATCATTTTCCCTTGAATCACCTGTGTTATTGTTTTGATTGGAGTTAGAATTTGTTGTTTGTTTTCTTCTTTCCCTTTCTAAGATCCCTTGTGCCCTTTGGCTATTTTGCATTAACTTATCCTTCATAGGATGGAAGGATTAAAGTTCTGATACCAACTCTAATGTCCCCTGCTAGGAGGTTGTCAATTTCCAATGATTAACATAAATCACTATGCATTTAAATCAGATTAAATTAAGAAACAGTCAAAGATTCATGATACATTTGATAGTAACAAACTTAAGTCCCAATTCCTTACTTCTCTCCTAATCATCAACCCTAAGGAGGACAGGGATTTACTTGTCGTAGGGCGTTTGACACCAATCTACAAGTAGGCTCCCTCAAAGCTTCAAGACCCCATCCGTATCCTAACTAGGGATTCACCTACCTTGTGAGGATTATCTCCCCTCTCCTATACAACACCAACCTATCTACTCTTAAGGGGCAATAGCGAGTGATTAAGGAAAGGCTAGGAGTGTATTAACTTCAGATGGATTAAAATTAGATATAAGTAAACACGTATGAATAAAATACAATATCTCCGATATATATATATATATATATATATATATATATATATATATATATATATATATATATATATATATATATATCTGATTTCATTACTATAAATTGATAGTAAGCTACAGTACATATACTGGACCATATACCAGTCCTTTATTCTTAATAGTAGTATACAAATTAGTATTGATGTATAGGTGTATTACAGCATGCCAATTTACTATTACAATTTACACTTGCTGACAGAATAAATATGGACTGATCATTGTCCTGATCTGATGAGTAAATATAATCTGTAATCCTCATTCGATGCCTGTTGAAGATAGGTTAGAGAGTTTTCTTATATGGAATGAGAAGTCACCTCTTAAGAGTCATGTCTCATGGTTATTCATTAATGCCTCCCTTCTTCACTAATCGTATCCCTTAACTTAATCATCGCATCTTTTTTATGTAGATGCTGATAATTGACTTATCATTGTATCCCTTCACAATTAGTTTTTTGTTTATTGGTGCTTATTGGTAATCTTAATAAGCACCTTCCATAATTGCTGGCAGTGATTATCATTGGTTAGGCACAATAGTCAAAGGACGCTGAGTTGTAAGGATGCAATGGTGATAGTTATGGTAACTGTTTGCCTTCCGTCTAGAAGAAGCTGCCGCTCTCATGCTCATTCGTTATCGTGATTGCTAACTGTTGGAATCAAATCATGTTGCTGACTATATCATCACTGATGGTCTTTGTTCTGACTAACACCTGTTATTAGTCGTTGCAGTCTCAGTTACTATCTTCAACACCTCTGTCTAATCTGTTTAAGGTTCCGGACAGGGGCCATGACATTTTGGGGTATAAAACATTGAATGTCTTAATTGTAAATGGAGTAATATGTCTTGTAGAATGTAGAAAGAGTTTGTAAATGCACATCTATATAATGGTATGTTTCCATGGCTATTTTGAATGATTTAGGTGAATATTATAATCACAGTTTTGTATTTCTTCTTGCTACATTTGCCAGCATGAATGTAATGAGAGTTTGGTGCTAGTGTGACTATTAGAATAATTTAGAATCATATTTTATTAATGCTCAATATTGTATGTTAGTATAAATATTAGAATGTTTCTAATATTTAGTTAGTTGTAGCTAGAATAGAATGTTTCTAATATTTAGTTAGCTGTAGCTAGAATAGAATGTTTCTATTCTAGACGATCGTTTGTAAGGAAACATCATTCATCTTCTTGTATATATAGATCGTTTGATCTTTGTTAATATATCAGAAAGTATTCTACCATCTACTTTTTGTAACATGGTATCAGAGCCATTTCTTTAAATTTTTTCAGAAAATTTATAAATTCTTTCGAAATTATTTGCTCAAATTTTTTGAATTAATTTCTGTCTATTCCCACATTGTGGGATCTGCTGCTGCTCACGTCTAGGGTTTGTGAGTTTGGCCAGTTTTCAGCCTTGTTCAGCCACATCTTTTTTCTGCAAATTCTGCCATTAATTTTTGGAGGTTTTTTGCAACAGGCCGTTTTTTTCGAAACCCTAATTTTTTGGGCTCGAAAGTTTTTTTGATTACAGATTCTTGATGGGTTTTTCGAGAGCTCAACTAGGTTGTCCATTTTTTCTGGGTGCCTCGATTTTTGTGCCTCAATTTTCGAGCCCGCAAATCCAAATTTCAATAGCATATTCTTTTTGGGTTTTTCGAGATCTCAAATGGGTTGTTATCAAATTTTTCTGGGTGCCTCGATTTTTGTGCCTCAGTTTTTGAGCCAGTGGATCTAATTTTTGACATCATATTTCTTTTGGGTTTTTCGAGCTCTCTTCTAGGTGCTTCTCTGTTTTTTTTGGGTCTTCCAATTTTTGACCTCGAAGTGCGTGTCATCTGAAATATTCATTTTTTTTGGCAAACATGCTATGAGCATCTATATCAACAGCCTCAGAAGTCAGTCTCCATTAAAAAGCAAGCTAATGCTGCTAAACACTCAGAGCAGAAAGAATCTTCCTTTCATGCCTTTATGGCCAAAATACCTATAGATCATGTGAAATCTTCTACCTAGTACATAGATTCCGGTGCCTCTTGTCATTTCACTCACAGGCGTGACTGGTTTGTTGAGTTCTCTCCCTACACTGACTCAGTTATCTTTGGCGGTGGTGAAGAGTACAATGTTGTCGACAAGGGCAATGTTCAGATACAGTCTGGAGGAAGAAAACTCATGTTCCTCAATGTGTGTTATGTTCCTGGCATGAACCATAATCTTCTTTCAATTAGTCAGATTATGAGGCACTCTCCTCAGCTGGATGTTGTTTTTAGTGCACATAAGTGCTTGATTGTTGATCGTACTTCTCATACTACACTTGTTGTTGGCCTTGAGGATCATGGTCTTTAAAAGCTTGTGGACTCAGGCGATTCTCTTGAGCGTGCCTTCATAGCAAAATCTTCTGCTATCAGCAGTCTCTGGCATCAGCGATATGGTCACCTGAATATTTAGTATCTTGCACAACTTGTTTGGGACGATCTAGTACATGGCCTACCGGATATTCAGACCCAAAATCATCGAGTTTGCGGAGCTTGCCAGGCAGGGAAGCAACACAGGACACCGTTCAAAGATGGTGACTCATGGCGAGCATCTAAGGTACTCCAACTAGTTCACGCTGATATATGTGGTCCTATGAATACTACTTCCATTACTAGGTACAGGTATTTCTTACTCTTTGTTGATGATTTCAATCACAAAATGTGGGTATATTTTCTTAAGAAAAAATCAGATGCATTTCCTGTATTTCAGACATTTAAGGCCTTAGTAGAAAAAGAGTCTAGTTCTTCTATTCTTACTCTTAGGTCTGATAATGGGGGGGAGTTTTGTTCTTCTGTTTTTTCTACCTTCTACGCTACTCATGGCATCAAGCGTCAGTTTACCACACCACACACCCCTCAGCAAAATGGTGTTGTAGAGCGGCGAAATCGTACCATTACAAAGATGGCTAGGGCTATGCTGGAACATAGAAACGTACCTAAAAAATATTGGGCAGAAGCAATATTCACAGCAATATATCTTCTTAATCGGTCACCCACTTATGCAGTTAAACATAAGACTCCTGAGGAAGCATGGTCTGGTCGCAAACCTAGGATCAACCATTTAAAAGTTTTTGGCTCTCTAGCATATGTATGGATTCCTGATGCCAAGCGCACTAAGTTGGATTCCAAGAGTCAAAAGCTTATGTTTACAGGGTACAGTGACACTCATAAGGCCTATAGACTAATTGATGTAAACACTGATCGTTTAATCTTCAGTCGTGACGTTGTATTTGATGAGGAACTAGGACCATTTCAGCTCTCTTCCTCCCCGCAGCATTTTGAGACTCAGCCTTCAGAGACCTCCGACTTGGGTCTTCCTATTTCATGTGATTCATCTGATGAGCGAGCTGATTCTAATGCACCACCTAAGCTCCCTCCGGACAATGCCATTCTTGCTCCTAATCCTGATCTGCTTCCTCATCCAGCTATTCCTTCTGCATCTAATATTGGCCCCTCTTCTCTTCGGCCTAAATGGTGGGCTAAGACAATCAGTGATCTTCGTCCTAATGAACTCATTGAGGGTAGAACCTCCAGAAATAAGAGCATTCAGCATAACACAGTTAATGTTGCTCTCATGGCTAACATCCACAGTATCTCTGAGCCTCAAACATATGCAGAGGCCAAAGGAATTCCAAAATGGGAACAGGCAATAGATGTTGAGTTCCAAAGTCTTCAAAAGAATCATACCTGGGTTCTTTCAGACCTTCCTCCAGGGAAGAAACCCATTAGCTGTAAATGGGTCTATAAGGTCAAATATCATGCAGACGGTACCTTAGACAAATATAAAGCCAGATTAGTTGCTCGAGGATTCACCCAGCGAGAAGGCATTGACTATGAGGAGACTTTTGCTCCTACAGCTAAGATGAGTACTATTCGCCTTCTCCTTGCCATTGCAACTTAGTATGGTTGGAAAGTTCACCGGATGGATGTGAAGAGTGCCTTTCTAAATGGTGAATTGCAGGAAGAAGTCTACATGACGCAGCCTCCCGGTTTCAAGGTTGCCGGTTCAGAACCCAAAGTATGTAGACTCCGGAAAGCCCTCTATGGTCTTAAACAGGCCCCTCGGGCATGGTACATAAAAATTGATCAGTACTTGGTTGCTCGTGGATTTCAGCGTAGTCTTTCAGACAGTAATCTGTATATCAAACACTCTGGTAATGATATTCTCTTTCTTGTTATCTATGTGGATGACTTAATCATTACTGGGAGTTCAGAACATTTGATTTCCGAAATCAAACAGGATTTGTGCAGCACTTTTGATATGACAGATCTCGGACTACTTCATTTTGTTTGGGTATGGAGGTTTGGTAGACTAACAGTAGCATTTTTCTTTCTCAGTCTAAGTATGCCAGAAGCTTGCTTGACAAGTTTCGAATGCAGGATTGCAAACCAGCCTCCACTCCTATGGAGACTGGTCTGAAATTGTCCGCACAATCTGATTCTCCTCCTATAAATGAAACCCTCTTCAGGCAACTAGTGGGTAGTCTCATCTATATCACTGCTACTAGACCTGATCTCAGCTTTGCAGTCAGCTACATCTCCCGATTCATGACAAACCCCAAGGTTGATCATTGGGTTGCAGCGAAGCGTGTTCTGCGCTATGTACAAGGTACCTTGGATTATGGACTTCTTTACACTCGGAGTGCTGCTGTTGAGAAATCTAGACCGTCCTATAGAGATAATATATACTCGTTTGATATTGTAGAATACAATTACCTTCATTATTGATTGATTCTACAATAACAATAGGGTATATGTATATATTGAATAGTCATGTAACGAATAGACATGACCGTATATACTTATGGTCATGTCACTTCATTACATAACTATTAGTTAACATATCTTAACCAATAGTTTATTCATACTTTGTATAATATATATATATATATATAAGTATACACATATGCATATTAATATATACTTACTTTTCAATTATATTATATAGTATATATATATATATAAATATATCTATATTTATATGCATATCATGATTGTCTCGTCGTTTATTAAACACGAACGAACAATACTTTAACACTCCCTCTTGAGAGAGAGTTTAATAGAATTTGTAGAATCTTTTCATATCATGATATCCGGCACATCCGGGATAGACCCTTTCGGGAGTCGATCATGATAGGCGTCAAGATATCCGGCACATTGGGGACAGACCCTTTCGGGAGTCGATCTTGACTAGTTATTACACACCAAGTAATATCATAAGCAACAAGATATCCGACACATCCGAGACAGTCCCTTTCGGGAGTCAATCTTGAAGCCTGGTTAACTATTTTCAAGATCGTCACCTTGAAATAGTAACCCAACACACGTGAAAGATCGTCACCTTTCATAACACAAAATGAATGGGCCCATAAAGTCTACCATGACTTCCGACACTTCGGGACACACAATTTAATGTAGTCTCATCATGACAGTAGACTTCAATATCATGATCTCCGCACAGTCGGGACACACAATTAAGTATTCTATCATGATATGGTTTCGTTATTACACATCCAATAATAACAAGAGTCAAGAGCTCCGCACAGTCGGGACACACAATTAAGTAGTCTATCTTGACACTTTGGTTCACTATTATCAAGTGAGGAAGGCTTCCACCTTAAACTTGTCTATCAAAGACAAGAAGCATTTAAGATACAAAATGATAGATCACTAAGGCTGAAAACCTCTTTTCAACTAAGACTTTATTCCTCAACATCAGGAATACTTCCTCTGAATTAATATGACCACAATCCCGGGTTGCCATCTTAATTTGATCTTCTAGCTTCTCCCACTGACATGAAAGCATAGCCTTCTCACATGTTAATTCATCATAATTCTCTGCTACAGTTTCTTGATCACTAGGTAACCAACAAAACATGGTCTACTCCCTCTGAATCAAGATCTTCGAATGTCCACTGATGCATATCCTTTTGCTTCCTCTTCTGTCAGGGAGGCATACCCTATTTATGTACTCAGCTCAGTGTCATTGCAGGAAGTGACTTCATACTTTGAGAGAATCAATATCTCGTACACGAATAATCTGAATAGTCATAAGGTTGACAACTCACTTTGACTAGCATGGGATGCATTTTGATCTTTTCCAAGGCCACAACATTAATACTCCCTCTTGGACTTGAGGGAAGATAATAAAAACCTCTAGTGTGATGTTCATCTCAATAACCTGTAGTCTCAAGCTGTATGGAATGCCACAATCAGAGATTCTATCCATGTGCATCTCATCGGTGATTCTATCCACGAGTTTCCACTTCTATAGACTCAGAATTGTTTCACCTTCAACAATGATCTCCCTCTCAATCAATATGATCGATTTTGTCACGAGTTGACTGAATCATCTGCTCCCTCTGAATGTGAATTTCAACCTTCTGACTTCCTCGTCCAAGGTTGCCTTCAATGGATTGTCAAACTCCCTCTGAATGTTATTTCTTCCTATTAGAAGAAACATCTTTAGCCATCAACTCTGTCTCATGACTGCACGCATCAAGTTCTTTCTCCCTTGAATACAATCTCTTATGTTTCTTGATCCATCCTGAAATCTCTTATTGTCAAATATTGCGGCCCTCTGGCAACTTCTACTAAACTTAGTCTCCTTTGTCGGTTCTGCACCGACTGTTTGACAAGAATGCATTTGATTTATTTTTTTTAATTTTTATTTTAGTGATTGGGTAAATTACAATAAGTTTTCTTGTCCATAGTTGTACCATGCTGAATATGTTCACAATTATATTGTGCAACATTAGTCCACCAATCTACTTTAGGTTTAAGGATCATATTCTGAATAGACACGGTCAAACCTGGAACCTTCCAAGGTATGCTTGCCTAACAACGCCAAGCTTCACTCAGTTGCTATAAGGTCGTGTGATATCAATCCTGTCACTTCTCATAGCATTTACAATCTTTAGAAATACTCTAACTCCTCATTGATTTTAGAATTTGTATAGTTTCGAAATGAAGCATCCGTGAATTCTTCGTGCTATAGTCTCCTATCCCATTAGTTTGGGGATTTGAAATATTCAAATTTCTGTCAGATGTTGAAAACAAGTCTCGTAGCAACAATACCATAGTCCCTTCACATAAATGTTCTGCTCTTTTGTTGTCCTATTTGCCTTGCATATCACCTTCCTTTATAAAGGAATTATCCATTCAAGGGTTGTAAAACTCTTACGTGTGGAGAAAGATGAGCAACTTCTACAAAGGCACTTCTTCCACACAAGTACGAGTATGTGTCATGTCATTGCTTCACAAGACACAACTCACCAAGTCCACCAATTCAACCTCATCTCAATAAGGCCTATCTCAGTGTATCTCTCACAAGCATTATTGTCTAGCAGTGTCTTCAATTCCTATATTATAGTCTGCATCTCCAATCATTGAACAATCCTTTCAGAAGAGCGGTGTCAGTGAGTTGAATGAACATAGGACATTTTCGATATATTCATTCAGATAGATTGAGGATCTTCGGATACTCCAAACGGATGTTAACATGTCGGATGAGTCCCAATTAGGATTTATGTAAGAAGTTGAGATTGCTTCAGATCACCAATGTCTTTGAATTTTCACGGAGGGAATTAGGAAGTAATTATTACTCTTGTTTTTGGCATCCAATACTATCAATAGTTGGAGTCAACCTAATCATGGATCTCACAAATATCGATGGCTTTGACACCCCAAGTTGAAGTCTTCATTCTTAGCCAGCGAGCACTTCGAGGGGACTCACAAATACAATATTAGATGAAAGTCCTTGATGCTCTGATGGATACAGGTGTTGTTCCAAAGCCATCAATAACATATAGAATTTTGGCCTTACGTCTACCAATGATTCCAAGATATAATGGAGGATATGTGATGTGCATCAAGTAGACTTTTTATAAGACCAGGCGATATCACTGTGTGTAACTTAGTGGTATCCAGAAACACTCTGACTTAGTTGCTTGAACTGTCGATTCTGTCACTTGTGCTACAGGTCTGAGGAGTCGAGAACTCCCAATTGCTTTGCCTAATTATTATATACCGCTCCTGTAATTCTGAACATCCTCATTGATTGGGGAGGCGCCCTTTTCGCCTCAACTGGTTCTTCAGTCCAAATATTAGGTCACGGTCTTACAACAACAATCAACAGTTTGGAGACTCTTCAACAATGAGTTATTCCTCTCAAATCAGTGATTTGTTTATGTGATGGGGCCACTCTATAGGCAAGAGTGTGCATTGCGTTGAGAAAAGTAGCAAACTTTCCGACAATTGTCAAGGACCTTGCTTGTAGCCACCGCAGGTAGGGTGCACCAGTGTCGCACGCTTATGGATGTCTGTTCTTTAATATTTCTTTCTTCAACGTTGAGAGTGGTTTCGACTTTCCTCTTTATGACTGTATGGTCACAAAACATAGGTAGCGGACATACCTTGTTCCATCAAATTTCACTGCGATAAATTTTGCCCATCATCTCCCGTCAATGAACATTATATTTAGCATGAATTATTTCAATGGTATCCTTACTTCACGAGCACAAACTTTATAGTTATTGAACCGGTTATTAAGGTATGTGAAATAATTTCCTCTTAAAACTTTCTAATTTGCTTCTTCTGGTAAATCTAAATCTGATCGGATCTTTTCTCAACCTGCTCTGATTATCGTATTTTAAATTTTTCAATATAATATTCCAATATACGTGAATGCTTGTACTTTGCTTTTCACTAATAGATTTTTGTGTATATATTTTATTCTATAGATTAGGCTCTGATACCATGTTGAGAAATCTGGACCGTCCTATAGAGATAATATATACTCGTTTGATATTGTAGAATACAATTACCTTCGTTATTGATTGATTCTACAATAACAATAGGGTATATGTATATATTGAATAGTCATGTAACGAATAGACATGACCATATATACTTATGGTCATGTCACTTCATTACATAACTATTAGTTAACATATCTTAACCAATAGTTTATTCATACTTTGTATAATATATATATATATATAAGTATACACATATGCATATTAATAAATACTTACTTTTCAATTATATTATATATATATATATATATATATATATATATATATATATATATATATATATATATATATATAAATATATCTATATTTATATGCATATCATGATTGTCTCGTCGTTTATTAAACACGAACGAACAATACTTTAACAGTTGCTCCTCAACTCAATGGGTTCACAGATTCTGATTGGGATGGCTCCGTTGACAAAAGAAAATCTACCTCTGGATATGTGTTCAATTTAGGATCGGGTGCGGTCACCTGGACCAGTAAGAAGCAACAGGCGAGGGCTCTCTCTTCGACAGAAGCAGAATATAGAGGAGCTGTCAAGGCAGCTTGTGAGGCAGTTTGGCTTCATCAAATGCTTGCAGATATGCAACTACCTCAAGCAGGTCCAACTCCTTTGTTTTCAAACAATCAGGGTGTACTCAAACTTGCCAAAAATCCAGTCTTCCATGAACGCACCAAACACATAGAACTCCATTGTCATTACATTTGGCAGTTGGTAGAAGATGGATCTATTCAATTGCTATATGTTCCTACCTCGGAGTAGCCAGTAGATATTTTCACCAAACCCCTTGGTTCTGACAAGTTTGTAAAATTCAAGGGCTCTATTGGTGTAGTTAATAGATTGAGCATTAAGGGGGGGTATTAGAATAATTTAGAATCATATTTTATTAATGCTCAATATTGTATCTTAGTATAAATATTAAAATGTTTCTAATATTTAGTTAGTTGTAGCTAGAATAGAATGTTTCTATTCTAGACGATCGTTTTTAAGGAAACATCGTTTATCTTCTTGTATATATAAATCGTTTGATCTTTGTTAATATATCAGAAAGTATTCTACCATCTACTTTTCGTAACAATGACGGCACCTAATGTATTGAAAATGCTTTGTAATAGCCATTCCTTTATTCAACAAAAGTTGATGTAGTTCTAATTATGTATTATTAAAATCTCCATTAAATGAAATGTAATCTTGAATTTGTGTATGAATACATATGTAGTTTTATTGATACTCTACTTCTCTACCCTTCTTTCTCCTTTTCTATTCATGACTATATTGCCCAATGGAGTAGGCATTACATCTGCATTGGTGAGAGATCATCCATTCCACCATTTAAACAATGTCTATTTTAGTTAGACATACGTTTAGACTAGGTTTTATGCATGTTGTTCAATATTTAGTGTTACAAACCAAGGATGATTTTAAGCAAAAATTAAACAACGAAATCATCAGAGAGTTTAAACATGCATGTCTGCACCTTGCTATTGTATAAAATGATAACTGAAACTATCTTTAGGAATTAAAATGAAGCTAATGTTTGTAAGTGCATATGCAAGGTTTATCATCAACTATATAGAGGTCATACGCAGCTAGTTACACTTGATATGTTGGGGTGACTTCGTACATAAGGCACCGTACGGTGAGGCACCGTACAGGTAAGTCCACCGTACGGGTAAGTACTAAGCCCACCCAATGGTGTTGGCAAATATGACAAAGTAATAGTGAAGCCACCATACAGTTAGCTCACCAAACGGTGAGTCCATCGTGCGGGGTCCACCGTACGAGGTCCACCGTAGGGGAAGTAAGGTCGTATGGTGCAATAGTTGGATGGTGCAGCCGGTACAAGGAGGCCCAGTATGGTGAAGTGGTACGACAAGTATGGTGAAGCCATACACAGAGACTAGTGCCGGTATGAGTACGGTGAGAAGTTCCAATGCAGTGTCAGCATGGTGCCAGCTCCAGTATGGTAGTCTCGCACGGTGCCATTTCCGATACGTTGGGTGTCAGTTTTGATACGGTGTGAGGCAGAGTTGGTTGACCATTGACATAACCGAATTTTGTAACGAATTGCAGAGTATATAAATGTCTGTGAGATTCGTTAGGAATTGGGGCTGAAATAGTGAAGTGTCAGGTTGATTGTAACACAATCTAAGCCTATGAGCCTGTGCAAGAATCCGTTGTGAATTGTATGTAACATTGTTTACTGTAATACAAAGAAGTTTCTCGCGTTCTTAGTTGGTGGGTTTTTCCCGAAAGGGTTTCCCACATAAATTTGGTTTCCTGTGTTTATCTTGTGTGCATGACATTTTCTATGTTCTAGTTTCTTCTGCTTATCTCAATAATATGAAGTAAATTCAAAATCTTTATTATTTCCCCTGCAAATTTGGCATTGGGAAGGTGTTTCTGCACTGTTGCTTTCCTTACAAGTGGTATCAGAGCCAAACCAATTTTTGTTATCCTTGTTGGGTAGGGTTAGTCGTTTGTGTCAATTTGATTCCAGTGGGGTTTTGCAAAGTGTTCGTCTAGAAATTGAGATGGTGAGTATATCAGGGAAAATAAACATTGAAAAGTTCAATGGCACAAACTTTGATTTGTGGAAACTTAAAGTTGAAGATATGCTAGTTGATCGAGATTTGTGGATCGTTGTGTCTGGTAACAAGCCTTCAGGCATGAAGCATGAAGATTGGGATCTGGCGAATAGAAAGGCTAGAGGACTGATAAGGTTGAGCCTTGCAGATTCTGTTCTGTTGAATGTCCATGAAGATAAATCTATATGTTCTCTGTGGAAGAAGTTGGGAGATATTTATCAAGGAAAATCCTTGGTAAACAAGCTCTTCCTGAGAAAGAAGTTGTACTCTCTGAAGATGGACAGAGGAATGGTTGTGGCAGATCATCTAAACATGTTTAATATGGTGATTGCACAGTTAACATCTGTTGGTGTGTTGGTTAGTGAAGAAGAGCGTTGCATGTTATTGTTGTGCTCGTTGCCTGATTCGTGGGATCACCTTGTGATGGCCATCGGAAGTACTACCAACCAATTTAAGATGGATGAAGTAGTTGCTGCACTTTTGTCGAAGGAGATACAGAGGAAATCTTTTGAGGTGGCTAAAGAGGCTCTCGCCATTCAAGACATATCGAAGGACAAAAGCAAGGACATGAAGTCTGAATCTTTTGGAAAGAAGTCCAAAGTGAAGTGCTGGAATTGTGGGCAGGCTGGAAGAAGAAGAAAATGCAAAGTTCTTCCGATTTGGAGTCTTCTCAGAGTGATGATGAAGATGCTAGCAGTGTTGTTTGGGCTGATCGGTCATCTGATGATGACATGTAGATTAATTCGATCTTCGTGTGGAAGATGTTTGTCACGATGCCATGTGTGACTCGACACCACAGTACAGTGTGAGTTGTTGGCAGTGACGTAGATGCCATGTGTGACTTGACACCACAGTTCAATGGGAGTTGTTGGCAGTGATGTAGGTTCTTGAGTTAGCAAATGATCTTCATTAGTATTGCAGATGTTGGAAGGTGTCTTGATCCTGATAAGGATCTTTTCATATTTGTTGAATTACTGTTTGGAGATGTTTATCTTCATGTGACTGAAGATGTTGACATCTTGAGGGCTCAACAGGGTCTTTGATAAAGGTGTGGATTATGTTTTCATTTGACATGTTATGGTATGTTCATATGGAGCATGTTATCTCTTTGGTTGAGATGTTTTAGATCATGTTGTCATGTTTATGTTCCTAAGGCCATGGTTGGAACTTTGACATTGATCTTGGTTTTGTTTCTGTGTATTGAGTACATTGGTCATTCGCTTGACACTTCATGAAGTTGATGTTCTGCATTTGGAGTTGGAATGGATTGATCGGTTACAGGTGCTCATGGATACTTAGAGACAGTGGTGATGTTGTTTTCTCTTGTGATTAGAGATGTGTTTGTTTGGAACGATTGATGGTCTCAGCAAGAAGTCCGAGAGGTATTTAGAGGTGTATGTAGAAGGACATGGTACATGGTTGATGTATTGTTGATGTTCTTGATGCTACAAGTTTGTTGTTGCACTTCTATGTAATGCTAAAGAATGGATTCATGTCAGATTGACATTAGCTGTGCAATGGGAGCTTCTTAGTATATATGTGGCAGATATTGCTTTGAGGATGTATGTTACAGGTTGTATATGTTGCTGGTTTTGAATTCATGTTGTATACCTTGGAGGTATCAAAATGAACACGATTAAGTTCAAATGGCGCACATGGTCATGTTAAGTAATTTTGTGGATATGAGTACATACTTTGTCAAGTGGGAGATTGTTGGGGTGATTTCATACGTAAGGCATTGTACGGTGGCCTCTCACCGTACAGTGAGGCACCATATGGGTAAGTCCACTGTATGGCAAGTCCATCATATGGGTAAGTACTAAGCCCATTCGATGGTGTTGGCAAATATGACAAAGTAACAGTGAAGCCACCGTACAGTTAGCTCACCAAACAATGAGTCCATCATGTGGGGTCCACCGTACGAACTCCACCGTAGGGGAAGTAAGGCCGTACGGTGTAGTAGTTGTATGGTGCAGCCAGTACGAGGAGGCCAAGTATGGTGAAGTGGTACGACGAGTATGGTGAAGCCGTACACGGAGACTAGTGCTGGTATGAGTACGGTGAGGAGTTCCAGTACGGTGTTAGCATGGTGCCAGTTCTGGTACTGTGGTCTGGTACGGTGCCATTTCCGATACGTTGGGTGTCAGTTTTGATACGGTGTGAGGCAGAGTTGGTTGACCGTTGACATAACCGAATTCTGTAATGAATTGCAGAGTATATAAATGTCTACGAGATTCGTTAGGAATTGGGATTGAAATAGTGAAGTGTCGGGTTGATTGTAACACAATCTGAGCCTGTGAGCCTGTGCAAGAATCCGTTGTGAATTGTATGTAACATTGTTTACTGTAATACAAAGAAGTTTCTCGGGTTCTTAGTTGGTAGGTTTTTCCCGAAAGGGTTTCCCACGTAAATTTGGTTTCCTGTGTTTATCTTGTGTGCATAACATTTTCTATGTTCTAGTTTCTTCTGCTTATCTCAATAGTATGAAGTAAATTCAAAACCTTTATTATTTCCCCTGCAAATTTGGCATTAGGAAGGTGTTTCTGCACTGTTGCTTTCCTTACATGATCTACAGACAGAAATTGGGGTCAAGTGTACAACTGTGTATGTAACAATCATGTTATATGTTATTTCATTTAATAACATGTTAAGGAGACCTCTAGGAACACACTTTCAGGTTAACCTGAGCACAAAGAGCAAAAGCGTAGGCCTTTAACCATCATCGATTTGTTGATGAACTCCCCTTTTACCTTCTTGATGACAAACCCCTAGCTTTGAAGATGATACAAAGTTTTACAATTATGGACCTATGATTTCGGGATATAACCACACCAAAAACTAAATACTGAAAGTAATAACATGCGGGGAAATCAAGAGGACAATGGTAACACTAGAAAAACTATTGAGGATTGGGGGTTGGCCATACCACAATACTCAAACTACAAATCAAGGTGCCAGGGGTCAAGAAAAGAGCATGTCAATGAGGGCATGTCCAAAAGCTTGACAAATACAATGATGAGGCGAGGAATAGATGGATGGCATTACAAGATGGAGAAGTTAGAAAGTCCAACAAGAAGGGAAGAGTGGAGTTGGAAGAAAAGGCATACTCAAGAAGGAAAAACACACATAGGCAGAAATAGAGAGGACACAAATACAGACATAATATGTACCTAGACTTAAAATTGATTGGAAATGGGACATGACAAACTATGATTTTATGTCTAGGCACAAATTGAATCAATTAAGGCCCTTATTATTAGTGTTCTATGGAATTTAATGGGGGCAAGAAGATATAGGGACAGAGGACTATGAACCCAAGATTGGGGACAATGGGGAAATATCAACAGCACTAGTATACATACATACATTATGTATGCCATATTCTTTTTTTATTTATATTGTTCATGAATTTTTTTTATTCCATTTTTTAAAAGGTAAATGATTACATTGCTCATGGCTTGTTTTACTACAGTTTCAAAAAGTAAATATGGCATGAATAACGTAACACGGTTGCAAAGTATTCGAAAAAACCAGTTAAGAGTCATAATCAATGTTATCCAATTTCAATCCCTGAAAATACAGTAAATATGCCATTAATGATGTAATCTACTAACAATCTAACCAAGAAACCTGAAAAATGTCATGAACATCAAAGCCTCACAATTTTTTTTAAATTACCCACTTACAATGTAACCAATAAACAGCATTAGCCATTTCCACTATAACTAGAAAACATTAACTATACTTAATACTTGAGTGTTTCTGGCTATAACTGTGTAGAGATTATTAGGATTAAATATGTTTTGAACAATTCAACCAGAACAACAATTTATTTACCAAAAAAAAGTATACTTTGTATACACACCATAACAAAAAAAAAGGCAGTAAGTTTTTTCCTATAACCGATTTACTATGCAAACAAAAACACACCAAAACAAAAACAAAAAGTTGTAATCCGCTGACAATATAACCAAGAATACAATGAAAATACCACACATAATGTAACCCAAAAGGAAAAACAATGTAACCAAAAAAAGTAATTGGGGAACTGGTGACACAGAAAACAGATAACGTTTACAACAACAAAAAGGGAAATGGGGTGATCGTGTAGTTGTTTGAAATCAAAAACAGCTTAGCAACCACTAATAAAGAATCCAGTTCCAATGGAATGAATACATGTAAAAAAAATACTTTACCGACAATGGGACCAGTGATAAGAAGAGGCTTTGGGGCCCCACGCATCTCTATGATACTGCTCATTAATTTGTAACATACCAATTCTTGTACCACCTTTACAACCCTCCTTTCTATTCATTTTACCCGACCCCACCGAAATAATTGCATCCAACAGGGGTCGAAGTTGCTTTTTGATTCTGGGAATATTTTCAGGAATTTTTCCTTCGCCATGGCTTCCTGCTTTGTTCATGCCATCTTGCTGGTTCTGGGTGTCATCATTTACATATTGGGTATATTCATCAACACTGTGGGTGACTTCCTGTACATGATGGGTACCCCTGTTTAGTGATGTTGACTTCTTGTGATTCTTGTTCTTTTCCCTTTTGGAGGCTTTTGACAGAGAAGTACAGGGGCCGAATGCAGCCTTCGTGAGGCAATATAAGCGGGAAGCCATGCCATTCAAATGGAGAGAAAGTGGATTGAGATGGTAATGACGTGTAACAGAAAACCGCAGAGGACCTTCGTAAAGTTACATGGGTTTCCTTGAATTAGCCTTGCGTTCTGGAGCTGCAAATAGCTTTGTGTAGCATCATCGAAACTTGCAACGGTTCATCCATGGGATTCTAATTTGAAATGACCCGCTCGTTAAAATCATTTCTTGTCATAATACAAGAAATGAGAGTGAAGCAATGTGCCCTTGGGTTGGAAATTGTAAGGATCCTACACCGAGGAAAAATTATACTAATCCTTGTTTGGTAAGATAAGGAGAGCGGGCTATCTTTCGGCTGCAGCTACATACATGTATATCTGAAAGGTAGGAGATAGTGATATTGCTATGAGGATTCAACTATGTAGTTTTTGAGTCAAATTTATTGATTTATTTTTGTAAAAAGTGATTGACAAGAATCTATCACTTATGAGAATGAATGAAACACTTAGCACTCACTACATCTAGGTGATGCTTACAAAGGAGAAGCACCATGACTTCCCAGGAGGTCACCCATCCCAATATTACCAACTCAAGTTATGAATCATTCATTATAAAGCCCCTTAAGCTCATCAATTGATATGTAGGAGATATTTTTCTACAACAAGTCAAATTGTGATATTGTTATCAAGATTCAACCGTGTAATTTTTGACCCATGTTCCATGAGTAGTGGTTCACAAGAACCAATCTCTCAAGAGAATGAATGGAACACTTAGCACTCATTGCATCTAGGTGATGCTCACAGAGGTGAAGCATTGGGACTTCCTAGGAGGTCACCCATCCCAATACTACTCCAACTCAAGTGCACTTAACCACAGAGTTTCCTCCAAGGTTAAGCCCACTTTGCTTGCAACCCCATTTGCAAAACCTTCAGCAAGTGTTGTGCCTTATGAACCATTCATTATAAAGCCCCTTCAGATCATCAATTGATTTGTAGGAAATATTTATCCACAACAAGTCAAAGTGTGATATTGCTATCAGGATTCAACTATGTAGTTTATGAGTCAAACGCATTGACCCATGTTTCAGGCGTAGTGGATCACAAGAACCCATCTCTCATAGAATGAATGAGACACTTACCATTCATTGCATCTAGGTGATTCTCATAGAGGTGAAACATCGAGACTTCCCGAGAGGTCATCCATCCTAGAGTACTACTCCAGCTAAAGAGCTCTTAACCATGGAGTTTGCTCCAAGGTTAAGCCCACTTTGCTTGCAATCTCATTTGCAAAACCTTCAACAAGTGTTGCCCCTTATGAACCATTCATTATGAATCCTCATAAACTCATCAATTGATATGCACGAGATATTTTTTTGCCGCAAGTCAAATTGTGATATTGATATTAGGATTCAACCATGTAGTTTTTCACAAGAACCCATCTCTCATGAGAATGAATGGAACACTTATCACTTATTGCATCTAGGCGATGTTCACAAAGGTGAAGCACCAAGACTTCTCAAGAGGTCACCCGTCCCAATACTACTCCAACTCAAGCACGCTTACCATGGAATTTCCTCCAAGGTTAAGCCCAATTTGCTTGCAATCTCATTTGCAAAACCTTCAGCAATTGTTGTGCCTTATGAACCATTCATTATAAAGCCCCCTAAGCTCGTCAATTGATATGTAGGAGATATGTTTCTATAAAAAGTCAAATTATGATATTGCTATCAGGATTCAACAATGTAGTTTTTGAGTCAAACTCATTGACCCATGTTTCATGAGTCGTGGCTCACAAGAACCTGTCTCTTGTGAGAATGAATGGAACACTTACCACTCATTGCATCTAGGTGAAGCACCAGGACTTCCTAGAAGGTCACCCATCCCAATAATACTCCAACTCAAACAAGCTTAATCATAGAGTTTCCTCCAAGGTTAAGCCCACTTTGCTTGCTGTATGCACCCTAAAATGGTCGCCTAGACATTGGGCCCGCATTCAGCAATTTGTCAAATCCCTGAATCAATATTTTTAAAAATCAACATTTTTCAATTATATCAATTTCCTTGATCAAATCATAATCAATTCAATATTTCCTAAGGTTTGAGCCTTATTTAATTTTAAAAAGAAATAAAAATAAAAATCTTATTTAATTAAGAGAACATGCTCCTTTTTAATTAATTAAAAATCTCTTTTAATTAAATAATAAAATCACTTTTTCCTAAGCCTTTATTTAATTAAAAAGAATTTCCTCTTCTTTTATTTAAATAAAAAATCTCCACTTTTCTTCTTATCCTATGTTGCACAAATAAAATATTATTTTTATTTTATAAAAAAGGAAAAAGCACTTTTTGTCTTATGTGGAACACAAAAGTCAACTCTTATTTTCTCATTGGAGGATATTTGTGCACAAAGATCAAGCTTCTTTTTTTCTCCACCGTTGATTAAGTCTTTTGCCTCTTAATCACAATGGTCCATTCATTTTCACTTCCTATAAAAAAATATCTTTTTTCTTCATTTTCATATCTTAGGTTTTTATGCTAATGTTATGCTGCAGGTTTTCTAGGTCATTTGGAGCTCTTTGAAGACATTCTTGCATTCAAGCTTTGAAGACATTGTTGTTGCATTTCATTTAGCTTGTTTTCTTACATCATAATTGCATAATAATGGCATTTTTAGTATAGATTTCTTTTATGCAATAGATTAATCTCACATAGCTTAATTAGGAGAGTTGTAATCCATTGCTATTTCCTTTCATAGTAGCATTGTACTTTCATTTTGATAGATTAATTTTGCATCATCATTTAGATTTGCATTGCATTTGCATACCTTGATTCCATTTGGGGATATTGGCATTGTTGTCATTGTTTTCATTGTGAATCTCTCATTGTATGGTTGACTAGCAAGGTCATGAGTTTATAGCTCTAGCTGAGAGCAATTTTACAAATCTTGCAACTCCATGCATAAAGAGCTATGGATCGATTTGTGAGGGCTCATTGTTGAATTTTCTTGCATGTAAAAATTCATAGAAGTGTGGTCACATTTTCACCATACATTTTTTGCACCCACCATGGGGCAACCCACCTCTTGCATGCTGATTTTGATTATTTTTGGAGCTAACCCTTGTGCAGATTTGTTTGGAGACAAAAAAATCTTAGATTTGAAAGATTTGATCATATCTCCCAAATGGCTTGGTGTTTTGGTCTGAAAAATTTTTTGTAGGTTGGCGACATATCAGAGAAACTCTAAAAAAAAAATTTAAAATTTTTGGAGGTAATTTGTATTTTTTATGATTTTTTCTTGATTTTTCATAAAAAATTAATTTTTGGCGCAAATCAGCGTATTTTTTGGAAATTTTTACATTTCTGGAAAGGTCTTGAAATTATACAGGGGGTCCATTCACTGTGTTTTTAATTTAGAGGTTATATCATAGTTCATTTGGTCAATTTATAAAAACTGGTCTGTTTTGGTAAAATGGGTCTCTAGGACACAAATGAAGAGATTTTTCTAAAATTTTTACATTTTTGGAAATCTCTCTATTTTTTGACAGAGGTCTTTTTTCTACATTTTGGGTTTAGGGTCTGAATTCATGTGGTAAAAATTAGATCTCGTTGACTAGGTCAAATGCAAAAAAAATAAAATTTTGTGATGGGTATGCACTTATTTTTCATTGTTCAAAATAAAATGTATGGTGGGGGCATCCTTTGTACATATTTTATGATCTTGAAAAAATGCCAAAAAAATTTATATATGATGCTGAAAAAAATCTTTAAAAGCATATACAGTCTTGGAAAAATACAAAAAAAATTAAAAAAATTGAAAAAATACAAAAAAAAATTAGAAAAAGTGCTTTGGTGAAAACTTGAAAACAGGCGCCTTGGTAGCAAAAATACAAAAAAAAAAAAATTGCAATAAAATTCAAGTGGTGAAAACCTGGAAACAGGCGCTACTTGAGGCCTTTGCACCCCTATTTGTTAGCATGCGTCCTCGACACTTAGCCACTTTCCATCATGCCTTGACCTTATTTGACTTGGTCTAGAATTGGTCTTTATCTTTGTCTAGGGGGCATAATTTTTAGCATTGGTCCTTTAGGTGCGTTTGTCTCTTGGGGCATTTCACAAATAGGTGTTTTTCAACACCAACCCAAACAGTGTTTTTCAACACTGCCCTTGCGTCGAGTGTTTCTTAACACTTATCAGATATCTTACCCAATAGTTTAAGTTTGATGCGATATTTCTCATTTGCAGATGCGATAACCAGAGTCTGACTCTATGACCAACACACACGCACTTAAACAATCAACTCGCTTGAGATATGTTGACTTTATTTTTCTTTGTGTGTTGTCTATGAGGATTTATTTGATGAATGGTCTCTCCCTGAGAAGTTTTTGATGATGTATAGCTAGAAGACTAAGGGAATGAGAACATGTTTTATTTCTTTATCTGCTTGTGGGTATATTTTGTTGGTCCTACCTGTCATGAGCATTTATGCTGGTCTTACTTGACACTATGGATTGACAAGGTATTATCCTTGACTGTTTTGCGAGTTCTAGTTATCCTGACTTTCACGTGTCTTGATACAAGCATAATCTTGCCATATCAAACTTAGGTAATTTCACTGCATTAGTCATCTTGACCTCCATGTCTTTGATGCCTAGGTGGGATTTCCACATTTCTATCTGATAAAGATCATATTCATATCCACATAGTTATACTAGTGTGTATTGTATGATCTTGTGACGCTACCAATAACGTTCGATGATGATAATTAGATGTCTATAGGCGTTGTGACCTTGCAAGTCAACCACTTTCATAGTAGCTTGCATTCTTAGGTTCATCATAGTTTAGTTTTTGCATCTTGCATATGGAGAGAACTCTCATTTTTATCATCTACAGACTAGTTGGTCAACTGTGCTCATTTTCTGATTCTTCTTGATCATATCTTTCATTTCTAGTCTTTCATATCACATCATTTTCTATCCATTTTCGAACTCAAAATCAAAATCTGAGTCGCATTTTCAAGTCTTCTCATTCTTCTACGCAGTTGACTGACCTTTTGAAGCATAATTCTTTGATCTTTGATGGAATTTCTTCCTTTCCATGTCTTCCAAACTTCTAGTCTTTCATTCACCCCTTTCGCTTCATTTCTCTAAGGTTTGACTTAATTTTTATCTTATATCTTTTTCAGTCAAACCTAGTCAACCTGGGGCATATCTTCACTATTTGATGGTTATCCTATCATGCTCCATCCTTTGATTATGATTTATTGTGACTTGATCAGGTTTATCAATTTGTTGTTCTCCTCTATTTGATTTCGATTTCGATTCCGAAGGGGTAGTACCTATCAGCTTTAATCTTTGATTCAGCTTTATCATTCAACTCAGCTTGAGATTCTTATTTTTAAACTTGATTATCACCTAGCAGCGACGGTGGTGATTTTATCTTTCAATTTTTATTTCCTATTTTCAGACTTGATTATTGCCTAGTAGCGAAGGCGATAGTTTTGTCTAAAGCTTGATTTGCACCTAGCAGCGACGATGTTGGTCTTGTCTTTCAGCTATTGTTTATGCTTGTCCTGATGTGTTCCCAAAATGAACACACATCTGAGTTGTTTTGTGATCCCAAATCGATCTCACATTTCAATTCTTCTTTGACTGCATGTGTTCCCGAAATGATCACACATTAGTCAAAGAGGAGCAAATGTATGCACCCTAAAATGGTCGCCTAGACTTTGGGCCCCCATTCAGCAATTTGTCAAATCCCTGAATCAATATTTTCAAAAATCAACATTTTTCAATTATATCAATTTCTTTGATCAAATCATAATCAATTTAATATTTCCTAAGGTTTGAGCCTTATTTAATTTTAAAAAGAAATAAAAATAAAAAATGTTATTTAATTAAGAGAACATGCTCTTTTTTAATTAATTAAAAATCTATTTTAATTAAATAATAAAATCACTTTTTCCTAAGCCTTTATTTAATTAAAAAGAATTTCCTCCCATTTTATTTAAATTAAAAATCCCCACTTTTCTTCTTATCCTATGTTGCACAAATAAAGCATTATTTTTATTTTATAAAAAAAGAAAAAATATTTTTTGTCTTATGTGGGACACAAAAGTCAACTCTTATTTTCTCATTGGAGGATATTTGTGCACAAGGATCAAGCTTCTTTTTTTCTCCACTGTTGATTAAGTCTTTTGCCTCTTAATCACAATGGTCCATTCTTTTTCACTTCCTATAAAAGAAGAGCTCTCTTCTTCATTTTCATATCTTAAATTTTTATGCTAATGTTATGCTGCAGGTTTTCTAGGTCATTTGGAGCTCTTTGAAGATATTTTTGCATTCAAGCTTTGAAGACATTGTTGTTGCATTTCATTTAGCTTGTTTTCTTACATCATAGTTGCATAATAATGGCATTTTTAGTATAGATTTCTTTCATGCAATAGATTAATCTCACATAGCTTAATTAGGAGAGTTGTAATCCATTGCTATTTCCTTTCATAGTAGCATTGTACTTTCATTTTGATAGATTAATTTTGCATCATCATTTAGATTTGCATTGCATTTGCATACCTTGATTCCATTTGAAGATATTGGCATTGTTTCCCTTGTTTTCATTGTGAATCTCTCATTGTATGGTTGACTAGCAAGGTCATGAGTTTATAGCTCTAGCTGAGAGCAATTTTACAAATCTTGCAACTCCATGCATAGAGAGCTATGGATCGATTTGTGAGGGCTCATTGTTGAGTTTTCTTGCATGTAAAGATTCATAGAAGTGTGGTCACATTTTCACCATACACTTGCAACCCCATTTGCAAAATCTTCAGCAAGTGTTGTGCCTTATGAACCATTCATTATAAAGTTCCCTAAGCTCATCAATTGATATGTAGGAGATATTTTTCCACAAAAAGTCAATTTGTGATATTGCTATCAGGATTCAACCATGTAGCTTTTGAGTCAAACTCATTGACTCATATTTTCATGAGTAGTGGTTCACAAGAACTCATCTCTCATGACAATGAATGGAACCACTTAGGACTCATTACATCCAGGTGATGCTTAGAGAGGTGAAGAATCGGGGCTTCCCTAAAGGTCACCCATCCTAGTACTACTCTAGCCCAAGCGCACTTAACCATGGAGTTTCCTCCAAGGTTAAGCCCACTTTTCTTGCAACCCCATTTGCAAAATGTTCTACCTTATGAACCATTCATTATAAAGACCTTCAAGCTCATCAATTGATACATAGGAGATATTTTCCCATGGCAACACAAATTGTGATATTGCTATTAGGATTCAACTGTGTAGTTTTTGAGTCAAACTCATTGACCCATTTTTAATGAGTAGTCATTCACAAGAACTCATCTCTCATGAGAATGAATGGAACACTTAGCACTCATTGTATCTAGGTGATGCTCACAAAGGTGAAGCATTGGGACTTATCAGGAGGTCACTCATCCCAGTCTACTACATCTCAAGTGCACTTAACCACAAAGTTTCCTCCAAGGTTAATCTCACTTTGCTTGCAACCCCATTTGAAAAAACTTTGTCAAGTGTTGTGCCTTATGAACCATTCATTATAAAGACCCTCAAGCTCATTAATTGATATTTAGGATATATTTTTCCACAGCAAGTCAAGTTGTCATATTGCTATCAAGATTCAACCATGGAGTTTTTGAGTCAAACTCATTGACCCACGTTTCATGAGTAGTGGTTCACAAGAAACCATCTCTCATGAGAATGAAAGAAACACTTAACACTCATTGCATCTAAGTGATGCTCAAAGAGGTGAAGTGGTAGGACAACCCGGGAGGTCACCCATCCCAATACTACTCCAACTCAAGTGTGTTTAACCACCAAGTTTCCTCCAAGGTAAGTCCACTTTGCATGCAACCCCATTTACAAAACCTTCAGCAAGTGTTGTGTCTTATGAACCATTCATTGTAAAGCCCCTTAAGCTCATCAATTCATATTTAGGAGATATTTTTCCATAGCAAGTCAAATTGTGATAGTGTTGTTAGGATTCAACCGTATAGTTTTTGAGTCAAACTCATTGACCTATGTTTCATGAGTAGTGGTTCACAAGAACCCAACTCTCATGAGAATGAATGGAACACTTAGCACTCATTGCATCTAGGTGATGCTCACAAAGGTGAAGCACCTAGACTTCCCAGGAAGTCTTCCATCCTAGAACTACTCCATCTCAGTTTCATTTAACGATAAAGTTTCCTCCATGGTTAAGCACATTTTTCTTGCAACCTCATTTGTAAAGCCTTCAGAAAGTGTTGTGCCTTATGGAGCATTCATTATAAAGCCCCTTATGCTCATTAATGTATATGGAGGAGGTAATTTTCCACAAGTCAAACTGTGATATTACTATCAAGATTCAATTGTGTATTTTTTGAGTCAAACTCGTTGACCCATGTTTCATGAGTAGTGGTTTGCAAGAACCCATCTCTCACAAGAATAAATGGAACATTTAACACTCATTGCATGTAGGTGATGCTCATAGAGGTGAAGCATTGAGACTTTTCGGGAGGTCACCCATCCCTGTACTACTCCAGCTCAAGTGCGCTTAACCACATAATTTCCTCCAAGGTTAAACCCACTTTCCCTGCAATCCCATTTGTAGAACCATCAACAAGTGTTGTGCCTTATGAAACATGGATCAATGAGTTTGAATCAAAAACTACATGTTTGAATCCTGATAGTAATATCACAATTTGACCTATTGTCGAAAAATATCTCCTACATATCAAGTAGGAGATATTTTTTTTACAAGTCAAACTAGTTAAATTATGATATTGATATTACCATTCAATTATGTAATTTTTTAGTCAAACTCATTAACTCATGAGTGAATGGGTGACCTAAAAACTTTAATTTCTTCATTTATCTATGTTGATATTATTTTCCATGTGTATTCATATTGTTGGTCCAACATGTTCAATAATTGCACATTTGGATGGAAAACTGATATTGGATCAAGACCACAATCCCAAACATTGTGTGGTACATCATTGGTACATGTTCACATAACCACATGGTGAGAAAGTAGTTAACCACCCACAACATCCACTTCATCAAATTTATTGCATGTTGTCTACTATTTCTCTCTCATCTAAACACATTAACTACACATCCCTTCCCATTTAATGAAGTATCCTAATGCCAACTTTTGACGCATTGGAACATAGAATGCTTCACAACCTTTCTTATCCTACTCACCCACGTCTCATTTCTTACACACATATTCTCAAGTTTTTGTTTGAATATACAGCAATACATGTTTGGGTCTACTCTTTTCTCATTTTGATAGACACCAATACATGTTTGGCTCTTTCAATAAGTAGCAATACATGTTCGACTCCACTTTGTTGTCATTGCAATGCTCAACAATATATGATACTACTTCCTCCTCTTTACAGGGTTGTTGTATGCTAAGGTAAATATGGTTTTCTTTGCTTCCCTTTTCCCAATTTGTTATTATTTTGGATGCTTCCCTTTTGGCCATGGTGAATGCTTCCTCGTCTAACATTTTCTCAAATTTTACATTATGGATTGGAATGTGTGTGGTGTGGATGGGTTTAGAAGGTTCTCGTTGATTTGTTTTCAACCTAGTGAGGTTTCATTACCTTACTAAGGGGAATAAAATATTAGCTTACTAAGGGAATTTTAGGTTAGACAATGTTGAAGAGAGTTCTTTGGTGACTATTTTTATGGTTTATCTAGTTTATAGTTGTTCTCTTTGACATTGTCTACCTTAAAGTTGAAGTTGTCTACATGCATTTTTTAGTGTGTTTATGAACACTACCAAATTTTGTGTTCATAAAAAATTTAAATTTTATAGGGAATTAAAATATCATGTCTGGGCATTATCAAGACTTACCGCTTAAGCTATTAATTTAACTTTACAACTTTTAAAATGTGTTATGGAAATGGGATTTCAAGGGTTTATCGTTGATCAATAATAATGTCAATTCTTTACATTCATGCAAATTGTGAATATATTTTCAAATGTTTATTGTTTGCAAATAAGGGTATTATTAGGGTTTACTTCCTCTTCATTTGTTTTTAATTAGGGATAATAACTATTTTTATTAATGCTAATAGATTTCCACAATCCATGAAATATCTTGTATTATTGCTTTTGGATGTGATTATGTGTCAATTTTTTGCATCAATATTTGGATCACACTTCATGATCCATCATCAGGATGAAAGAGAGCACAAATAATGAAAGATCATTCTTTGTTATCTCTTTCATCCCGATGATGGATCACAGAGTATGATTTGAAACGTTGATGCAAAAAATTGACACACAATTGCATCCAAAAGCAATAATATGAGACTATTTTTTATTATGATTTATAATTGCAAGTACATGTAACATTGTTATAATTTTGTAGGTCCATGCCTTGAAATGAAAGAAATAATGACACCTTAGTCAACCAAGTAAGAAAAATATCTACCATTCTTTATTCTCTCTTTCATCCTGATGATGGATCACGGAGTGTGATCTGAAACGTTGATGCAAAATATTGACACACAATCGCATCCAAAAGCAATAATATGAGACTATTTTTATTATGATTTTTAATTGCAAGTACATGTAACATTGTTATAATTTTGTAGGTTCATGCCTCGAAATGAAAGAAATACTGACACCTTAGTCAACCAAGAAAGCAAAATATCTACCATTATTCTATCCTCATCTTTTTCTTTACAATTTCATTTTAGATTGCCAACCTTTTTCTAATTAAACTATTTAGCAATTGGCCTTACTGGGTGTGTTTTGGGAAGCCAAGAAAGTATCACAATCCAGTTGTCAACTCACAAGTAAATATGTTTTACAAGTCAATCAATTTACAAACTATTTAAAATCCCTTCTATAAAATGGGGTGCCCAATTACATTGAATTCCAAGATAGATCTGTTAGTATTTGATGGTACTAAGAGGGGGGAGGGTGAATTAGTACAAACAAGTAACCTATTAATTAAACCACAAGTCTGACTAACCTTAGCAACAAATTCCAAATAACATAACATAAAATGGATGTAATGAATTAGAAGTAAAGAACATCAAACATCCACACATGCATCGCACATAACACACTATTTTTTCATGTTGAAACCCTCGGCTAGAGGGAGAAAACCACAGTGGGTATGACATCCACAAGCCCTTCACTACAGTAAAAAGGTTTTCCCTGTTAGGAGCTACAAATACCCTTTATGAGGGTTCACCCTATTAGGAGTGACTAGTACATTGTTAGGAGTACAATGAGATATATTAAGATCTACCTCGCTAGAGGATTTAATACTCTTTGTGTGAGTACATCCAGTTAAGGGATTTACAATAGAAGACCTATTAAAGTCCACCCGATTAAAGGATTTTTCTTGTTGCAACTATTAGGGAACAAGAAGTAATGATTTGGATTGTAGCACTCCTTGCTTGTCAAATCCAATATGCTCTTTGTTACTACTCTTTGATCTGCCTCTACTCAAAACCATGATCGCAACCCTAGCAATCATGAATTTCACCTCCTACAATCAAGCATCAACAACAACAACAACAACAACAATATTTTTCAATAGGAGCAGTACCCTATAAATACTTAATTAGCACCTCCTTAACCTTCACCAAAATTCAACTTTCAATCTTCCTTCTCATAAACATCTTTCTGAAACACATATGTCGATGTAGTAAAACATTTTCTAGCCCCGCATCAATCCATCATACGATTTACATGAGATATTCCCAAGAACAGTCAAAATATTTTGACCATCCCAAACTTCTTCTAGAATCTTCCCTTCATGCTTTCCTTGAGCGTATAAATGATAGCTCATCAAATCCTTGTAGTCTAAGTCATGTCACCATAACAACTATACACACCACAATATACATACCGGTCACCGATCTAGGATTTACCACTAGTAGCCTCTTCTGTCACTGAAATGCTTGCACATCGATCATCCAAATGATTTGTTGTCACAACCATAAAGTGTTATGAGTATATCCATGCTATGTCTAACACCACTCCACTTAATTCCTTCTCAAACATGACCGCTACTAAACTATCCATCTGTAGTTGTTCTTCATGTACATTGATCATTGCACTTAGATGATTCATTCTTACTGATCAAACACTGACGTTAGTGATTGTCCTAGTCAACTGATATGACTATGTTTGCATCTATGACAACCAAAATCACAACTCCTTGTGACTGCTCACCAAAATACATCACAATGCCAACAAGATCATCAAAATGGAGGGGAAAAATGCCAACCAATGATCTAGATAAATCACATGTTCTAATGTCATCAACAAACTCACACTACCACCATGGCCATTAGCCAAATATATCACATTTTTTCTCAAATCTTAGAATAATCAAGTTCCCTTTATCAGTCACCAGCAAATTTTTTAATTTTATATGTAAAAAATAATAAATTAACTCAAAAAATGTTTTTAGCCCCACTATTCAGTAACTATATACTATTTTTCTACTGATTATTTTTTTGTGTCTTTCCATTCAATTGTCTAACTTATTTTGAATGAATTCATATTTCTTATAAATAAAAAAATAAATATATAAAAATAGTTAGGAAATACCTTTTTTAAAATATAACAATTGAAATAGGTAATTCTAGTCATCATTTTTATTTCAATCATATTTATTCTATAACACCTAATATCTTAGTTAACATCATTCATTCATTTTTTGGAAATGAGTTTTAAAGGTGTGTATACCCTATTTAAGCTCATTGAAATGCATTATCAATGAATGCAAAGGCAACACTCATGATAGAGAAAATGGAAGTTAATAAGACAATGCAAAATACAACCAAATATGCATCAAACCTTAATTGATATGTGATATGTGTTAAAATTGGATGCATATGGTCCATGTAGTTTTGTCACCAATTTGATAGCATAAAGGCATGATGGACAATTTGATCAGTAATATGGTAATAATAGTTAGTATAATATAGTTGATGAAATGAGAGGGAAAAGCTCCCTTAAATAGGTTTTCCAAGTAAAAGAATGAATGTTTAATATATAAACATTTGATTTTTGTACGTATTCATAGAAATAAAGGTTCTCATATTTGCATGTATGAATTAAAATCATAAGATACTTCTATACTCTAGGTTGAATTCATGTATAAGTATAAAATTATGATTGTGAAAACAACTTATGCCAATAAGCTTGGCTTAAATAATGGATTTTAATTTTTCTTTGTTGGTGCGCCCATGATGTTGTATGTGTTTTTCCTACCTATGTATTCAGGCTCAAACAAGGAAAAAGTTAGATAAAATGCATTCAATCTTAACTACACAAATAAAATCTCATAACCTCCGATAGAGCCAAAACAAGTGCACCCAAGGCTTGTTTGATTTACTCTTTTGGGAAAATGTGGATGTTCTCTCTGAAACACAACGAAAGATCCCCAAATGGAAGCTCAAAGATGGATGATTGAAAAGATAATGTACTAATGGAGATCAAATAGATTGCAAACTAGTATGAGAAACTAGCAACACACAATGATCCAAGGATGAGTATGAAACTAAAAATAGCAATGATACTAGATATGAAATGTAATACTAATTAACATGGATTCAAGATTATTATAACATGCTATTAATATTCAAGATTCAAACTATGAAATAAACTAGCATGAATTTTCTATGAAAATGCTCTAGAATGAAAACAACATGATAACAATAATATGCAAAGGATGGATGAAATGTTTGAGGCAAGGCTCTTGTTTATATATTTTTGGAGGAAGATGAGAGGCTTGAATGAGGTGGCACCTATATGGCATCCACATTGGAGCCACATGGGCAAAGGGATGACCATGCAAAAGGCATGATTTTCTCACGCATTTGTGAACAACCTTTGAAAGTGATAGGTCATTTAAGAGAGGAGACAAAGTGGAAGAATGGGAAAGGCTCAAGGTTGCTCACACATGTATGAGAAAATCCCAAAAAGGGAAGAGCGAACTAACATGTAAGAGTATAGGTGGCCATTTATGGAAGGTGGTTGGTCACCTTGGAAAGAGTTTCTCACAGCTGTGTAAGCAACTCATTAGGCTTAATGAAGTTAGGAATCACATAGATTAGTAGGTTAACCAAGGATTAATTCAAATGTGATAAGCTTAGTGGGTGAGGTGATGGGAGTATGATAGGTTTTAGGTAGAGATTTAGATTTAGATTAAGTTAAATTAATTTAAATCCCGACTTAGAAGAAATAGGAATAATGGAGAAATTAAATAAATAGATTTTTTTTTGTAAAAGGGGACAATGAGGGAAATGTATTAAATAAAACTTAATACATTAAAGGTGGTTTATTTAAATACCTTAGGAGATGAACATATTTAATTAAATAAATTTAATTAAACATGTAGATGAACATGACAAACATAATTAATTAATTAAAATTAACTATAATGGTAAGAAGGATATTAATTAATTTAATTTAATTAATAAGTGTGTCAAAGGATGTTTTTAGATGTCTATATTTTGCCCCTCTTTGATACAGTGCTGAAGATGACATCACATCAAGGAAAAGAAAATAAGATGCCTAGAGAGAAAAGGGAGGCCTAGAGGTCATGTCGTAGCGAAGACGGTGAGAGATCATGCCCCCTTGAGAAAATAACGTAAAAAATCAATTTTGTGGAATTTTCTCAAAAAAAAGGTAGAAGGGAAAAGAAATGAAGAAAAGTAGGAAGGGAGGAATTTGCACGACCACTAGGGTGGTGGGAGAAAATAGGGATTGGGATGAAGAATGAGCTCATAGGGGGGCTATAAGTAGGACTAGAGGGCCCCATGAGAGGTCACTCTCAACAATCCCAGTACAAAACTTAGAGCATTGAGAGAGACCACGACCAATGAATGAGAGAAGAAGCAGTTGGGAGAGTGAATACAAGTCTACCAAAGGTCAAAAGACTAGGACCCATCGGTGAGTACTGAGGACCCACCTTTGTTCTATAATTTTGTGTTTCAATTTGTGTATTTATTAGGGGGCCATACAACCTTTTAGGAAGAATTAATGCATTCGGGGTGGAGACATTGATTAACCGATCAACACCTGTGTAGATGATGATCGACCAATCAACATCTTCATAGATGTTAGTCTATGATGTGGGGACGTCGATCGCCAAATTGGCATCTTCATAAATGATAAAGGGGGATTTTGTGTTGGGAGACCGAATTCTAAATTTTCATTCTCTATGGATCGATGTCTATATCGATCTCTATCTACGCCAAAGGATCAACATCTTCATCGATAGAGCAAAGAGAAACCAATTAGCATCGCTGAAATGCATCATAGGGGATTTGGGGTAGACAGGGGACATGATGCCCCAATTAGGATTAGGTTTAGGAATAATAGGATAGGTTTAAGGCTGATTAATATGGGTGTGAATGGATGCAAGCATAGGAGCCTCCATTAGATTTAAGAGAGAATCGACCCACCACAATGACATTGTGGGACTAGCTAAGCGTGACGGAGCTCGAGATTGTGATACTATGCGGGTTGGACCACATACATGAGTGGCCTAGGATTTGAGCACATAATGCACTAGTAGAGAGGTGGCATAGAAATACCTCCAACTTCCACCTACCTACTAGAGAGCCTACTATCACATTGTTAGATGTGTGGAGGATTTATCAGGTGTTGTTCAAGGATGTGATCCTGGAGTACATTTTGGAGGGTTTAGAGTACTATATGAAGGTGTATTTTAGGTGACCGATGGACACCCTACCATGAGATAGGACAAGGATGCCAGGTTACCTAGACTGGCACTATACCTAGTAGGCTTAACTAGGTGGAGGATGCTTCCAGACTTAGCAAGTCATGGATTCTCACATGGATGGGTGCAATGTATGAGCTAGGTGTTATAGGAGGAGGGCATCATTTACTATTGGGATACACTATCCTTAGGCAATTGTATCATAATTTACATAAGTACAACTATTGTGGTGGTAGGAACCTTGGGATAAGGGTTCCAATATTGTTGGTGTGGTCATGGGAGCACATTGTAGTGACTAGGTTGAATAGGTAATGAGAGCATGGGCGATAGTATGATCCATATGCTTGCATATATTGACATCCCTTTCAGTATTCATTAGTGGGGAGGATAGGGTATTGAAAAATATTGTTAGAGGAGATCTCGTTGATCGAGTGGACATCATTTAGAGATTGTGAGATCTAGGGGATCTAGGATGAGGAGTGTGAGAGAGAGGACAACAAAGATGACATCTACAACCTAACATTCATCCGGAGATACTCTTTGCTATTAGGTAGGACCATTTACATGATCTTGAGGTACTAGCCCTCATGGGTCATGCAATAATTTGATGTAGTATAGGATGCAATGCCTGATGGCTTTCCTGACTCGCATGTGACTCAAGAGATTGGACTTTGGGGAGTTTCCATAGGCAATCGGCATTATGGAAGTGAAGGGAGATGTAGAGGAGGATTTGCAAGAGCATTTAGGGATGTGAATCATGGAGAGGGATGAGTGGCAGGGGAGCATAGAGACCTATAGAGAAAAGCGAGAGATCATTCGATAGGTAGTAACAGCCTCAAGTATGGCATAAGTGATGAGTGATGCCTATGCATCACATCGAAGAGAGGCTCAGACATTAAGGGAGGTAGAGTATTACTAGAGGTTATACTTTGATGTTGCGCCAAAGGTTTAGTGAGATCCAACCTTTTCAAAGAGGACACAGATACATACATCATGAGGGGCATTGCACAGATCAGTGGGCATGCCACCTAGACCACCTAGAGGTGGAGACAAAGGGGGGCCAACCTGGCTAGCAACATGAGGACCCTACTAGTCATGTGACACATATTTTTTATTTTACGAGATGAGATGTACAACAAGACTATATGCATTTATGATGTATATTTTTTATTTACTTTTTGATGGACACTTATACGATCCTACATGATGTGACACTTTTATGGACATTTGATTGACTCCTATGGACATTTATTCTTTCATGATCTATATGATGCAGTTGATTCTATGTGATGTGTGTGATGATGCATGGATGCATTTATGTTTATGTATGAGTTATATGATGCACATGTTTATGAGACTAATGCTTGTGATGTATACTATATGACATGCTTATGATTATGATCCTAATGATTATGATACATGGGTGCACGAAGTATGAATATGATGTATAGATGATGTTTATGCAAGATGGATGACTATGTATATGATGCATGTGTGATGCATATGATATTTATTATGTGATGTTATGCACATGATACTATATGATGTGATTTATGCAAAATGGATATATGATGGATATTTTAATGTGTTTGATATGATGGATATACATGATGTGATGAGATGTTAATGATTAATGAGATGGATATATGCACTAAATGAATATGTGATTAATGATAGGATGATAATAAATACGTAAATGGATCTAATCAAATGAATGGACTTAATGAAATGAACCTAAGTGATATATGCAAGATGAATGTGGAATGAACCTAATGAAATGGATAATAATAATAATATAATGAAATGAATTAATTCAATATGAAACTAAGATGTTTGTAATGAATGCAATTAAATAATGAAATGCAACGAACTAAATGAAATGTGAAATGCAACTAATGCAATTGAATGAGAAATGCAACCTAATGAAATTAGTAATGAAATGATAAATGCAACTAAGAATGAGACACAACTTAATGCAATGTAAGAATGCAACTACAACCTCTAAATGGAACATGTTTTTGTGTGTATCAAGACAACTGTGAGGGACATTTAGCTAGCCAAGATGAGGGGGCAGGGGTAGTGAATAAATAGGAGCCTCACAATGCAAATTGTTAATACAAAGTGAATCTAATAATGCAACTAACTAAAATGCAAATGGGGATTTTGGGGGATTATATCATGTTTATGTTGGATATTATACCCTAGTTTGATTTTTCAAAAGGAGGTATGCACCACACACTAGGAAGCATGGATGACATGGTTCCTTTGAGTGGACTAGACTTTCAAATAGTCTTGAGGTATATTTAGGAACATAGATTTAGATTAACAATCATGGTGGAACTAATATAGTGACACTCATGAGGAGGTTGTAGTACACCCAAGGCTTGGTTAGGGATTTGGTGGAAGTACACGAGACCCTACCCCTAGCGAGGCATGCATAACAAAAATCTAAAGTACCCACAAGTAGATCATATCACAAATGACATGTGTACCAATATACACCATTCAAGATACACCAAGATATTGTAGATTGAGGCAATTGTGAGTAGAATCTATTGAAACACAAAGATAAATGAATCAAAAGACCTCATGACCAATTGGTCATTCAATCCATAGTTCTTTCCATGAACATGATTGTGTGATTATGGATTTGATAGGCCGACTCAGGAAGGATGCATCCTAAGAGAAGAGAGTGATTGTTTATGAAAAGTGGGCATTCAATAGGCAATGGTTGTGAAGTAAAAAATAGAAAAGAAACTCAATTTCAAGTTTGATTTAGTTAAAACTCATGTGGTCAAAGTGTCTTTAATAAGTTCAATTTGATGAGGTAAAGCTCATTTTGATGGGTTGAAGCTTAGTGTGTTGGGATGATGTGAATTGACAATGTATCCTTAATAGGAACATAAACAATGCCTCACCATGAAGGGGTGAGAGGGTTGTTGGGTGGATGAGATGAACTATAGGATAGTGTAATGGAATGGATCTTTGATAGGATTCCTGAACAGATATGGGACAAGGTGGAGGAATTAACAAATGGACGAAACAAATGGAGGAATGGAAAATCAAATAGATGTTCGATCTAAATTTTCTACAAATGGCACCTGAGGCAGGTTTTCACCATGGTACATATCCAAGGCACCTAATTTCCAAGTTTTCACCATTGGATACTTATTTTTATTTACTTTTTTTTTTTATTGATTTTTCTTTTGTATTTTTTATTGTTTTTGTATTTTTTAATTTTAACAAGAGGGAATCCCTAATATGCTATGTGTAGAAGCTTTTCAGATGTAGGATTTTGATAGGATCAGGGATAGGATCTCCCTTTTTTGTTTCAATTTGATAGGGTTTAGATCTAAACTTAGTTATGATGACAAACAAAACCAACCAATTAGGCTCAAACTTTCCTTTCTTTTCATAGTTCTAGAGGTTCTTCATGTTGTGTTATAGGACAAGATCACCGACTTCAAACTCACGAGGTTTGATCTTCTAATTGAAAAGTAGCTAAATATGATTTTGATACACATGAAGGTGGTTTAGAGCATTGAGGTGCCTTTCATAAAGAAACTCAAGCTATTTCAAGTGAGTCACTTGGTATTCTTTATTGAATAATAAAAAAATTTAGGAAGATTTTGAGGGAAGGAATCTCGATCTCAATGGGGAGGACACTCTCGGTACCATAAACAAGGTAAAATGAGGCGGCTTCAGCAGGAGTGTGGATGGAAGTGTGGTAGGCCCAGAGGGGGGGATTAAATGGGAGATGTCAATCATGACCAACATCATCAAGTGTTTCCTTGAGGATTTTCAAGATGGTTTTATTGGTAGCCTCTACTTGACCATTACCTTGTGGGAAGGACTTGGAGGAGAAATTATGGGTAATGCCAAAATTCTTATATATAAATGTGACATCCTTGTTTTTGAAAGGGGGTCCATTATTAGTAATGATATCCTGAGGAATTTCGTAGCAGCAGATAAGGTAATTCGGGATGAACATCAAAATCTCTTATCTAGTAGTGTGAGTAAGCAAAATGGCTTCGACCCATTTAGTAAAGTACTCAGTAGTTGTAATGATGTATTTGTAGCCATTGGATGAATTTGGAAATATCTATCCAACAAGATCAAGTCTCCAATAGGAGAAAGGCCATGGTGTGATAATGGGATGAAGGGATTGGGATGGGGTGTGTATTAATTTGCCAGTCTGCTAACAAGGTACACATCTCTTCACATAGTGATAGGCATCCAACTCCATGGTTGGCCAATAGTTACTTGTACACGACAACTTCTTTTCAAGAGTGAATCTATTGGAGTGAGTCCCGCATATTCCTTGATGAACCTCTTCTAATGTTGTTTTAGCTTCTTCTAATCCAAGACACCTAACGAGGGTTCCATAGAAATATTTTTGGAAGAGGGTATCATCGAGGATAATGAATCAGGAGGTGTGGCAAATTAAGTTCTTGCATTGGTTAGGTGTGAGGTGAAGTAGGATGATCTCATCATAGAGGTAAGATTAGATCTCCTAGTACCAGTGAGAATTATGACCAGCAATATCGCACACCATTTTGGATTTTGACATGTTATAGGTAGGGACCATAAGGTTCTCAATAATAAACTTGCACCGAGAAGTGTGTTGTGACATAGATATCAAGGATCCAATGGTGGTCATTGCATCAACAAATTTTTTGTTCATTCTAGGGATCTATTGGAATACAATCTTTGTGAAGTTTTGTTTCAGATCCTTGACCATTTTGTGATAGGAAAGAAATTTATCATCCTTTTTTTGATATTCATCGTTAACTTGCCTGATAACCAAATGAGAGTCACCAAAGACAAGTAGACCAGTAATTTTCCATTGGATAGCTAAACTAAGTCATATAACCAAGGCCTCACATTTTGTAATGTTGTTTATGCATATAAATGTAAACTTATAGGATTTAGGGATGAGGTCTCCCTTGGGTGTCACAAACAATACTCCTATCTATGATCCTTTCAATGTAAAAGATCTGTCAAAATATGGTTTCCATTGTATACTCAAGGTGATAGTCACGATGGATTCATTTGGAAAATCTATAACTATAAGACGGTCTCCTAGAATAGGAGATTTTTATGAATGGTCCATGATCACTTGTCCCTTGATGTATTTTCTATCTACATACACAATTTTGAACCCACTCAAGATTATAACCCACTTAGCAGTATGACTAGTAAGAGTAGCTTTAGATAAAAGATATTTAACCAGATTGATCTTTGCGATGAGTTGGGTTTTGTAGTTAAGTATGTAATGACGGAGTTTATGTGTGCATAAGATAACAACCAAGCATACGCATTCAATAGTTGTGTAGTTCAACTCATATCTGACTAGTTTTCTACTCAAGTAGTAGATTGATCATTCTTTACCATTATCATCTAGCTATACTAGGAGAGAACCAAGTGAAATAGTAGTGGCAGAGATGTATAGAATCAAAGGTCAACCTGGAATAGGTGGGACCAACATTGGTGAATTAGCTAGGTACTTCTTAAGTTTTTTAAAGGCTTTTTGACATAAGTAATCCCATGTGAACTTGATATCTTTCGATAAGAGATGAGAGAAAGGATGGACTTTATCTACTAGTTATGATACAAATCTATGGATGGACTAAAATCTATCTTGTAAGCTACGGAGTTGTTTCAGTGTCTTTGAAGGTGGCAACTTTCCTAATTATACACCAAAGACACACTTCTTTGGATCCAATCAAACCTTATATTTCTCTAACCCAACAAAGATTGTTGTGAGGTTAATGATGTGTGATTCTCTTGTCTTCAATTTTCCTAAGATTTCATCAACATAGGTTACCATGATATCATGCAAGAGGTCATGAAAGATGGTTGTCATAACACACTGATAAGTGGCTCCAACATTCTTAAGTCCAAAGGGCATGACCTATCAACATAAATTACTCTAAGGTATAGTGAATGTAATCTTGTGTTGATCTTCTACTACAATTTTGATCTGATTATAACTAGAAAATCTATCCATAAGAGATATCATATCATGTCTCACTGTCAAATCCACTATGATTTCTATGTTGGGTAGTGGAAAATCATCCTTTAGACATGCTAGGTTTAAGTCTTTGAAATCTAAATAGATGCAAATGCCTCCAATGGCCTTACCTGATGGTAAAATATTGGAGATCCATTCAGGATAGTCTATAGGTTTGATAAATCAACATCGAGCATCTTTTGTAATTCTTCTTTTACTAATAGTACCACTTGTGGATGCATCTTGTGTATCTTTTGTTTGATAGGCTTTACTTTATGTTCTAATATAAGATGATGTATGACTAACTCAGGATCCAATCCATGCATATCTTTGTAAGTCCATGCAAATTCCTTCTGTTCTTTTCAAAGAAATGCGATCATGTCATCTTTCTCTTTGTTACTCAAGGATGCTGTTATGAAGGTGGTTTTAGGGTCCTTATTTGTTCCAAGGTTCAATTCAACTATATCTTCAATGAGGATAGAATAATTTTCTAGTGGTAGAGACGTGAAGGGAAAGTCAACTTCTCCCTCTTCTAGCTCCTCGTAAAGGTTTTCACTACAAGACATGTCCTTTATTTTCTCTTTTTCTTCATCCAAAGGTGTCTTAGAAAGGTTTTCACCAGGGGATGTTTTATTGTCTTTTCTATTTTTATTTTTATTTTCACTTTGTGATTAAGAGAGTTGACTTGGCTATCGAAGTAGGCTTGATCATTGTAAAGAATTTCATGCTTGTAGTCTTGGAGATCTCTCTAGCCAAAAAGGGATAAAACTGCCTCATCTGAGTCACATATGTCCAAAGATGCTGGTGAGTGTTATTGGTCCCAATCAATGAGTTCAAGATGTTTGAGTGGGAGGCTAGGAGATAAAATTTCAAATTCAGTGTTGGATAGGATATGGTTGGTGTTGATGAGATCATTTTCCATGTACTTAAAAGGGACTTCATATAATTCCTCCCCAGGATCTGAATCAGAAGAAACCTCATAGGCATCAGTTAAGGGCACCTTAGTCTCTAGGGAGACCAATACTCTACCATGGGGGTATTTGGTTTCTTTTATTAGCTCTTTCATACCTTGTTCTTGTGCACCTAGGCCTGTTCCATGATATCCCATACTTTCAACTATGGGTGTGGCCTTAAACATATTTTCCTTTACGTATATGTATGGGCTTGTCTTCTCCATCTTTAAAGAGAAAGGATAGAATGTATGTTTCCATATGTTCATCACCAAGGGATCCCCAATGTTAAAAAATGGTCTTCTTACATTCCATGATACTTTTTCCTTTCTTGGGAAAGATTTATGAAGGTCTACCATGGGACTTTGGGGATAGAGGGAGTTGACCAATGCAGAAAGAATTCTCAAATTTATATTCTATCATACCTTGATCAGTGAACTTAACCGTCTTGTCAAACTTGTGGATCTTTTCTTCAGTGATCTTCTCTTTATCCTTAGGAGTTTCAAATGTAGAGGCCTCATTAGTTGATAGTTTTAAAATTTCTTTAGTGGAAGTTTTCTTAGTAGAGGATTTGATGGGTTCCTCTTTAGCAACAGGTCTGAAGAAATCATCCAATGGGAAGAAGTGGGTTTGATTTCCTTCCAATTGTTTGCAAAATTGGAAGGGCTCGAGATTGTTAGGAAAAGTGTTTTCTCTATCTTGATGTGGGAACTTCAAGAACTAATGGAACGTGGAAGGTACACCCAAAATAAAGTGTATCCAAGGTCTTCCAAGGAGTATATTTTAAGGTAAGTCAAGATCAAGGACTTGACAAGCAGTCTCAATCAGCACAAGACCCACTTGAAGAGGGAGTGTGATCAAACCCTTGGATTCTCTTTCTCTATCATCATAGGCCTTGATTTCCATTCTCTTTGGAACATCTAGAATGTCATTAGGGAGTCCCAATTGTCTTATCATTTTCAAGGTACAAATATTAAAATTGGATCCACCATCTATAAGGACCTTTTCTATTTTGTGATAATGGATGAGGGATTCAATGTGTAAGGGTTTTTTTTACGGTGTGGATCAAGACCACAAAAATTATTATCTATGAACACAAGGTGTTTCTACATGGCTTGGAATTATGATGCATTCATGTTATCAGGAACACGCAATTCAATAAGGGCTTGCTCAAGGATTTCTTTGTGAACAAGTGAAGTACAAAGGATCTCAAGGATGGATATATGTGTGAGAGTCTTCCCAAGTTGTGACAAAATGTCATATCGTGAAGCGAGTCTAGTGGAAGTGGATAGTGCAACTGGTTAAGTGACAACTTGGACAATAACTTTGGCTCTGTGAGTGGTGGCATTACAATCTACACCCTTAAGTTTGAGGGTGTATACATGGTTGTTGGATTCTTCAATGTGACCACATAGGGAATCAAAGCCACAAATGTCATTTTATTCAATATTTCTACACAATGAATCAAAACCCATGATGTTATTGGTGGAGTAGTCATATGACACAACTTTTGATGATGAGGCATTGTTCTGATCATGTTTAGGAAAGGGCTGATTATAGATCTTGAGTTAGGTATTTGATGATGATAGTGTATGTCCCTCAACCTTAATATTTCCATCATAAATAAGGTCTTGGACAAAGTTTTTCAACTTCATTCATTTCTAGGTATCATGACCCTTGATGTGATGATAATCCCAGTATTCATTGTCCTTGTACGAAGCATGCTTAGGTTGATTATCTTCATAAGGTCTAGTATTTGGAAACACTGTCATGTTTTGGTCAACAAGTCCTGGGAAGATGACATCGAGAGGTTCTGAAAGGGAAGCGTATTATCAACATTGACGTATGTTGTTGTTGTTGTTGTGTGGGAATAAATAGGGCCGATAGTGATTTTATCGTGGTTGTAGTTGTTGTGATGAGTTGTTGTGATTGTTGTTGCAATTCTTTTGTTTGTTGTTTTGATTTTGGTTTTTGTTTTTATTCTAATTGTTGTGATTGCCTTGATTATTGGATTCTTGGAAATTTTGGAAATATTTGGCATTAGTCACTCCATCATTGAAAACTCCCTTATTTTTCATCCAAAACTTAGGTTTTTCATTATTAGATAAAGGGGTATAATGTTTAATGGTAATCTTTTGCAAGAGTTCATCCTTAATGTTCTTCCCTTTATTAATGACAGACACAAAAGTGTCAAGTGAAGCCAATTTCATTTGGAATGACATCTCAAATACCAAGTTTGTAGTAGTGATGTCAATCAAGTATTGCTTAGGTGTTTTCCAAGGCATTTTGTTTGCAAGGTGTCTGCACCTTTGTAGGAAATTAGCAAAGGTTTCACCATTCCTTTTCCTAGTATTAAACAAGTCACTTAATGATGCTTAATGTTCAATGTCATAGAAATATTGTGCAACAAAATTTTTTGCGAGATCAAAGAAGGTAGATATGAACCCATGAGGTAGGTTTCTGAACCACTCAAGGGCAGGCCTCCAAGACTTCTGATAAAAAATTTCTTTAGATAATTATCATTTTAGGAGACCTCTTGACATGCAACATAAAATTCCTTAAGGTGTTGGACCAGACATGTTTCCCCTTTGTATTTGTAAAATCTAGGAACCTCAAAGTTTGGGGGAAATGGTTTCATGTTGATTGACTTTTCAAATGGGCAGGGACATATTTCATCAAAATAGAACTCTTTCTTCCCCCATTTTGCATTGTATACACAAGCCTCTTGAGTTCATTGACTTGATTGGCTAACTTGGGAGCATTTTGATATGTGATTTGTGGTCCAAAAGATTTTCCTTCTCCAAATTGCGATGTAGAAAATCCTGCTAATATAAGTCCAAGTGTAGGAGGAGGGAGATACTGATATTATGAAGTTGGAATAGATGTCTTCAAATCACCTGATGGAATCGAGAAGAGTGATGAAGAATATTGTTATGTGAATTGTGGGAATGATGCTTTTGGAAATGAAGTTTGACCTATGTTCTAAATACTTGTACCCATGTCAGCATATGTGTTCATTGTAGTATGAGTACTATTATGGGATGTCAAATTGGGAATGCCACTAATGATTTTTTTAATGTTTTCATCTATCAATTGAAATGTTTTTGTGGGTTGTGATGTTTTTGTTGCTTGAGATGTTGATTTTGGATGCGAAGTAGAAGGTCTATTAGAAATATCCTTCCCTTTGTCTTGTGATGATGTTGTGTTGATTGTGGTGGCCAAATCAGGATTGATAGGGGTTATTACCTTGACAACATTATTATAAATAAAGGAATCATCAAATATCACTAGGACCGAGACTCCATTTGTGACAAGGTTCATGAAGATCTCAACTTTGTTTTGTCTAATGGTTTTCTCTACCATCTCCAAGTTATAAGGGTCTTTAAGGAAATCATTGACATGCTGAGATGTTTTAGAATGATCAACAAATACAAATTATTATTTAGGTTCATTGGAGATATCTATAGTGGGCACTTTGGTGCTTCGAAGGAATGTTGTTGCAAAAGGATTCTCATTGTCCATGTTAGTGTTTGGTTGGGATCTCCTCATGTTTCTAGCTTGTGTTCAAGTTATGGCCATAAAAGTGTGACCTTTGGAAGAATGAAGGATGAAAGATGAAGTCTAAGAATGGGTTGGATGAAAGATTTGAAGAGAGATGAAAGATGGACTTAGGACTAGGATCAAATGTTTAGGACTTGTTTTGATTGTGAGGGTAGGACCTCAATTTTATTGATTTTATTGATGAAGGTTTTGGATAACCTTGGTGAAATAAGATCCTATTAAACTCAATGATTTGGATATTGGATGATATCTTTCTTCTACTTGGAGATAGGCCAATGATCTCTAGAAAAATAGGATATTGGCTAATTAAATAAATCACTCAAGATGGAAAATGTTCTCAAGTGATGCAATTCAACTAGGGTTTTGATAAGGACAAGCATCTTAATTAAAATTTGATAAATCTTCAACCTAAAGGATTGAATTGATTGATTGTTTGATTTGGTTGGTTTGATCAAGATGATTAGATTAAACTCAAAATTAATGATGGTGCTACAAAGTCAAAAGTTGGGAAATTGATGAAGTATGGAAGACTTGAAGGATGAAGAATTAATGAGGTGATGGAAAAGATCTATCTTCAGTCTTTGTAGGTTTCTCTTGCAGGTGCGATGAAGTTGTGGTTTACTTGAAACTTGGTGATGAGGTTGATGTCTTTGTTACGGAATATCATCATGTCATGTTCTCAAGTTGTTGGGCAAAATTCTTGACTGCTTTCATAACACGTTGTTGTTTCCTAATGGTTCTATCAGTTGTTTTCTTCTCTTTGTAGGAAAGAGGTAGTTGGAATTTGAACTACATATGTGTTCTTGAATCTGACATGGATCATAGGAAAAATGTAATTTTGGACTGTAAATGATTGATTTTGGCAAAATAATTTGACAGTTGTCTAGGAGGATCAAAATGATGAACTTGTGTAAGGTTTGGAAGCTCATTATTTTTAGGAATAGATGTCGGTCACATATGGAGACACTGATCTACAAGGACATTGAACTATAGGCAGAGACACCTTTGTATAAAAATATGTTTCCAAATATAAATTATGGCTCTTTCCCAAAGAAGCACATATGCCAATCTATTTAGCACAGACATTGATTTGCGTAGGCGTTAATCTACATAGACGAAAATCAAAACCTATGGTTGGAAAGTTCAAATTTTTGCCAACATTTATTTTTGTATAAAGAAATTTCTAACAAAAAAATGAATGTAAGTTTAATAAAAAACCACAAAAATGCATTAAAAAATAGTTAATCCTATAAAATCAAGGGTCAATTCATCACAAGTGGAGACATGAGTCTCTAGGTGAAAACGTTGATCTATATAGAGGGTATTTTTCATAGATAGTAAACTATAGGGGAAGACACTGTTGTGAGATTGAGACATTGATACGAGATTTGGGCATGTAGGTACATGAAAATTTAAAATTTATTTTAAAAAAGAGGGACATGGGTCTCACCGGGCATGCCAAAATGTATATGTGTTTTTCCTACCTATGTAGTCAAGCTCAAACAAGGAAAACATTAGATAAAATGCATTCAATCTTAACTACACATAGAAAATCACATAACCTTTGATAGAGCCAAAACAAGTGCACCTAAGGCTTGTTTGATTGCTCTTTTGGGAGCTTGTGGATGTGCTCTTTGAAATAGAATAAAAGATCCCCAAATGAAAGCTAAAAGATGGATGATTGAAACTATATTGCACTAATGGAGATCAAATATCTTGAAAACTAGTATGAGGAACTAGCAACAAGTAATATATGAGGATGAGTATGAAACTAGAAACAAAAATGATACTAGATATGAAATGCAATACTAACTAACATGGATTCAAGATGATTCTAACATGCTATTGATATTCAAGATTCAAACTAAGAAATAATCTAGCATGTATTTTCTATGAAAATACTCTAGAATGAAAATAATATGATAAATCTAATATGCAAAGGATGGATGAAATGCTTGAGGAAAGGCTCCTATTTTAAGATTTTTGTAGGGAGATGAGAAGCTTGAGTGAGGTGGAACCTATGTGGCATCCACATTAGGAGCCAAATAGGAGACACATGGGAAAAGTTATGGCCATGCAAAAGGCATGAGTTGTTCACACATCTATGAGAAACCTTTGAAAGTGACAAGTCATTTAAGAGAGGAGACAAAGTGGAAGAGTGGGAAAGGCTCAAGGCTGCTCACACGTGTGTGAGAAAATCCCAAAGAGGGAAGAGGGAACCAATATGTAAGAGTGTAGGTGGACATTTATGGAAGCTTGTTAACCACCTTGGAAAGAGTTGCTCACATGTGTGTGAGCAATTCATTAAGCTTAATGAAGTTATGAATCACATAGATTAGTGGGTTAATCAAGGATTAACTGAAATGTGACAGGTTTAGTGGGTGAGGTGATAGGTGTAGGCTAGGATTTAGGTAGAGATTTGGATTTAACTTAAGTTAAATTAATTTAAATCCTGACATAGAAGAAATAGGAATAATGGAGGAATTAAATAAATAGAAATTTATTCAAAAGGGGGACAATGAGGGAAATGTATTAAATTAAATTTAAGTACCTTAGGAGATGAACATGACAAAGATAATTAATTCATTAAAAATAACTATAATGTCAAGGGGGATATTAATTAAATTAAATGAAATTAATAAGTGTGTCAAAGGACCTTTTTAGACGTCTATAGATGCACCCTTTTGTTTAAACTTGGCCTTAATTTTAGTCATATCATTAATGTTGGTTTGTGTGACCATATCGATAGTTTTTACATTCTTTCTTCTTTGTGACCTTCTCAATATTCAATTCGCATTCATATTTTATGTTAAATTTAGAGAAATTAAATTTTAAAGGTCATAATCTTAAGGTTTTCAAGTGCCTAGATTGTCTTAACAAAGTTTTTGTTTAAAAAGATGCTAAAATTTCAAAGTTGATGGTAAAATTTTGGCCTTGGGCTTTTATGTCATAGAAGACTGAAATTGCACTTTTACATATTGCAATAAATGAGAAATTATTATTTATATTTTGAAACATATGCCCTTAGAATTGAATTTCAACATTATGTATTTTATTTGTTTGATTCGCAGCCCATGCCTTATTGTAAGGAAAGATTGTCTAAGATAACACACATCAAATATCATAGCCTTCTTGTTATAGATTTAAGTCTATTCTATTTTTTATTTCTTTTTGGTTTCCCTACCTTGAAGAAACTCAAACATTCCTTAGACAACCCCACAACCTTTGTTATACTTTCCTTGATCACCTTGTTGATAATATCTTTGGTATTTACTTTTAGACTCGTCCATTTAAAAAAGTAAGTTACTCCTTCCTTCTTTAAAATATGTTGAAGATATATTTTGTCCTATTTCCTTCATAGGAGGAGGATTCAATTCAATGTTTGTATCACCCATTTTATTAGAGTGCTAATTAAACCTCTAAAAAATATCTTTATTTCTTAAGCTTTTGTCTTCTATAGTATGGTTCTAGAGATATATTTATATTTGTGTTAGCCAAAAAAAATATAGATGAAGTCGTGGCTTTCTTTTTTAACCTATTGACATAAGATTTTGTCATGATTATCTTCTCCTAAATAATTTTTTTTATTTATGTGGCAATTAACTTGATCATATCCATTTACTGGTTCATGGTAGGACCTTTCTAGTTGTGATGTTCTCATTTGTTTTACATTTCAATCATAAGAAAGGAATACTTAAGTTGTTCTTGATCTAAAATTTAAATGTCAACTGTCATTTATTAGACTAATACCCTTGGATAATCTTCTTAATGGAAAGTGTTTGGTCCCAGAATCTTCCACTACCTAAGATCTGTACCAATCAAATGGCAAGACCAAGTTGGTACAAAAGTTTCTATATTTTCCAAATCATACTAGGCCCCTACAATCTTACCTGAGTATTGATCTTTATTATGTAGATATATTGTAGTATATATGATGAACCTAATTGAGATCATCTCAATTCAGATCACTAAAGGTTTTCAATGTATATGATATTATCATAATTCATATCTTGAAACTAGGTTTATAAGTTTTACAAATTGTTAAAGATATTTTATTATCTATATATATATTTCGATTTACATTTTATTTCATGAATTAAACTCTAAATGTCATTTCTCCATTATTTTATTTTCATATGCCAATTACATTTTATTTCTTTTTTCAATTTTATTACTAGATTATCTATATGTATAACTAATTTATCAAACTATTGTGGTAATCATAATTCTATAAAGGATTAAAACATGATTTCTTTGAATTGGTATGTGTGTGTAGATGCATGTGTCCATATGTATGTATTTATGTACATATATAGATACATAAATGTACATGTTGTATGTATATTTACATATATGCACATGTACATATATGTATATGTATACATACACATACATACACACATGTACATATATACATACATATGTATATATGTGTGTGTACACACATACATGCCTACATATATACATACACATAAATATACATGCACATATGTATTTGTGTATATACATATATGTACATATACACACACAGTACATAAGCAAAAAAATTTAATTTTGTTTTTACATTGATAGCAAATAGATAGTTTCACGCTCTTGTAATTTTTTGTGATACTATTTTCAATGTTATTTCTAGATTATCTTTAGCTATAATATATCTATCAAACTATTGAACTCACCTAAATTTCCTAAAGTTTAACAAGGCATCTTTATGTATGTATGTTTAGATATAACAAAAATAAATAAATAAATATGTATGTGTTTGTACACACACACACACACACACATGTGTGTGTGTGTGTGTGTACATATATGTATGCATACATATATATACACGTATATATGCACACATACATGCATGCAAATACACAAGTGTGTGTGTGTGTGTGTGTGTGTGTGTGTGAGAGAGAGAGAGAGAGAGAGAGAGAGAGAGAGAGAGAGAGAGAGAGAGAGAGAGTTGTATGTATTTATATTTGTAGCTATTGATTCACTTCATTCATTTCCCAATTAAAAAGTCTTGGTATGTGAGCAAGACAAAGAGATTTGTAGATCTTAATTTATTAAATTCATAATATCAATTAAACCATAGTCCTTGGACTATCAATTATTTTTACTTAAAATATTAATCACTCATGGTAGGCACCCAAAAACCATAAATTATCAACAAAAACAATAAAACAAATACAAATTCTTGGAAGATTCACCCACAAAACAATAGGATCTTCAAGGTAGAGAATATAGAGTAGATGCTAACACATGTGAGAGAAACTATTAGAATAACTGAGAGGGGGGTGAATCAGTTATCCATAGTCCCAAATACAAAATGTATATCACAAAACAAATTCAGCTAATTCTGCAGCTCGGTAAACATAAAATATTAATCTGTCTGTGCTTTTATCAATTACCAGTTAATTGCTCATAGTGATTACCGATCAAATAAAATATGCAATATGTAAAATATGATATCCAAGCAATAACCACATAAACACATAACACAAGAGATTTAACGTGGAAACCATGTAAAGGGAAAAACCACCTGGGACTGGTAACCCAAAAACTTTTCACTCTTTTGAAGTGAGCTCGGTGAAGAGCCAACCCTATTAAAGGTTACAAAACACATTGTAAGGTGTGAACTTGTTAGAGGATTTAACACTAACAGTTATCGTCCAACCAGCATTCACTATGGGGTTGACAGGATAACAATGTACATTCTATGAATGACATAATAAGACTTTCAAGTCCACTCAGTTAAGAAATTTCATCTGATTACAATGGTTAAACTGTAACAACCGGTGATCTGATTATAATGCAACTTGATTTGCAAATATTTAGATCTATACTAAGTCCATAAAATCCTCTGATCAATATTTCATATTCAGTTCATCAACATTGAATAACTTACTGTCCCTCGGTAAAGCTTTCTGACGCTCGGTACTATTATGTAATTTGGTTCTTCTTCAACCAATATGATCAGGCATGCATGAAGCTTGTTCACGTGATATCTCTGCAGTCTCCTTCTTCCGGCATAAGTTTCATTGCGAAACCCTAGTCTCTTAAATAGACAAGTAAACCATTTTCTTTTCATCCATCAGATTTTGCTGCTTAATCTCCTTCATTGATTTTGTTGCTTAAACCTTCCTCAGCCGATGTGTCAGTAACAGGTTTTGTTTCCATCCTTTAGATCTTCCTTGAATTTTGTTAGCCGTAGATCTTACAACAAACTTTACAGCTCATCAATTTTGTCAGCTAAACTAATCATTTAGTTCTTTTGTCCATACTTGGTTAACAAAGAAATGTGTCAGTAAACACAAGCTCGGTTGATATTGTCCCTCGGTATACACTACACTGGCTCGGTGTATACTGGAATGCTTCATTAACTGACCACACTGCTTTGTAACATTTTGCTTCTAACTTCATAATAGATTAATGCAACATAATCAAGTCAATAATATGAAGTCATAGACTCATCAATAAGTTACCAAGAGTATTCATTATTCTCATTTGTCATATCCATCTTCCTTAATGTAGATGTTTCGGTTCTTCATCTTTTCTCTCCTCTTTTACAGATGTGTAGATATTTGCAACTACCATGATAAGTACTGTCAAACTAGTTGACATCAATGACAACATAATGACTGATTCAATTATTTTACATAACAATTCAGTGCTTGGTGATCCCTAATCATTTGTACTTCATCAATCAGGTTCTCAATCAATTGCAGTTCATCAATCTCTCCCTTTGGCATTGATGGAAACTCAAGCAATATGAAGTGTACCATACACATACCAAACATGTATTCTACAACACTGTAAGCAAATGTTGTAGCTCGGTAAGCTCTCCTTAGCTTAATATGTTTAATCACTACGTTACATAACAACATTGAAAATGCAGACTTTCTTATGTAGATATGATCTTTCTAGTTCTCAGATTCCTTCTGTTCTCAGCAACAAATCTTCAAAAACTCTCCCTGACTTTCTCAGATTGTCTCTCCCTTAGACACTTGTTCCAGTAATCTCCTCGGTTATCATATTTTTTATCTCTCCCTTTGACAGCAATGCCAAAGAAAAACATAAACAGATAGCTTTGTATTAGCCATGTGACTCTTTGTTGTCCAGTGCATACAATGTATCTCTATATCTCAGTATACCGATATGCAAATCTTTGTTCCTGAAATCTTTCACAACTTTAAACAGAATCCAAAGTGTGAGCTATGCTGCATCAACATGAATGATCTTCTGATAAGATTAGGCTGATGCAACCTCCAGATCACATTAGTGACTAGTAGACAGGGGACGAACCCCAAGTCTAGTCCTCAAATATTCAAAAGTTTCCTTCGGTAGAGGCTTGGTAAATATGTCAGCAAGTTTCTCTTTTGATGTAACATATTCCAATTTAAATTTCTTCTCCTGTACTTGTTCTCTTAAGTAGTGATACTTAATAGAGATGTTCTTGGTCTTTGAGTGCATTACAGGATTCTTAGAAATGTTTATTGCACTTATGTTATCACAGTATATAATCATCGGCTCAGTGATTACCTTGTTCATCCCATCCAACACTTGTTTGATGTAAGCAATTTTTGAATAGTTTGTAGCAGCAACAACATACTCTGCTTTAGCAGTAGACTAAGAAATACAAGGTTGTTTCTTACTTGTCCAAGTAACAAGTCTTTCACCAAAGAAAAATGCTCCTCCGGTGGTACTTTTCCTGTCATCCATATTTCCAGCCCAATCTGCATCGGTGTAAACTCTTAGTTCAAACTTCCCTTCCTTAGGATACCATAATCCATAGTCCTCTATTTTCTTCAAGTATCTAAACATTCTTTTAGTTGCAATCATGTGTGACTCCTTCGGATTCGCAAAAAATCTGGCAACAATTCCCACAACATGTGCAATATCTGGTCTACTATGTACTACATACATCAACTTACCAATCATAGATTGGTACAGTGTATGTTTCACCTCTGTAGTTTCATCATCTTTAGTCAGTTTGCAGCCTGTGACCATCGGTGTTCCAACTGGTTTAGCATCTACCATGTCGAATGTTCTCAGTACTTTCTTTATATACTTTGATTGTGTGATGAATATTCTATCATTTTGCTGAATAACTTGCAAGCCTCGAAAGAACTTAACCTCTCCAAACATTGACATTTCAAATTATTTCCACATCTCATCAGCAAATGATTTACATATATGATTTTGTCCTCCAAAAATAATATCATCCACAAATATTTCAGCAATCAAGATAGTATCATCAATATCTCCTTTCATATACAAATTATTGTTATCACTAGTTCTAACAAAACCAATACTTAACAAATAAGTATGCATCCTTTTATACAAGGCTCTAGGTGCTTGCTTTAAGCCATATAAAGCTTTATGTAGTCTACATACCATATCTTTTTTGTCTGGATCAACAAACCCTTTTGGTTGTTCGATGTAGACCTCATCTTCTAGTATCCCATTAAGAAATGCAGACTTAACATCCATTTGATAAACTTTAAACTTCTTATGTGTTGCATATGCAAGTAACATTTTGACTCCTTCTAGTCTAGCAACAGGTGCAAAAGTCTCACCATAATCTATGCCTTCCTCCTGTGCATAACCCTTGCATACAAGTCTAGCCTTGTTTCTTGTAACCTCTCCATTTTCATTCAGCTTGTTTCTGAAAATCCATTTAGTACCGATAACATTCTTATCTTTAGGCCTAGGTACTAAATTCCATGTCTTATTTTTCTCTATCTGTTCTATCTCTTCATTCATTGCATTTACCCATTCTTCATTCTCCAATGCAACCTTAACATTTTTCGGTTCAAACTCACAAACTAAGCATGTACCTTGGCTCAACTTACTTCTTGTCATCATGCCAACTTGCTTGTTGCCAATGATTTGGTTCTCAGGATGATGTCTTCTGACAAATATAGCCAGTACTTGATCTCTTCTTTTTTGTTCATCCTGTTTAAGTTCATGTGCTTTCTCGGTAGGTCCTTCCTGATCATCAGTTTCTCTTTGATGTTCCTCGGTGTTGTTTTCCTGATGACCAGTTGTCACAATTTGTGACTTTGGTAGGTACTCTGGTTGTTCAATGTAAGTGAATCTATCGTAGTCTTCTAGCTCCCTAGTGCTTTCTTCATTGTTCTTAGTATCAAATTCATCAACCCTGACATTAGTGCTTTCAATCATTTTATTAGTAACTTTATTTAGACACTTATAGTCTTTGCTTTTAGTGGAATATCCAAAAAATATCCCTTGATCCCCTTTAGAGTCAAACTTTCCATTTCTTTCATCTTTCAGAATAAAGCATTTGCTACCAAAAATTCTAAAGTAACTTACAGTCGGTTTGTGACCAAACCATAGCTCATAGGGTGTTTTGTTTGTGTCCTTCTTCAATTGTACTCAATTTAGCACATAGACAACTGTGCTAACTGGTTCTCTCCAGTATGTCTGAGCAACATTCTTCTGCAACATCAGTGTCCTTGCACAATCAACAATTGATCTATTCCTCCTTTTAGCAATTCCATTTTGCTGAGGTGTTCTCGGTGCAGAAACCTGTCTTTTTATACCATGCTCATTACAATAGTTAGTAAATTCATCAGAAATAAATTCACCACCTCTGTCAGATCACAAGCATTTTAGTTCCTTACCAGTTTCTTTCTCTACCTTTGCTTTATACCATTTAAACATCTTAAATGCCTTTGATTTCTCTTTTAAAAACATCACAGTCATTAATCTAGTGTAATCATCAACAAACAAAATGAAGTATCTATCTCCATAATAGATTTGTGTTCTCATGGGACCACATAGGTTGATGTGAACTAGCTCCAAAATTCTCTTTGTTGAATAATCTTTACTCTTAAAACTAGATTTTGTCATTTTACCCTTTTGACATTCATGACACATAACATGATCCGGATTTGCTATGCTAGGCAGACCTCTAACCCTTTTCTTTCTACTAATTTTAATCATGTTATCAAAGTTTACATGACATAACATCTTATGCCACACTTAGCAGATTATAATTTAGTCCTTCTACCCAATAAGCATTATCACATCTGATTTTATCATTTATCAGTAAAGATCCCTTTCCTCTAACCATACAAGGTGTATCATTACCCATTTTTACAGATCCTCCATTTTATTGCTCAAGATGATCAAATTTTTCTTCATCACCAATCATGTGATGGGTACAACCACTATCAATGATCCATGTATCATTTTTATTAACCTTAGAAATCAGTGTTGTCTCTACATACTTTTCTTCTTCCTCAAAATCATCCTTCATAGCAACAAATACTACTTCTACATCATCATCTAAATTAGTATCAGTATCATTCTCTTCACAATGTAACATACCTTTTAACCTTTGTCATTATTGTCTCAGTTGTCTCTGTTGTAGTGTCGGTAACCTCTGTTGTTTCTCCTCATAGCTTCCTTCACCATATCAGTCCTTGTTTCTATCATCTTCTTTCCTGTTCGGGCATCTAGCAACAATATGACCAACTTCTTTGCAGTTAAAACATGCTAAAGGCAATTTACCCCTATATCTACCTTTACCTTTAGGTAATCTCCTGGCCATAAGAGCTTCAAGATCATCAAGCTCATCATTAGTATCACTGTCATTATCATCATTATTGTTTCTACTACTAGACTTACCGATCCTCAGAGAAGTCATGAAAGCAAACTCAATAGGCGGTACAACACTATTATCATAGTTGTTCAGTTCAAAAGTTGTTAGCTTACCAATCAGATTATCAAGAGTGAGAGTGTTTCCAAGTGCAGACCTCATTTCATGTATTGCAGATATTCTGATTGCATAAACATGCAATAAGGTTCTAATAATTTTTCTTACCATTGTATCTTCTTCAATGACACCATCAGATCCTCTGATAGAATTGACTATCCCCTTTATTCAGTTTGTATACTGCACTATGTTTTCTCCTTCTCTCATTTTCATATCATCGAATCTTCCTCTTAAACTTTCAGCTCTGGCTCTCTTGACATTATCATCACCACTATAAACTTGGGCAAGTTTATCCCACATTTCCTTTGAGGTAACAAAATCCTTGACATCTTCAAATTCGACATCTTATAGAGAAGCAACAATCTCCATCATAGTAACATTATGCTCATGTCTATCTCTTAACTGATCAAGAGTCAAAGGTCCTGTAGGCGGTGCTAAGTAGCCATTATCCAATAGGGTGAGGGAAGAATTCCCAATCCCAGATATATGCAGTCTCATTTGGCTTTGCCATATTGTAAAGTTGTCCTTATTCAGCTTTGGCACTTCCCTCTTATACATTTTGTGATCTTTGTGCTGAAGTCCTTAAAACTCTATTCCAAGCAACCAATATGTTCCAATACCAATTGTTAGAATAATTGAGAGGGGGGTGAATCAGTTATCCACAGTCCCAAATACAAGTATATCACAAAACAAATTCAGCTAATTTTGCAGCTCAGTAAACATAAAATATTAATTTGTTTGTGCTTTTACTGATTACCAGTTAATTGCTCATAGTGATTACTAACCAAATAAAATATGCAATATGTAAAATATGGTATCCAAGCAATCACCACATAAACACATAACACAAGAGATTTAACGTGGAAACCCTGTAAAGGGAAAAACCAACTGGGATCGGTAACCCATAAACTTGTCACTCTTCTAAAGTGAGCTCAGTGAAGAGCCAACCCTGTTAAAGGTTACAAAACTCACTGTAAGGTGTGACCTTGTTAGAGGATTTAACACTAACAGTTATCGTCCAACTAGCATTCACTATGGGGTTGACAGGATAATAATGTACATTATGAATGACATAATAAGACTCTCAAGTCCACTTGGTTAAGATATTTTATCTGATTACAATGGTTAAACTATAACAACAGGTGATCTGATTACAATGCAACTTGATTTGCAGATATTCAGATCTTCCATAAAATCCTCTGATCAATATTTCATATTCAGTTCATCAACATTGAATAACTTATTGTCCCTCAGTAAAGCTTTCTGATGCTCGATACTATTTTGCAGTTTGGTTCTTCTTCAACCAGTATGATCAGGCATGCATGAAGCTTGTTCACACAATATCTCTATAGTCTTCTTCTTCCGGCATAAGTTTCATTGTGAAACCCTAGTCTCTTAAATAGACAAGTAAACCGTTTTCTTTTCATCCATCATATTTTGCCGCTTAATCTCCTTCGTTGATTTTGCCGCTTAAACCTTCCTTGGCTGATGTGTCAGTAACACATTTTGTTTCCATCCTTTAGATCTTCCTTGAATTTTGTTAGTCGTAGATCTTACAACAAACTTTACAGCTCATCAATTTTGTCAGCTAAACTAATCATTTAGTTCTTTTGTCCATACTCGGTTAACAAAGAAATGCATTGGTGAACACAAGCTCGGTTGATACTATCGCTCGGTATACACTACATTGGCTCGGTGTATGCTGGAATGCTTCATTAATCGATCACACTACTTTGTAACATTTTTCTTCTAACTTCATAACAGATTAATGCAACATAATCATGTCAACAATATGAAGTCATAGACTCATCAATAAGTTACCAAGAGTATTCCTTATCCTCATCTGTCATATCCATCTTCCTCAATGTAGATGTCTCGGTTCTTCATCTTTTCTCTCCTCTTTTACAGATGTGTAGATATTTGCAACTACCATGATAAGTACTGTCAAACTAGTTGACATCAATGACAACATAATGACTAATTCAATTATCTTACATAACAATTCAGTGCTCGGTGATCTCTAATCATTTGTACTTCATCAATCAAGTTCTCAATTAGTTGTAGTTCATCATAAACAATTATAAATTATCATCCTCTATGTGCAATGTTAGGAGGGAGAGGTCCATAGTGGACCGAGCTACCTTTGGGGGTCCATATGGACCTAAATGTTTATAAAACAAAATACAAAACCATGTTAAAATTTCAATGGTCAACCCCAAAAAATCAATTTCACCTATTTGGATACAATATGCCATATGTATACCCATGTTTAAACAAATCCTTGTTGTGAATGCCCAAGCCTTCTAAATGATGTAAATGTTGTTGCTAGTGTTGAGTATATGCATATTTATTATATATGATTTTATTGTTCTACATCATGTCTTGTAATTCATGTGTATCTATTATATATGATAGTAGTATTTTACATGGTGTGTTGTAAGTGCAGATCAGTTCTATATCATATAAATATTATTTTATAATTGCCTCTCTCTTCTATATGATGTAAATATTATTGAGTAAATCAACAATTGTTGTGTATATATTAGTATATATGTTGTAAATTGTTAATGCAGGTATATGTTCTATATAATGCAAATATTCTAACTAGTATAATGTATATGCATATCTGTTGTTTATAGTTTTAATGTTAATGCCTATATATGTAAATATTGTAGGTAGTGTATTTTATCTATATATATGTCATATTTCCCTCTAATTCACCCACATTAAATATGAGTCCATTCTCATTTACTTTTTGTAGTACACAAAACTTACCCTATGCATAATTTCTATCAAAAAATTTTAAGGTATGAAGCTCACCAATCAAGAAATCAAAACGTATAACCAAATTCAAGCTTTCCTACATCCATAAAATCCATCATATAACATAAATTGGTCTTTTTCAACCATTATGTTTTTCTTCCCTTTTACAGTCAATATTAAAATCATAAGATTGTAGCTTACTAACTCACTTTTTTTGTATTTCATTGAGATCTTTATGATTAGGGAAATGCTTGAGAGCATTGTGGTCAGTTTTAACAATGAACTTAACACCAACAAGCTACTGCTTGAACTTGGTCAGAGCATGCATATTGCAAGCATCTCCTTATAATAGCTCCTTTTTTTCACCTCTCAACTTCTATCTTCAAATGCAATTGGGTGCTTATTTTGCATAATGAAAATACCTATCCCTTCATCAGCTGCTTTATACTCAAGCTCAAATGTCCTGAAAATAGCTAAAATAAACTGTATGCTTATAATTTTCTTAAACTAATCCAAATATTTATGCATTACATTAGACCAATCAAAGGCTTCATTTTTGGTAATATCTATAAGTGAGGCAACCAAATGTGGAAAATCTATCACTCTAATGTAGAATCCACCAAAAATTGTAGAATCCCTTCAATTGTGAGAGATTTGTAGGTGGAGGTCAATCTAGAATTGCTTCAATATTTTCATAATCAACACTAACACCCTTAGAGATGATTACATTGACAATATATAGGATTATTGTTATGCCAAACACATATTTGGATTCCTCTACAAACAATGACTTTGCCTCAAGAATTCCCAATACCTCATCTAAATCTCTCATATACTCCTTCCATGTCCTAGTGAAAATCAAGATATCATCAAAGAATATAAAAACACTTTTTTGAGTTTCTTGTTGAGCACTTAATTTGTTCAGGCTTTAAATGGACCTTACAACCATTGGTTAAGCTAAAAGACATAACTAGGAAATCAAAGTGACCAAAGTGGCATATGAAAGATATATTTTGTATGTCCTCCTCATAAACCCTTATCTGGTGATAACCTGATCTCAAATCTATATTTAAAATGTAAACAAATCCATCTAGCTCATCAATATTTGAAATGGGATACCTATTTTTATAGTCTTCTTGTTTAGAGCTTTTCAACCTATGCATATATGCATAGTAATATGCTTCTTCTTTACCAAAATAATTGATGAAGCAAAGGTGCTCTTACTTAGGTAGGTATGTATCATCACCTGGAGCTCTTTTATTGTCTTCTTGATCTCATCCTTGTGTCCCTTTCAATGCCTATAGGGAGTCGTAATGACAATTTTGGCGCCCTCCTCCAATTTTGTCACATGCCTTTAGTCTTTTTTAGGAGAACTCCCAAGAAGTATACCAATAAAAACCTTGCTTCACTTGGATATTAAAGATTGCACATTAAGATGATATTTTCTATTTTATTATTATGTGATGGTAGGCATAATAATAACAATTTTTTATCCAGTGAACAAGATCATGTCAAATAAATGTCTCCATATGCATGAAGCTAAAAATATGTAGACTTATACTATAAATACCTCTTAACACAACCTTATTACCTTCTCATAGGAATTTTAGCTCCATGGCATAAAAGTTCAAGGTGATATCTCGTAATGACTACAACCATTGAATACCAAGTATTGCATCTGTATCACCAATCCTCACTAAATAGAAGTTATCATCAACTTCATAATTTACCAACTATAGGCTCAATTGGGGTATCATTCTAGTGCACGTGATATCGAATTCACTAACTACAATATAACCTTGAATTTTTCAACCTCTTCAATATTTATCCCTCTATGAGGCACCACTACATCAATAAAATTATATGTAACCTCCTATATCAATCAATTCCACTACTCATTATCCACATGTAGGACTCCATGAACTCTAAAAAAATATAAATCTAAGAGTATCTTTACATTTTTTTTAAATCTTTTGATGATCCTTCATCCCCTTTCTCCTCAAAATTAGACCGATGTTCTATTTGTTTTTATGTTCATTCATCAGCTAAATAAAATTCTATTTGATTATATTTTCCCTTCAAAGAGCACTTATGGATTGAAACCCATGTTTTCTTGAAAGTGAAGCATAATTTTTTCTTTGAGTCATTTAAGAGGTCTGCATCTATTCTTGATGATTCCTTTTAGGTTTGATTTAAATCCCTATATAAATATTTCTTGTCTTTCTTATGTTGAAATGTCTTTAATTGAGCTTTGTTTGTGGTTGTAAGCTCCATAATCCTTATATTCCTCACATATTCATGTAAACATGGTAATCCAAAGTTCTTATCCTATCCTTTGATTGCTTCATCAAACCTTCACCAAAAAGAACCACTTGAGTCTCTTTTTTGTGATGTTGGGAACCATAATTATATGTCTTTAAAACTCAAAGATAAGCATTAAAGGTACCATTATGATTCAATTGAGAAAGCTCTATGAAATATTTAACTCAATGTACTTGTCAAATCTCTCAATGTGTTTGTTTGTAAACCCATCGTAGGTAGAGATCAAGTTATGGTCTAGTATCACCAAGTGATGTAGGAGCATTAGCAACCTGAAAATGTAAGTTTTAGATTTTTGATGAGAAAGTTCATGAAGAGGTCCATTTTGGTATTTTAACATGGATTTACACTCAATGGGATCCTTTTGAGGATGTAATAAGGTCTAAAGAAGTTTCCATTCAAAAGATTATTTTTTAATATTTGAATTTGTTAAGGAGTCCTAGGAGGTCAAAAGTTAGTAATTTTATTTAAGGAGGTTGCATGTATGGTAAATGGGGAAAATAATATTATAATGAACCTCTTAAAATACCCAAGTGGGGTTGTAAGTGAGTTACCAACATAGGTTAGGATTGAAGTCGTGAAAAAATGCAGATTTTGTACTTTTAATTAAAAAAGACCTTAGGTTTTTTGGTTTTTTGATGCAAAAGGCACTCATATTCAAATTGTAATTATTCTTGGTGTATACTAACATATAATGAATGAGAAAAAATTATCCAAGAAACTATACAGGAGCTTTGATGAATTGTTTTTGTTTCTTGACAATTTTCCAGCTATAAGAGTCTGAGTTTTTCTTTGTATTTCCTTGAACAAGGATAGTGGTGGGCCTAGAAATGTTTGGAAATGTTGATGATATCTCTTAAGATTCAAATTTAATTGGTTTGGAGTAATTTTGTTGATTTTTTTCAAGATATGGAAAAAATACCATTGGCTACCTTGTTACAGAGCTAGGGTTTTTAACAAGCTTGAAAAATTCATAACTTTTGTTTTCACCATTAAAAAAATATGATAATTGGTAGAATCCTTCATTATGATTTTTCCATGATGTCCACAAAAGGAAAAGTATTTATTTAATCATCTGTCCAGGATATGTAGGTTTGAGTCTGTGTTTAGCAAGAAACACTATTATAAAATCTAGTAAGTTGAGGGTTCATGAGAAAATTTGATCTTTTTGATTTGTCATAGGGAGTGATGGTTTGAAGAGGCCTCATGGAGTATGTTGAAGGTTTAAGAAGATTAAAAAATTATAAAGTGAGTGAATTATTCAATTAGGCCTTCCTAGGGTGTTGAACCTAGAGTAAAAGTTTGTAAGAAATCTTGCAAAGGTAGGGTTGCAAACTTTGAATTAGATATGGGTTGCCAAAATTTGTTTATCCTCTACATCACCACGCTATTGTATCACCACTCATTTATTTCTCCATCTAGACACTACATAAAATATTTGGTAGAATCCTCTTCCAACATTGGTTTGAGAAACAAATAATTATCCAACTTCTAAACCCAAGCTCTATTAGTACATTTTCCACTTCCATCAAAGTGTGCCAATGTGACCTTCTCAATACCTATTAATAATATCTCTATATAGTTAGTCCTTTGTTCTCTACCCTTCCACCACCCCTCATCTTCCTCTGATTCAAGAACTAGTCCAAAGATAAAAGATCTCAAATATCAATTGATAATGTAGCATTCTCAAGATAGGTGAATCTCACTTCATTTGCTAACAAAATTTAATCTTTGAAAATGAATGTAGGGTAAAAGCACAAACATGTGCCACATGTTTGACTAACCAAATAGTTTTGATTTAAACCTTTTTTTCTAAATAGGTTCCATCCAAAACAATTTTAGCTAAAAATACATGGTGCGTATGTGGTAGGATTGGTTTTAGGCATAACTCTTTGGACTGAAATACCTTCCTTTATATTTTTTAAATTGGTATCACTTTTTCTCTATAAAGTGTCAATTGAAATATTTTCGGTAGAGTCCCTTCCAATCAAAACTAACTATAGTTGCCTACTTGTGGAGTCGTTGTGTCTAGGATAACCCCAATCATGCAATAAAATTCACAACCAACAAGTTCACTTAATGAGAACCAAACTCAGAAATGTTCTTTCTAATTCATATTTGAAGTTCAATTATAATATCAACACATAGAAATCAATTCAGTTACAAACTCATTTATTCTAGACAATATTCTCTAACAGGTTCACAATTCACTTTCCCCTACAATGTAAATTTTTGGTGTTCTTACCAATTCACATAATGGATTTTTAGGTCTCCATAGCTTGTTCTTGCACCACTCCCCCTTGTCTCTCTTCTAACTATTCAATTTTGTCTTTTATGGGTCGATGACATAGTTTGAGTAGAAATCCAACAATCAGACAGTAGCCTAAGCAACCAATTGGCAAGACAAAGACCATTGGTGGAATCTTAAGATGTCTCCTTGATCCCTGATGAGTAGGAACCATCAATCATCAGAAAGAGACTTTTAAGATCTCTTTGATCCTTGATGAACAAGAACAATTGTCCATTAGGGAGAGACTCTCCAAGTCTCTTCAATCTCTGATATACAAGAACTATTTGATGTCAAATAGAGACTTTTAAGGTCTCTTCTTTCTTCGATGAATAGGAACAATTGACTATTGAGGAGAGACTCTCCAATTCTCTTTGATCTCTGATTAATAGGAACTATTAGACGTCAAAGAGAGACATTTGAAGTCTCTTCAATCCTAATGTACAAGAATGAACATAAATCAAAGGTAACATTGTCGAGTCTTTCCAATTATGGATATAGAGTAGGGATTAGGGATAAACTTGACCAACACTCCAAACTGAACCAAACCAAATTGAAAGAAGCCAAAATTAAAAACAAAACACCTCCAATGGAAATGAAAATATGTACAATTGATTTAGATTGCCCATACATGAAACAATCCTATATTAGATACCCCAAGATGCTTCTATAATTGGTTTCCCCTTCCATCGAACTAGGTACTCCACATCTTTCTTTTCGTGTGTCCTCCTAGAAACCTTGGAATCTACAATTTCATCCACCTCTTCCATTTGTTTCTTATGTAGTTGATCTACCCATGTTGTCCCATTAGATGTATATGTAGGAAGATGTGTCTCAACGTTAGTCTCTCCCTCATAATAATTATATAGATCACTGACATTGAAGATATGAGAGATATCAATATTCTCAGGGAGGTCAACTTCATAGGCATTGGCTGAAAACTTCTTCAAGATCCTCCAAGGACCTATCTTCTTCTATTTTGACTTGTTATAAGTTCCCTATGGGAACCTTTCCTTCCTCAAATGAACCAAAACTAACTCTCCAACCTAAAATTATTGCTCTCTTCTGTAGGGTCAACATAATCTTTATACTTTGTAGTACTTTTTTCCCCCTTGTGTTTTACCTCTTTATGTAAGTTCCTAATGTACTTTGCAAAATCCTCTACCACAACACTTGTTCTTACTAAATATGAAATATCCTTGAGTTCATATACACTCCTTGGGTTATATTCATACACTATATTGAATGGACTCTTATCCACACTCCTTTTAACCAAAATATTGTAGGTAAACTCTACCTGAGGCAACATCAAGTCCCACTAATTTGTCTTATCACCAATCAAAGATCTCAACAAATTTCCCCAACCTTGATTGACAACTTCAGTTTCATCATTACTCTATGGATGGTATACTAAACTAAAACCCAATTGTGTGCCTAACGTCTTCCATAATGTACACAAAAAATGCCCAAAAATATTGGATCACAATCTAAGATTATGCTTTTAGGCAAACCATGTAACTGAACTACTTCTTTGAAAAAAAAAATGGAATGTGGGAAGCATCATTAGTCTTTTGTGAGGGAATAAAATGAGTCATTTTAGAAAATTTATCAACTCAAAAAATTGAATCATCACCTTGCTGAGTTTTGAGGCAACCCCAAAACAAAATCTATGCTAATTTGTTCCCACGATATCTCTAGTATCGGCAATGGTTGGAACAATCCTATATTGTGCTTCACACACTTTTCATGCTGACATATTATGCATCATTTTACCATCTTCCTGACTTAAACACTCATCCTTGACCAATAATAACTCGCGTTCACTAGAGCTATCAATTCTAAAATGTCCACCCAATCCACCACTATATTTTTCTCTTATTGAATTCTACCTCATGGATCCTTGGGGTATACACAACTTATTTCCTTTGAACAACAAATTATCTTGAATGAAATACTCCATCCATGGAGTTCAATAAACTCCTATCATATTTTTGTACACCACCCATGCTTCCTTGAAATCTGGATCTTATTCATAAAACTCACCCAAAGAACCAAACCTAACAACATTCTCTTTTAGCTCATTCGATAACAAAATCCTACTCAATTCATCAACAACAATTGGACTTATGACTCTTATGTTTCAAAACAAAAGAATAACCTTTTAAGAATCCAATCCACTTCACATGTCTTTGATTTAATGTATCTTGGCTATTTATAAACTGCAAGGCATGATTGTATACAACACAATTATTTTGGTAATAGGTAATGTCTCAAGTTCTTGAGTGCTTGCATAATAGCGTAAAATTCCTCATCATACAACAAATAGATACTCTTAGCCTTATTCAACTTTTTGCTGAAGTATGTTATGGGTCTCCCTTTTTTATTGAGAACTCCTCCTATTGTTGTTCTACTAGCATAACAATTGACTTGGATTTTTTTCAAAATTTAGCAGTGCCAACACTGGTTGCTCTGTCACTTTACTCTTTAACAATTGGAAGCTCTTCTCTATTGCATCTATCCACATGAACTCTTTTCTTGTTCCCTTCATTATTTTAGTAATAGGATCACATATCCCACTAAAATTTCTTATGAGATTCCTATAGAAGCTTGCCAACCTATACAAATTATAGGCTTCAAACATACTCTTTGGTGATGACCAATCAACAATATCCTTTACCTTCTTGGGGTCCATTTTCAACCCTTCCTTTGAGACTATGAGTCCTAAGTAAACTAACTCCATGAAAGTACACTTTTTGAAATTCACCATTAGTTTTTATTCTTTTAATATTTGCATTACAACCATAACATGTTTGAATTTTTTCCCTTTATTTTACTAAAAATAAAAAATATCAAGGTAGACAATAAAAAACTTACCAAGATAGGGCTTTAGTACTTAGTTCATCAATCTTATGAATATATTGGGTTAGTTTGTCAATCTAAATGGCATGACCAGTCACTCATACAATGCATCCTTCATCTTAAACACTATTTTCCACTGATCCCCTTCATGCATTCAGATTTGATGGTACCCACTCTTCAAGTCAATCTTCATGAAGTACCTTGCTCCACTCAAATAATCCATTAAATCATCTATCTAGGTTATTGGAAATCTATACTTGATGGTGATCTTATTAATTACCTTGGAATCTGTACACAATCTCCACTCACCTCCCTTCTTAGGTGACAATACTGCAGGTACTATGCACAGATTGATACTGTCTCTAACTAGCCCATTTCCAACATTTCCTAGACTTGTGTGTTTATCTCCTCATTCTCGCAAGGTTTCATCCTATACAGTTCTTTATTTGACAAACTTGCACCTAGAATCAGATGCATACAATCATTGATTTCTCTTATTGGTAGTAGTCCATCTGAAAATTCTTTCATCGTTATTTTAGCATACTCAACAATCAACTCTTGAATTATTAAGGGCAACTTCTATTCCCTATATGTTGTCATGTTTCATGTCAGTTGAGAAACAAAGGCATAACCGACTCCATCCTTTTTCAAATCTTTCATAAATTTCTTCTCTGATATTAGACACACTTTGGAAGTCCCCTCTTCATCTTCTTCCTTATCCTTCATCAGATTCAAAATAAATTCTTAGGCATCATTCTCTTACCACCAATTGATGCTCCTTTTGTAACCACGAAACCTTGTACATGTTAGGGTGTTTCATCCTTTTCAGATTCAATTTCCTCACAATTTCTTCTGACACAATGTTGTTTGTGCTTCCACTTACCACAATCACTTTACAACATTTACCACCAGACTTGCATCTAGTTCTAAATAAATTCCTTCTCTAAAATGGTTCATGCTCCACCTTCTCTGGCTTTAACATTATCCTCCTTAGCATTAAGGATTCTCCATTCTCTAGATCCTCTCTATGTTTTGAAGATTATGCATCTTAATCCTCAACTTGGGTCACATGAACTTTGGATTCTTTTCCTTTTCCTCCACCTTGAATCTATGAACATTTAAAATATCTATGTTCAATCTCCCCACATTGGTATGTTGGAGATTTCATGCATATATGTGTTGACATTGATGTCAACATATCTCTTTATTCTTAACAGTTTCCTGGTTTGTTCAGTTAAGAATTGTGACTCGGTGTGGATAGTGTATGTGATATCAGTTGTTGGGAAGTTGCAAATATGTTGCAGAATGTCTTTACTTGATCTTGTTTAAGTTGCATAGGTTCACTTGATGATTTGAGGAAGTTATGGATGATTTATCAGAGGACAGTTTTCCGGTTACTTCAGTTGAGACAATATTGTAATTTTTGGATCGATGAGGATCGATTATGGAATATTTTTTGTTGCTAACTTGGTGGTGAGTTTAGGACAAGAAGGTGTGCCATCAGCTTGGATGGTTCATGATTTGGATGCTGGAAAGCTATTTTTCTTGAGTGATAGAGGTTGGTGTTTAGTGTTTCTGATGAACAATGTAGAGATAATTATAGATTCTAAGACAAAGATGTTTGTGTTGCTATTGTGATAATTAATGTTGCTTGCTGATGTTTTTGGATTGTATTCTATTTGTGATGGTGGATTGTATTGGGTTGTGTGATTAGTTTTAGAGATATTCCTGTGGTGTGTTGATGTTCTTGGTTGACTTGTTGAGTTAGCATGTTGCAAAGATTTGAGGCGTGATCTTTGGATTATAGCATGTTTGTGGATGGAGATTTGTGTTCTAGCTATGTCTTATCCATCATGTCTTGGATCGCATCGAGGATTGTGTATTACTCTTTGTAATGTTTTGTAATTAGGTCCCTAGTCGACCTTGTTTTAATAAGATGATGTAATGTATTTAAAGGTGAAATCATTTTTGATTGCGGTGGGATGGAATGGATATGAGACAGTGATGTTGGATGGAATATCAGTGGATGTGTGAAGAGGTATGAGTGGAATATAAAATAAAATTAGAACAGATTTTTAATTCATTGGAGTTGTATTGGCATGTTTGAGATGATATTAGTCAGTTCACAAAATTAGTGGATTGTTGTCCACAGTGGATTGTAGTCCATTTTGGGGTTGTAGCCCTAGTTGTATTTTGGATTGTTGCTCAAGGGTTGTTTCCCTCATTTGTATTTGAGTAGTGAGATCTAGGTAGTTAGCCTGAATGCATGTGCATTCTACTTTGTACCTTTAATAGGTTTATATGTGCTAGTACATCATCTAGTGGGTTTGATCCCCATCACGGCTTTTACCTTAACCAGGTTTCCACGCAAATATTTTTGGTGTTATGTGTTATTGTGGTGTTGGTTAAGTTCTTTAATGTTTATCTTTAAACAAATAAGTAAGGTAGTTATGCATTGGTTAAGTTTTGATTTTGACACAACTAATTTGGACATAATTGATTCACCCCCCATCTCAGTTGTGTGTGTTGCCTTATTTCTATCAATTGGTATCAGAGCTAGATCCTATTTTTGAAGCTTGACCACTTGAGGTGATATGGAATGGCAACTTTTAAGAAGGGCAATCTGAAATTTGATGGAACCAATTACTCTTTATGGAAGGGAAAAATGACTACATATGTGAGATGCATTGGAGAAGAATATTGGGATGTTACAAAGAAAGATTACAAGCCTCATGCAGATTTGGTCATTGCTACTGCTAATGAGAAGACACAATTCATATATAACATGAGAGCCAAGGGAGCCTTGTTGAGTGTCTTATCAGATGCCAAATATACAAATGCCATGGAATTGGAAACTGCACATGAGGTATGGATAAAACTTGAAGCATTACATGAAGGAAACTCATGTGTGAAGCAAGTGAAGTTACATAGCCTAGAAGGGAAGCTAGAATCCTTGAGGATGAGTGAAGATGAAAATATTCAATCCAATGTTCAAAAGGTGACCAAAATGTTTTGTAGAATCAAAAGTGTTGGTGGAACAATAGATGAGGATGAGATTGTTTCTAAAATTATGAGATCTTTGCCTCCTTATTACAACAAAGTTGTTGCAATTGAAGAGATCAAGACTATTTCAAAGGTGACAAGGGATTCACTTGTTGGTAAGTTATCTTCTTTCGAAATGACTAGATTTCGTGATAATCTTCCTAAGTATGAATCTGCATTTAAAGATACTATCTCTAAGGATAAGCCAAATTATGATTATGGTGAGAGTTCTTCAAGTTCATCTAAGTTTGGATCTAGATGTGCTAAGGAATGGGAATAAATTGAAGAATAATACAGAAAGATGGAAGAGCTAGAAGCCTTGTTTTCAAAGAGATTACCTAAGGGTGCAGGTAAGTATGAAGGGAAGCTACCTTTAAATTTTCTTTCTTGCAATAATATTGGTCATTTTGCTTCTAGATGTCCTGAAAGAGTGTCGAAGCATAAGCCTAGAAAATTTCAGCCTAAATATCATAAGAAGTTTTATTATGCTAGTGAGGGCATAACTGATGAAGAGTCTGAGAAGAGTGAAGAAGAGACTATCTTTATTGCTATTAGAGACGAAAATCCTACTTTCTTGAATGAAGAAAAATCCCTAGCTGCACATGTTGCGGTAAAAGATGAATGGGTAATAAATAGTGGTTGTTCACATCATATGACTAGAGATAAGAACAAATTTTTGAAATTGTAAAGGTATGATGGTGTTGTTGTCAGACTTGATGACAATACTCCTTGTTTTATCAAAGGGAAAGGTTTGATTATAGTTGATGGTAATAATAATACCGATGATGTCTTATATGTTGAAGGTTTAAAGTATAAGCTTTTGAGTGTTGGACAACTTGATGGTAAAGGATACATGTTGGAATTCAAGGATGGGAAACGCATAATCAAAGGAAGCTCTGAAGATGAGATTGCATTAGGTACGAAGACCAGAGGTAATGTTTTTCTTTTGAATAGCAAAAAGGATAAATGTTTGATTGATAGAGTTGATGATAGTTGGTTGTGGCATAAGAGACTTTGTCATGTAAACTTTGATAACACTATGAAGATAAGTGCTACACATGTTGTAAGAGATCTACCTAAATTATTGAAACCTGATAATGTTGTGTAAGGAATGTTAGTTGGGAAAGCTAACAAGATCTACTTTTAAAAGCAAGATATATTCTTCAAGTGGATTCTTAGATTTGGTGCATATAAATTTATGTGGTTCTACTAGGACTAGGAGTTATTGTGGTGACAAATGTTTCATATTATTCATTGATGACAATTCAAGGACGATGTGGGTTACAATTTTGAAGGAACAATCAGAAGCTTTTGATAAATTCAAAATCTTTAGAGCTGTGGTTGAGACAAAGACAAGATTGAAGTTGAAATGTTGGAGATTAGACAAAGGTGGAGAGTTTACTTCAGGCGAATTTAATGCATACTGCAACGAGAATGGAATAAGGAGACAAATGTCAGCCCCCCAAACCCCTCAGAGAAATGGAATTGCAGAGCGAAGGAACAAATATATTCTTGATGTTGGAAGAACTATGGTGATGGAAGAAAATGTGCCTCAGATGTATTGGAGAGTAGTCATGAGTACTACAATCTACACTTTGAACCGAGTTCAGATAAAGAATGGTACTGGTAAGACTCCTTATAAACTTTGGTATGGTCATGTTCCCACAATGAAGTATTTTATAATTTTTGGAAGTAAATGCTACATCAGAAGAGATGAAGATTTAGGGAAGTTTGATCCTAAATGTGATGAAGGTATATTTCTTGGTTATTCTACAAAGAGAAAAGCTTATAAATGTTTTAACAATCAGTTGGGGAAGATAATAGAGAGTGTTAATGTGAAAGTTGATGAGAAATATCATAAACAAGTTAATTCATGTAGTTATGGGTCAAATGATGAAGAAGAAAATGACCCTATTCAAGTACATAATCAAATTTAGAATCAGAGTGGATCGACATAACAAAATGGAGAAGTTATTGATGAGGAAGAAGTGGAAACTCAAGAGTCTTCTAAAAAATAAAATCTGAAGACTGCAAGGTATGTAAGGTTAAATCACTCAAAAAATTAGATTATTGGTGATAGAAATAAAGGTATCATGACTAGAGGAAAACATGCTAGAATCAAAGATGAATTTTGTTTGATTTCTAAAGTTGAACCTAAAGATGTTGATGAAGCTTGCAAAGATGAAAGTTGGGTTAAGGCAATGAAATAAGAGTCAAAACAAATTGAAAAGAAAAAAATATGGATCTTAGTTCCTAGACCAAAGGACAAAAATGTGATTGGAACATAATGGGTTTTCAAAAATAAACTGAATGAAGATGGTGAAGTGTTAAGGAACAAAGCTAGATTGGTTTGCAAAGGATATTCACAAATGGCAGGTATTGATTTCGAGGAGACCTTTGCTCCTGTTGCTACAATTGAAGTTGTTGGAATCTTTCTTGCATATGCTACTTACAAAGATTTCAAGGTATATTGGATGGATGTTAAGTCTGCATTCTTGAATGGAGAGTTGGAAGAGGAAGTATACATTAAACAACCTGATGGTTTTCCTTTGACTGATTAAGGTGACATGGTGTGTTGATTTAATAAAACATTGTATGGATTGAAACAAGCACCGAGAGTCTCATATGCAAGGTTAGATATGTATTTGATAAAGCTTAGTTTTAGTAAAGGATTTGCTGATAGTAATTTGTATTTCAAAATTGATCATAACAATATCTTGATTGTTGAAGTATTTGTGGATGATATCATTTTTTGTAGAAATGATAAGTTGAGTAAGGATTTTTTTGATGAGATGCAAAAGGAACTTGAGATATCAATGATAGGTGAGATGAAATTATTTCTTGGTATTCAAATTAATCAATCAGAAAAAGGGATTTTCATATCACAGCCTAAGTATGTGAAGGAATTGTTGAAGAAATTTGGAATGGATGATTCCAAACCTGTTGGAACCCCTAGGTTACTAGTTGCAATTTGAAAAAGAATGAAGACTCCCCTCTTGCTAATTAGAAAAGGTACAAATCAACGATCGGTGGGTTGTTATACTTGACTCAGACTAGACTAGACATAACGAATGTTGTTTGCATTATTGGGAGATTTCAACCAGAACCGAAAGAATCACATGTTGTTGCTTTTAAGAGGATATTTAGATACTTGAAAGGAATAGTTGAATATGGCATATGGTATCCTAAAGATGATGATCTTACATTATGTGTTTATACTAATGCCGATTAGGCAGGCAATGTCGATGACATAAAAAGTACTATAGATGGAGCATTCTTCTTGGGGAAGAAGCTAGTCTCTTGGTCTAGTAAGAAACAAACTTGTTTATGATTGTTGTTGCTTCAAACTGTAATCGAGTAGTTTGGATGAAGCAAATGTTGGAAGACATCAGAATAAATTTTGCTAAGCCTATTGTTATTTATTATGACAATTCTAGTGCTATCAATATTTCAAAGAACCATGTGTTGCATTAAAAAAAAAGCATATATCTATAAAGTATCATTTCTTGAAGGATAAGGTGAATGAAAAGGAAGTTAGATTGGAATATGTCCCTACAAAAGAGCAGATTGTAGATATCTTCGTGAAGCCTTTGCCAAAGGATACTTTTGAGTATCTTCGAGTTAAGCTTGAGGTGATAGCCTCTTTTGATCAGAGGTAGAGATGCATAGATTTGCATCGGTCCAATTTTTTCATAGAGACTATTTTCCTTTTGGATTGGTGCTCTTGGGAACTTCTCCTTAAGGGGAGTAGTTGATATGTTGTTCAGATAAGTATTATTTTTCCTCTATGTCTTAGTGCATATATGTGCCTTTTCCATTGATGTCAAAGGCAGGGAGATAGCCATGTGAAAAATAAAAGAGAATCAAGTGAGAGATAGCCATGTGGAAGAGAAGTGTCAGACTTAAGAGGAGTGATTGATATATTGTTGTTGATATGATTTCTTTGTGCATTAACTTGGTTTTTTACATCATATATTTACATCAATGACAAAGAGGGAGATTGTTGGATATTTCATGCATATATATGTCTTGGCATTGATGTTTTGTCATTGATGTCAACATATCTCTTTATTCTTGATAGTTTCCTAGTTTGTTCAGTTAAGAATTGTGGCTTGGTGTGGACAATGTATGTGATATTAGTTGTTGCGAAGATGCATATGTGTTGTGAAATGTTTGTACTTGATCGTTTTCAAGTTGCAGAGGTTCTCTTGATGATTTGAGGAAGTTATGGATGATTAATCAAAGGATAATTTTCTTGTTACTTCAGTTGAGACAATGTTGTAATTTTTAGATCAATGAGGATCGGTTATGCAATATATTTGGTTGCTAACCTAGTGGTGAGTTCAGGACATGGACGTGTGTCCTCAACTCAGATGGTTCATGATTTGGATGTTGGCAAGCTATTTTTCTTGAGTAACAGAGGTTGACGTTCAGTGTTCTTAATGAACAATGCAGAGACAGTTGTAGATTCTGAGACAGATGTTTGTGTTGTTGTTGTGATAATTATTGTTGCTTGTTGATGTTTCTAGATCATTTTCCACTCGTATTGGTGGATCGCATTGAGTTGTGTGATCGGATTCAGATATTTTCATGTGCCGCATTGATGTTCTTAGCTAACTTGTTGAGTTAGCGTGTTGTGAAGATTTGAGGCATGATCTTTGGAACATAATGTCTTTGTGGATGGAGATTTGGGTCCTAGCCATGTCTTAGTAGACATTTCTTGGATCGCATCAAGGATTGTGTATTATTCTTTGTAATGTTTTGTAATTAGGTCCCTGGCCGATCTTGTTGTGATAAGTTGATGTAATGTATTTAAAGGTGAAATCATTTGTAATTGTGATGCGATGGAATGGATATGAGATAGTGATGCTGGATGGAATATTAGTGGATGTGCAAAGACATATGAGTGGAATATAAAATAAAATCATAACAGAGTTGTACTTCATTGAAGTTGTATTGGCATGTCTAAGATGCTATCAGTCAGTTCAAAAAATTAGTGGATTGTTGTCCATAGTGGATTGTACTCTATTTTGGGGTTGTAGCCCTAGTTGTATCTTGGGTTGTTGCCCAAGTGTTGTTTCCCTCATTTGTATCTGAGTAGTGAGCTCTAGGCAGTGAGCATGAATGCATGTGCATTCCCCTTTGTACCTTTAACATGGTTATATGTGCTAGTACATCATCTAGTGGGTTTGATCCCCACCATGGTTTTTCCCTTAACCATGCCTCCACGTAAATTTTTTTGGTGTTATGTATTATTGTGGTGTTGGTTCAACTCTTTAATGTTTGTCTTTAAACATATAAGTAAGGGAGTTAAGTATTGGTTAAGTTTTGGTTTTGACATAACTCATTCACCCCCCTCCCCTCTTAGTTGTGTGTGCTACCTTATTTCTATCATGATAGCATGTAATAGTGAAACCTCTGCTTCTTCCTCTTCCAAAATTGCCTTTTCTCCCTCTTGGGAGGTACCAACTTCATTTTCTTTGGTAGAATTTCTACTTTCACTACTACTTTATCGTCTACCATGTCTATTTTTGCCTCTTCCCTTATTACAACTTTGTTGCTTCTTGTTCCTATACTCTTCAGCCTTCAAAGCACATTGATAGGCCTATTCTACGGTCTGTAGTTTGAGAAACCTAATCTTATCTGGAATGGACATACACAGACCATTCAAATGTATAGACACTTTTTCTATTTCATCTTCAACATGACATGCTTGTACGCTCAGTCTGCAGAATTCTTCTATGTATTCTTTCACACTTGTTTCTCTTTGTTTTAAATTCTATAGCTTGTTGAATAGACTTACGCGGTAGTCCGCAGGGAAAAAATTGCTTTCAATTTGGTCACCATCCTATCTCATGACCTTATTTTTTCCTTACCTCTTCTCTATCTATCAGATTCCAAATTATGCCACCATAGGGATAGATGACCTTTCAATTTTGTACAAGCATATTTTACCTCCCTATCCTCCTTAGTGCCATCAAAATTGAAGTACTCCATTTTGGAAATCCAATCCAATAATTCATCTGAATTCAAGTTACCATTATGATTTAGAGGGTCAAAACAAGGTTTGGCATTAACTCTAATTATAGCTCGAATGAACCTTTCTTCTCCTTAATCAATCCCAGGTTAAGCATCTCCTTCTAGCACCTCAACCTCTTCTTCATCTTTATGGACATCCTCAACATGAACACCTCTACAATGTGCTATCTCAACAGTTTCAAGCTTAGATGGCATTCCTCTCAACATCTCCATTATTGTGGGGTTTGCTTCTCTAAGTGCCTGTCTTCCTCTACACATCCTCTTTGTGCCATTATACTTAAGTTATCTATAATTGCAAGTCTTTTCCCTTTTTCCTCTTACTCACAACAAAATCTCTTTCAGAACTTCATATCTCCTAACACTTTCAATTCACAACTTGGCTTTGATACCACTTGGAACAGTCGTACCCAAGGATAAGCTCAAACACACAGTAAAATTCACAACCAACAAGTTCACTTGACGAGAACTTGATTCAGAAATGTTCTTTCTAATTCATATTTAAAACTCAATTACAATAATAATAGATAGAATTCAATTCAGTTATAGACTCCTTTGTTTTGGACAGTATTCTCTAATAGGTTCATAATTCACTTTCCCCTCCAATGAAAACTTTTGTTGTTCTTCCCCATTCACAGAATGACTTTTCTGGTCTGCGCACCTCATTCTCGTGTCACTCCCCCTTGTCTCTCTCCTAATTGTTTGATTCTACCTTTTATCGGTCAAGGAAACAATTTAACCAAAAATATGATGGTCAAACAATGGCCCATACAACTAATCGACAAGATGAACATCGTCAATGGAAGCCTCAATATGTCTCCTTGATCCCTAATGAGTAGGAGCCATTGGCCATCTGAGAGAGACTTTTGAGGTTTCTTTGATCCCCGATGAAAATGAACAATTAGTAGTCCGGGAGAGACTCTCCAAGCCTCTTCAATCTCTGATGAACATGAGCTATTGAACGTTGAAGAGAGACTTTTAAGGTCTCTTCGATCTTTGATGAACATGAATAATCGGTCATTAGGGAGAGACTCTCCAAGTCTCTTCAGCCTCTAATGAACGATAACCATCTGACATCAAAGAGATGTTTAATGTCTCTTCAATCCAAATGTACAAGAACAAACACAAATCAAATGAAACATTGCCAAGTCTTGCCAGTTATGGATACAAAGCAGGGATCAGGAGCACACTTGATTGGCACTCCAAACTTAACCAAACCAAATTGGAACAAGCCAAAATAAAAAACAAAACACCTCCAATGGAAACAAACATATGTACAATTGATGTGGATTGCTTATATACTTGAAATGCTCCTGCACCAACTTGGTAGCCACCTTATCATTTTTTAGAATTTTTTACAACTTTTCAATTGAACTAAATAGTTCTTCCTTAAAATAGAGTTTTAAAAAAATTTAAAGTACCCTTTTGTAAAGCTTAAAAATCTGTTGCATATATAATAATATAATTTTGGTTAGTTTTAAAATATTTTTTTAATATTACAAGTAGGTTGTTAAAATAAATATGAGAATGATAAGAAATTTAAAAAATACATTCAATTTTTTTAAAAAATTATATAGTTCACAATGGTGAATCCTCTCTAAAAGAGTATAATTTGTTTTCTAAAAATGATATTAAATAGTTAGATACAAATCAGCATTATATGAAAACTATGATTGTCCAATATGTTTGACTTTGAAACATTATTACATGAAAAATAATTCATCAAAAATTTAAATTATTTTCATGCACTAGATATTGAAGTTAACTATTTGAGAAATAAAAACCAAGGAAAAATAAAATTGTTGTCTTTTTTTTGTGACGTTAAAAACACTTCAATTTTTTTTAAAATAAATCAACAATTCAAATTTTCCCTGTAAATGTATAATAAAACACACCAAGCATTTTAGTCAACAGGGTTTATGATTGTGACTTGCCAGTGTACATTTTATTGCAAACCTCATACCTAGAAATAGGTTTAATACATTGTCCAACAATTTTAAGGTTATCAAAAATAATTTAATATCAAACATTCATTGCCTTACATCTAAAAACAAATGTAAACTCATTTTATTTGTCTTTTATATTCAGCCACACTACAAATAATACATTAATCGTATTTCATAGTGGAAAGTTGCCCCTCGAGGAAATTTTATTTATAGATTCATTGTACTCATTATGGAGCTTAGTCATTCTTCAACACTCCAAGCTAATCTGATTATATCATAAATGAATGATTATACCTGGAATTTTAAATTTGTCATAACGTTTGGTTTTGAAGGGAAATAAAATGATCAGTCTAACTATGGTATTATATTAAAACATAATATAAAATTATTTTAATATTGAATGAGTTAAAAAAAAAAAGTTGAATTGTATTTGGGAGTGTATTTTAAACTTGTTTAATATGAATTTTTTATGGGTGTGAAAATATTCAAAAAAAAATTTAAAGTTTTTACACATTATAATTGTAGACACCTATATTGATCATCACTAATTGACCAAATTTATCATCTTATTCCTCCTTAGCCATCATCCCAGTAATTAAATAATTCATAATTATTTAATTATTTGATGATTATTCCTTTGGCTACCAAGCAAAATAATTTGATTAATTTACCGAGTTCGTAGTCTGCTTAGTCTAACCTATTTCATCCTTAAATTAACTAAATGCCCATGTTTATTAATTAAAATCTCACACATATCTTTTCCCCCAATTTTGAATTTGAATTCATTCAAAATTGTCCTTTTCCCTCACCCACTTACATTCTCCTACTTTTGCCACTTGCACTCCTCTAATACATCTTCATTAGCCTAACCTCCCACTAATTGGTTGCACATCCATTCGTAATCACAAGATTATTGAGAAAGTCAACTTGTGTTTTAAATGGTAAAGCACTTTCTCGCACTTGTCCCTTTGGCCATAAAGTCCACCCACTTTCGAGGTAACCCACATGTGTCTCCATCCCATGTATCCTTTCTAAGAAATTCTAAATTCCTTATTGTCATTCACTCATGTACTTTGGAGTATGGAGACAACAAATGCCTTTATAGCAAATCTTCTCCACACTCCAAAGTCTATTGCTTCCAATAGCCATGTCCTCTCCTCTTTTCATGTGTTGAGACTTGTCAACTTCCTATGAGAGTTAAGGACCAAACCATCTTCCACCCTTAGATTCTTCTCTATGCAATAAGAGTTAAGGACCAACCATCATTAGGCTTTAGATGACCATTAGCCTATTCACTTATCCTTAAATTTAATGAGCTTTTATCCTCAAAAGACCAAGAAAAAACACACATGTTTAGGATGACAACATATATACAAGTGAGACTCCCAACCTTCTTTTATAGCTTTGGAGAAAAAAACATTTAAAATTATAAAATAATTCATTTCCCATCCAAAAAAACCTTACATAATTATTAAAATGACTTTCATGTGCAAGTCTTGCACGCTTCACTTTTCCCCAGTCATCCAATTTTGAGGGGACAAAAAGAAACTTCATAAAATATATCACTTAATAATTTAACAATAAATAATAGAAACTTAAATGTACATTTACAATACTACTTAAATGTACATTTACAATACTACTTAAATGTATATTTACAATACTCCATCGAAGTTGTGATAAACATTGTCAAGGCTTCAAAATCCAAATCTAATCATTCGATGATATAATTGAACTAGTGTGACAATGTCAGGTATCAATTCAAGTTACTAAAATTAAATGCCTCACCATAATCTATAATGCCAAAAAAGATGTGAAGAAAAACTAACCATACACTCGTTATGTTGTCCCCTTACCATACCTATTACACTACAAGAACTAAGTGAATAGGCTAATGGTAATCAAACTAACTAGTCTTGAGAAGGGGACATTACAACTACTTGATATTATTTAGATATAGAACATAATCCTTAATTTAAGGAGATATGATTTCATTCAATTAACATAACAATTGAACAAGGTGTACAATTTGTGATCGCATCTAACAAATGCATTATGTAATGCTTTGTCATTTGATATTATAAACTTTGAGTTGAAATCTTGTTATGGACGTAATATAAATATAATATGGTCCCTAGTATTGTCATAAATATTACCCTTTAATTACACTTTGGTATGAATGTTTGTATATTGTATACAATCCCTAGCATGCTCATACATATCAACCTTATTACACTTTGGCTCGTAACCAATTTTCATCTTTAATACAAAGAGCAGTCGCAAGCTCTCAAATGCCTGAAATTGCTACAACACTTAAAGAAAACAATAAGAGCATTAACAATTGGTTTTTATGGGGTCCCTTTTCATTACCTACACTTAAGATGACATTGTAAAACCCCATTGAATGTCGCAACATGTTCCTTAGCACCTTATAATAATACAAGTATGTTAGCAATATCATCATGGAGTTGCAAGAAATTTGATCCAAGTTTAGGGGTTATTCCCATTTTCTCAATAATTCTCAAACACGCATACATTAGATACCAAACTATTCGAGGGAAATCACAAGATATCATGACCTTTTGAGTTGGAGAGACAATATAGACCTTGTGATCATCTCAAACTTCTAAAACTTGTATGGCATATGAACATACAAAAATGACCATGAGAGGAAAAGGGTATTGCCTATCGGCAAGTGCTTGGATACCCCCAATAATATTGAACACTTTAAAGAATAGGCATTGAAAGAGAAATTATTCTAACATCCACGAGGCTAAAGATAGCCTATAGGACAAACCACCTCACAATCTGATTTTCTGCATTTCAAACCTTTTCTTATTCATCCATTTTTTAGGTGAGATAAAGTAACTTTATACAATATATAACTTAATAATTGAACATTAAATAATAGAAACTTAAATATACATTTACAATACTACTTAAATGTATATTTATAATATTCCAACAGAGTTGTGATAAACATTGTCAAGCCTTCAAAATCCAAATCTAATCATGCAATGATATAATTGAAGTATTGTGATAATGACAAGTATCAATCTAAAGTTACTAAAACTAAACACGCTTTAAAAAAAAGTTTAGAGAACACCCCAAGAGTTTGAAAACAATTCTTGAAGTTTCACAAAAATCTATAATGCCAACTGAGATGCGAAGAAAAACTAACCATGCTGTTCCCTTACCATTCTTATTACATTACAAAAACTAAGTGAATAGGCTAATGGTCATCAAACCGACTAGTCTTGAGAAGGGGACATTACAACTACTTGATATTATTTAGATATAAAATGTAATCCTTAAGGAGATATTATTTCATTCAATTAACATAAAAATTTGAACACAGTGTACAATTTGTGTTCACATCTAACAAATGCATTATGTAATGCTTTATCATTTGATATTATATACTTTTGAGTCGAAATCTTATAATGGACGTAATGTATATAGATATTGTCCCTAGTATTATCATAAATATTACCCTTTAACTACACTTTGGTATGGACGTTTGCATATTGTATACAACCCCTAGTATGCTCGTAGATATCAACCTTATTACACTTTGACCTATATACAATTTTCATCTTTAATACGCAGAGCAGTCACAAGTTCTCAAATGCACGAAATTGCTACAACACTAAAAGAAGACAATAAGAGCATTGAAAGTGGGTTTTTGTGGGGTACCTTTTCATTACCTACACTTAAGATGACATTGTCCAAAACCCATAAAGTGTCACAACATGTTCCTTAGTAGCTTATAATAATGGAAGTACTTAAGCAATATCATCATGGAGTTGCAAGAAATTTGATCCAAGTTTAGGGGTTATTCCCACTTTCTCAATAATTCTCAAACACGCATACATTAGATACCCAACTATATGAGGGAAATCACAAGATATAATGACCTTTTGAGTTGGGGAGACAATATAGACCTTGTGATCATCTCAAACTTCTAAAACTAGTATTGCAGATGAACAAACAAAAGATTACCATGAGAGGAAAAGGATATTGCCTATTGGCAAATGCTCGAATACCCCCAATCATATTGAGCACTTAGAACAACCATTGAAAGAGAAATTATTTTAACATCCACGAGGCTAAAGATAGCCTATGGGACAAACCACCTCACAAACTTTTTTTCTACATTTCAAACCTTTTTCTTATGCAATTCAGTGATGAGTATCTCCAACTACTCAAACTGTCCCCACTGAATAAATCAACCTGAGAGTTAATTGTCAAGATATTTACAAAATTGTCCCTATTGTCCTTGAAGGCATCACATTTTCTTCTCATGCACAAAAAAATACACACTTTCTTCCCATGCTTCTTTTGGTCTTTTCCAACACCTACTTTGACAATGAAGTTGATGAGAGTTAATTCTTAACTGAGCAATAAAATTTTTGCCTCTCCAAGGGATATTGGCCTCTATGAATGTCTTTTTATTATGATTATAAGTGGGGTTGAATTCTTCAATATAATACTTTTTCTTTCTCCTTAGCCCTATGCCCCAAGAACACTTGTGGAACTTATCCATAGCAAAAGCCTTTATCTCTTACTATTTGTGGGGCATGAATTAAAATAAATATCCCATTTTCTAAACCATTTGTTGTTTTGTCATATCCAAGTCATCTGGTTTTTTTTGCACACAATGTCATTGAAGACAACCTTGGGCCACCTACCCTCTTCCATTTGCTCAATTCTTTTAAATTATCTTATAAGTCTCACCATAACGATTGGTTCAATAGAAGCCTCAACATCACACAACATGATAGCGTAACAAACTTAACTTTTTATTTTGAACTTGAACGAAGGAGAGGAGGTGATATATTTGGGCAAAAATGAAATTCCTCATATTGCAAATCAATCTAAAGAGGAAGGGGAACCTTCAAAAATAACAAAAGACGTAGGACAAAGTCATTGCTTTATTTGCATACTAAAGTCTCTTGATCCTCTTGCCTTGAAGTTCCACAATCCCTTCTTATTATTCACGCGCAAGATGATTTTTACTCAAATATTACACATACCCGTACAAAACCTACTTGAATAAATGCAAAAGCCTAACTACATATAGAGATAATACAAGGTCATATGTTCATGACTACCACAAAGGAGAGCATACTGAATCGAGTCTTAGAAAGAAGAAAAAAAAAACCAATAGAAACAAGGTCAGGACTAAAGTTCCTGCATAAGTATGCAGGGAAAATTTTGATGAACAAAAGGAAGAGATTACGCACTTAACAGGTACAAATTTTTCACACTAAATTGACCAAGGCACCACACCAGCTACTCACGTTACAAAATTACTCAATTAGTGACTTCTAAAGGAATTGCAAAAGATGCTCTGGTTCTAGTGACTATACACAACTTGAAGAATGAAGTCGTGAATATTAAAACCCGACTCTAAATTTCTTTCTTCAAACTCTGCAATTGTAGAATTTGGGGTGAAATATACTTTCGCTGTGCTATCTGATGTTCTGATGTATTGGTAGAAGCTACTATAGACGTAAAAACAGATATTGAGCAGCAGAACGTTCATTGGACAAACAACCTACAATCTATTTAGAAATACATGATAAAAGTATATTCCTTTAGCACAAGGAGAGTTTAACACCTTAGCTTTACTTTTGATGGTGCCTTTTGTAGCATAGGTTAACAAGCTCCAACAGATTGATCGCGCAATGTTGCAGGGCTTCAAAGTTCTGTCTCCTCCAACATGTTGAAAGAATCACTATGATATTTGACCTAGCAACCCAGTCAAAGAGATCGGGAACAATTTACGAGGGCAAAAAAAATTAAGAGGCACTAATCATTTGAAAAAAATGAGCAAAGCATGTTATTGGAAATTTTATCATAGGGAATTTTCATTACTGCTATTTTAGGCTTAATCCATTTCATGGTACTAAGTTATAGATCAAATTGGAGCTCGGCATTATTTCTGTTATATTCAAATTCTTGCATTTATGCGAATAATGGCTTATAAAACCTTAAAAATAGTTCCAATTATTAAGAAATCAAGATTCAAAACGGAAGCATGTTAAACTGTTGTGCATGCATTTATTTATTTATTTTTACTATTTTTTTTTTGGAAACCTTGTGAAAGTGACTTTGTAACTCATGCATTAGAAGCTAGGATTCATAAAATGTGCATAAAACCCACATCAACAAAATCTGATATATGTAAATCGGAATTCTCACGTTATAGGAAATTAATAGAGTTGGGAGTGATCTTTGTCAAAGCATTGCCCTCAGGTAATCATGAGCTTATGAATTTAATCAATTTCCCTTTTGGAGATCAAACATTTAATTGGGATTTAGATTGAGTATTAAAATCCTATCAAATCTGCATATTTTATACATTGAAAATCATTTATATAGTACAAGCAAACGCGGATATTACAGCAAATAACAGTGTTTTATAGTTAATACCCCATTCTTAGGGCTAAATGAACTTATAGTGGTAGTTAGACTGAAAAATTAATAAAGAAAATCACAAAGCAAACACCCACTACTCTAGTCCTAGCAAATTAATTTGAGAGGGATTAAATGTTTACACAAAAAAACACCTAGGGCAGTTAGATGTCTAGGTGTGCAAGGAATTATATAATTGTAATAACAATTAATATATGGATGATAGAAATTGACAATACAAGACCCTCCCATTATTCTTTGCATAGTAACTGTAGACAGTGATCTAATTTGAATCATTCCAATGGTAAAGAATCCAAATCTTGTCTTGAAGATAAATCGTTGTAGATAGTGGATAGAATGCCTAGGAAAATATGGTTCTCATACAATATCTCGTTCAATGGAAAGATGTATCTGTCAAAGTTGTCTCTTACTTTTATATAAGTCCAACCAAATCAGATGGGGCAGAGTTGTAATAAGCCAGGTATGTTTTGCTAAGGCCCTTGACATGGGAGAATTATAATATAAACAAAGCAAAAATTATTCCAAAAAGATGGTTTGAAATAATGAATTAAGTTTACTCAAAGAATATCAACATATATTTAAACCAACAAACTTACTTCATGCATTTAAAATCATCTTTGAAGTTGTCGCCATTGAAAAATGCACAAGTTATCCCAAAAAGGTGAGGCAAAATAACATATTAGTTTTTATTTGAGTATAAACATGCATTCAAACCAGACAAATTTTATACCATTAGAAATCATTTTTCAAGTTGCCTCTGATGTTAGCAGAAAATCCAGATGTTGATGTAAATAAAATTGTCCTCAAGTTAGGTTATATTTCTACTGAAATATGTTCCATCCTTGCAGCTAGAAGTCTAGCCTTGTAATTGTTACTGAGGGTAATCCAGTAGACCAATACACAACACTCTGGTCCTAGCAAAATTAGTTCTGGGAAGTTTAACTGCATGAACAAGGAACATCCAACGCACTTAGGAGCATAGGTGCACAAAGACTCGATGTGTGGCAAATGCTATCATATCTTTGCTCAAAATTACAGTGTTGAGTTCAATGGTGAAATTTGTAAATCCAAGGCTCTCAACATTCTTTAAATCATTATTTGACAAGAAGATGAAAATTACATCATTTCAATTGTTAACAGCGGTTTTTGTCTTGAAGATAAATGACATGTAGCTAGGAAATATAGATAAGATAAATGACATGTAGCTAGAAAATATAGATGCTATACAATATCTGGCGCAATGGAAAGATCTCTTTATTGAAGCTGTCTCTTAAAAGTTAAAAGGGCCCTCGCATGCCCGAGTATCCTTCATTCTTTCAATTGATACAGTCCCAACTAAACCAAGAGGAGCAGACTTATATTGATCCCACTATGCTTCACTAAGTCTCTTGACATGGAAGAAAGTTGTATACAAACAAAAGCATAAGCTATCCTTAAAAAATGGATCAAAATAGCATGTTTGTTTATTTAAGGAGTATCAACATAGATTCAAATCCGAGCTTTATCTGTTATAAATCATCTTTAAAGTCATCGCGATTTCTAGCAGCACACCCATATATATTATTTGAATTTCAGGTGAAGTTATTCTCAATTAGGTTGTGGTTCTACAAGAATATACTCCGTCTTGCAGTTAAATCTCTCATCATGTAGTAGTTACTAATTACTGACAGCGATCCAGCAGTGATGAATTTATTAAATGAAAACAAAAGGGCAAATACACAACACCAGCAAACTGGTCTATAAGAGATTAACTGGATAAACACGGTACATCTAATGCACTTAGAAGTTTAGGTTTCATTAGAAGTTTAAGTTTACAAGGATTTAATGCAATTGTAGCGATAATGTGATGCATACGACAAATGCTATCATCCCTCTGCTTGTAACTACCAAAGTGTTGATTTTTAATGTTGTACATTGGTAATGCAAGTCCCTCACATCGTCCTATCTTGCAATTGGACAATTAGATGAAAGATGCATCATTTCAGTTGTAGAGCACCTACTATTTGTCTAGTAGGTAACTGGCCCTGTGAAAGAGAAAGAGCTAGGAATGATGTTTCTTATGCATTAACTAGTGCAAAAGAAAAATGGCAAATGTCTCCGTTGAAGGTGTGTTTCAAAACGGACCTGACAAACTCTAGCCAAGTCACAAGGTTCAAGTTCGTGTTGGGCAATAATAAAATTTTGATGAAGTTCAGCGAGGGCAAAACGTTCAAAAAAAATTAATGATTAAATTAGCTTTATATAAATTTGAATTTTTTTTTAATATAAGTTACTAAGTAGTATATGTACAAAACTATCAAAATAGATTAGCATTGAAAAACAACCAACTTCAGATATATAAAAATATATCTAATATAAAGAAATAATAATTAAAAATATGTACATATTTTTTAACAATATAAATATGTGATTTTAATTAAAGATATATTTTTATTAATAAAGTATATCTACTATAAATAAAAAATAATAATATTAACATATAAAATAATATTATCTAAATATATCGGGGTTCAGCACTTGGTGTGTTGGTTAAGTGGTGGTGTTGTTCTTGTCCCCACCCAAGTTCAAACCCCTACTAGGCCATTGTGATCACAGGGTTGTGCGCATTTCACGTGGACCTGAAGGGCATATCATGCCAGTGTCATCAGGCACTTATTTAAAAAAATATATTATCTAAATATATATAAACACTAAAAACATATTATCTAAATATATAAAAACACTATGATATTGAAAATGGAGAGGAGAGGAGAGCGGAGAAGAGAGAGGAACAGGCATGGCAGGCATTTCTTCTCGCAGGGCTTCTACCAGAATCGTTTTCCAAACAAACAGAGGAATGGAACTCATAATCGTTCAAGGAAGGGTTCAATGGAAAATGACAAGGTGATTGACATTGATCTTCCGGTAGAAATTGAAGAGGATGTCGCGTTGTGGGAAAAAATGGCCGTTATTAGAAGATTCATTGGAGAGTGTTTGCAAAGGGCACAAATTAGGGAATGGATTTTAGAACAGTGGAGCTGGGAGGTTGTTATAAAATTCATTCTGAAAGGCTTCTTCATAGTAATCTTCACAGAAGAAGAGGAACGTGATAAGATTCTCAATAAACAGAACTGGTCAATGAGGTCGCTCCCACTGTATTTACAACCGTGGCAACCAAATTTTGATCCTACACCATTAGCGGTTTATCAAACTCCCATTTGGATTCGGTTATACAATCTACCCTTAGAATACTGGGGGGATGCTAGTCTTGAATGTATCGGCAGATCGCTGGGCACACTGTTAGAAGTGGATGAAACAATCATAGATAATGATTCATATCTATATGCTAGAATCAAGATCGTGGCGGTCCAAACTATTCCAACCTTCATTAATCTGAAAATAGGCAACTATTCTTGGAAGCAACAGGTAGAAGTTGAATCTTCAACTCTTGAGTGCGCCAGATGTGGTCTCAAATCGCACACAGTTACGGACTGCAAAGTCTATGTCCAACCTGCCAAAGTTTGGGTTCAAAAGAACAAACCCCAAAAAACGGTTACAACAACCGGCTCGCAGGTCCAAAAGGTTCCAATGCAGACAACTTCGGCTCATATCTCTATGGAGGAAGGGGAATGCTCTGGCTCATCCCAGGGGAAGACACAAAGAGCAACAAGTCCCACGGCGATAATTACACACTGCATCCAGGCTCGCTCGGACCCAGAGATTGAATACGACAGGGAGTCGATGGAGGATTTCCTCTCGGTTGATGCTTTGGATAATATAGAGCCGAGAGTTATTAGTCAATCTGCTAATGTTCTCCTAGGCAAAGCCAAAGGTGGAAGGGGGAGGAGATCTAATAGGCAATTGAGAGAAGAACGGGCCAAGGAGAAAGGTATAATCAGTGTGGTAGATTTCATGAAGAAGGCCAAGGGAGCAGGGATCTCCCTTGGGGAGAAATGAAGGTCGTTACTTGGAATGTCAGGGGCCTCTCTGCTCCTGACAAAAAACGCTTGATAAAACGAGCGTTATTCAGATTGGAGAGTGACATTGTTCTGTTACAAGAGACTAAGTTATGCTTGGATAAAGCTCTTAGCTTCCTCTGCTCGTGTAGCATATATGAAGGTTACTTTCAAGCAGCCAGAGGTTCGGCAGGGGGTCTTGGATTTCTTTGGAAACCTTGCTCTATAAAGATGCAAGAGTTGGAAAGACATGATAATTGGTTATACGGTAGGGTTGTCAGCATCAAAGACAATTCTACATTTCATCTTATCAATGTTTATGGACCGATTAAAACTGAGGCAAGATCTCAATTATGGAGAGTTGTATCTTCTAAGATTGATGCACTCAACGATGATAAGATTATTGTTGCAGGAGATTTCAATGCTCTATTGGACTTGGAAGAGAAATTGGGTGGCTTGAGGATGTCTAATCAAGTCATGAAAGATTTTAAGGATTTTGTCTTGAAATCACTTGTTTGATGTGGTCCCTGCGAATGGGAGATTCACATGGACTAACAGACGGGCCAATTTTGCTAGGATTTCTAAAAAATTGGACAGATTTCTAATTGGTTCTTTTTGGCTTGACTCTTCCTTCAACCTGGACACTAGTATTCTCCCTATATCCCTGTCAAATCATTTCCCTATTCAGTTGAGCTTCCAGGTTGCCAACCAGTGTTATAAAGGAAGCTTCAGATTCCAAAATATGTGGTGGAGGGACAAGGATTTTCTTCCTAAGGTGGAAGGTTGGTGGAGAGAGTAATATATTCAAGGGTACCCCGAGCTTTACATTTGTAAAAAGACTCAAATTGGTTAAAGAAAAAATTAAATCTTGGAATCAGAGCACCTTCAAAAACATATTTCAAGAAAAGCTTAGGGTGGAAGCTGAATTGGAGGATCTAAATCAGATTGTCATAAATGCGGGCATGTCCAACGCGGACTTTGAAAAAGAGAAATCACTTAAAAGCGAATTTGCAGAGCTTTTGCTCAGAGAAGAAATTCATTGGAGAGATAAGTCAAGGGAGCTTTGGATCCAAGATGGGGACTTGAACACAAAAATTTTCCACGCCTCTGTTAAATCCAAAAGAGTTAAAAATAGAATCAATCACATACAAGATGAGCAGGGGAGGTGGTATGATAATGCTACAGAAGTAGAGAAAATTGTGGTCCATCATTTTCAAGCTCTTTTAGGAGCTTCTTCCAACACTGTGTCTCAGTCATCTTCGACTCTTTTGGATGCTATTGAACGAGCTATATCGGACGAAGATAATACCATGCTCATGCGGCTGTTCACTCTTCAGGAGATCAAAAAAGTCACATTTGACAATCCCCCCTACAAAGCAGCGGGGCCAGACGGTTTTCCCTCAAAATTTTTTCAGAAATGTTGGGATTTTATGGGCTCTGAGATACTCAATGTGGTAGAAGCATTTAGGCGAAAGGGGCAATTTGTGAAGGAATTGAACAATACCGTCATTTCTCTTATTCCAAAGAAACAAGATTGTTCATCTATGGAATGCTTTCTACAATGCATTATGCAATGCTTTATACAAAATCTTGTCTAAAGCCATGGTTAACAGACTGAAACAACTTCTTAACAGGATTGTCTCAATAGAACAACATGGTTTTGTTCTGGGTCGTGAAATTGTGGATAGCATTCTCCTGGCGGGTGAGTTAATTCATAGCTTACATACTACAAAAAAACAAGGTATGATAGTTAAGCTTGATGTCAGCAAAGCATATGATAGAGTTCGCTGGCCCTTCCTATGGCAAGTACTTTCTAGATTTGGTTTCGATCAAGACTGGATTAAATGCATTTCTTACTGTATGTCTTCTATTATTTCTCCATATTTGTGAATGGAGCGGTCTGTGGTTTTTTCCAAGCTACTAATGGGTTAAGACAAGGTGATCCCCTATCTCCATTTTTATTTGTGTTGATGGCATAAGTTCTAGGAAGATTTATCAGAAAACATACCCTTGGTAGATAGAGAGGGATTTCTATTCACAACAACTTGGAGCTTTTTTCTCATTCCCAATTTGTTGATGATGCAATTCTGTTCGGGGAGGCCACCATAAAGGAGGCTAAGATCATCAAGGAGGTGCTAGACATTTACGAAAGGGATTCGGGCCAAAGTATGAACAAACGTAAATTGAGGGTGTTCTTTCTCAGCACCAGTCGCAGAAGGAGGTCAATTATCTTAGCCACCCTGAGCTTCGAGCAAGGCACATTCCCGATTATCTATTTAGGGGTACCTTTATATGCAAGACAGGTGGACAACAACTTTTGGGAGGAGATTATAATGCAGGACAGGTGGACAACAACTTTTGGGAGGAGATTATAAACAAATGTTGGGGGAAAGCCTCATCGTGGAAGAATAAATGGCTATCTCAGGGCGGATTCTCATGGTCAAATCCGTGTTATCGGCCATACCAATTTATTATCTGTCAGTCTATAAACTCCCTAATAGAGCTTCTAGCGGCCTTGAAAGTATATTTAAAAAGTTTCTTTGGGAGGGTTCTAAAGGAGAAGATTCCCCTTATCAGTTGGTATACTACCTGTTTGGCGAAAGAGGATGGAGGTGCAGGACTTCAAAAAATGAGTTTGTAGAATCGGGCATTGGGAGCCAAATTGGCATGGAAATTGTACAAGACACCAGAGAAACTATGGTGCCAAATCATGGTGGCAAAGTATCTAGACTCATGGGAACCAGACAAAATCTTGACGGTAGCTAACACCTCTAGTGGCTCACATTTTTGGAGACATATATGGGAGAGTCGTAAGATTCTTACAGAGCACCTTACATGGAGGATTGGAAATGGGTAGAAGGCGAGATTTTGGAGGGACTCATGGAACGGGGAATTGCCTATTGACTCCTCCTCAGACAAAGATTGGGTGAATCAAATGGACGCCACGATGGGCCAATGGGTTGTTGACTACATGTTGTTTGAGTCCCCGTCCTCTTCTAGGGCCAGTTGGAGGATTATAGGAGCAGCCTCCTCGACTAATTCTATCACATTGCAAACTCTTCTTTCAAGCAGAATTGTGCTTCGTTCACCAACCGAAGACTATTTAATCTGGTCTGCTTCCAAATCCAGCGAATACAAGGTCAATCTTGGCTATGAACTACTAAGGCAAAGGCAAATCGACTCATATTGGCCATCAAAGCTTTGTTGGGGCAAAGGGCCATTACCAAAGGCAAGAGCTTTTCTTTGGGTAGCTTTGCACAGTAGGATCTTGACTGGTAGCAGATTGAAATCGATTGGTATTGCAGGTCCCAACTGGTGCATTCTTTGTAAGAAGGAAGAGGAGACGATAGATCATTTGTTATTTTGGTGCCCTTGTGCATGTGAATGCTGAGAATGACTGCTAGATAGGATGCAATGCTTTTTAGTTAGAAATCTCACTTTACTAGCATTCCTCTCCTCGTGGCCCACAAATAGAGTGAAATCTAAATGGAGAATTCTTTGGATAGTGAGCCCATCGATGCTGGTGTGGCATATATGGAAGGAGCGGAAACAGAGGAACTTCAAGGAGTAAAGTTTGGCAGTAAACGAGATAAAGCCTATGATTGAAGCAGCCATTGAGGAAGTAGTTAATTCCAGAACTCTTGGCCTGCACTATCACTTTCAGTCGAGATGGGACCTTGACATGGAAAAAATCTGGCAGTTTAGACTATGCAGGGATCACATGCTCAAAAAAAAGAAGGGTCAAAGGGTCAACACGGTTTGGCAGGCTCCGCCGATTAGATGGAAGAAGTTGAACTTCGATGGGTCCAACGGAGGTAATCCGAGAATTAGTGGTTTAGGAGCTATTATTAGAGATGAACAAGATATAATGTTGCAAGGAATTGCTCGGAATGTGGGTGTTACCACCAACAATGTGGTTGATATATCTACTCTAGAGGCAGGGCTAAGATGGTGTTCAAATAACGGCATAGACAAATTAATAATAGATGGGGACTCACAAGTCATACTCAATGGCATATGGGTGTTACCACCAACAATGTGGCTGATATATCTACTCTAGAGGCAGGGCTAAGATGGTGTTCAAATAACGGCATAGACAAATTAATAATAGAGGGGGACTCACAAGTCATACTCAATGGCGTAGCTAGAGCTGAGTTCAATAGCTGGAGATTGGCCAACTGGCTGCCGAGGATTGAAGAGGCATTGAAAACCTTGAACGATTTCCGCATTCAACACGTTTTTCGGGAAGGGAATAGATCAGCAGACCACTCAGCTAACCTAGGGATTGATTCTGAATCGGAGTTGTTGTTTGGATAGGTTGATCAAATCCCAAGGGGGCTGCAGGAAATCATTTCGGCTGACATAGTCTCACTCTCGAGAACAAGGATCGGATAGCATAGGCAAGTTTTGACGGCTTTGCAGGAGGGAGGTGGCAGTTGGACATAGGGATCAATGTCTTAGTACTAGTCACATGGCCCTCAACCTTTCATGTTTAGTCCTTCATATCCGCTTTATAGATTTTTGCAGAACCGATACAGAGGAAGGACATATCTGAGCACGTTATAAGGAATCGCGACTTCACCAATATCGCAGCAGCAATATGGCAAGTTTCATGGGAATCAACTGTCGTTGCAAGCAAGAGTCGCTGGTGGAGACGTTGGAAGAGCAGCTCAACCGTATATTCAAACACGCCAACGAACAAGAGAAGGTGACCATGATAGTCATACTGGGGGTCGATTATTGGTCAGGCAGCCACATACATGATGGGAGGCTCGTAGCAGATCTCTTTCAGCGCATCATTCAAGTCTTGGGCAACCCGTTGACTACTAACGGCATGATTCGCAGAATGGTTGCAGAGGAGATATACTTGGAGGTGGCCAATGCAATGGATTCTATAGACATCAATCTTTCTGATGGTTGTATGCTAGGTCATTTTTGTCTTGAAGCAACTCATGAAGAAGACTTGGGCATTGTTTAAGACGTGCATCGTGAAGGAGTATAATATGGGCATATTTGAAGCCTTCTATCAGGCTAATGACAAACTCTTTCCAGCAGAAGTAGCAGCTAGGCTAATCTCCATTGGCAAAGGGATTGGTTATCTATATCATTGAGCCGGGTGGCTTAGCTTGTTTTGTAATTGGAGAGATATCTCCTCCTCTATATGTAAGTTTTATTTTGGCAATATAAAGGGTACTGCCCCCTAGGCAAACCTTGATTAAAAAAAAAAATATATATATATATATATATATAAACACTAAATAAATAATATTAATAACATTAAAAATAACAAAACAGAGATACGTGGCACTACAAATATTATTCATTGAATAGATAACCCTAGTTTGAAGTGTATCCTCTATTTTCTCTGGGCACAACACTATGAATCTTTGTTCGATGGCATGGCAGTCACGAATCCTTTGCTCGACAAATCTTCTGATCTCCATATATCCGTGGGTAATCCTTCCCACCCATTTGAGAGAGGATAAAATGCAATTAGCCTTCGTGCAAGAAACAAAAAAATGCGGGAAAAAATTAAAAGTGTTATTTATGATGTCCTTTTTAGGAGCTAGAGGAAGTATATCTCAAGTTCACCAATTAGTTTAAAGAAGACATTATATATGCATATGAATATTAGACGAATTTCAATGAATTTCTTATTATGTTTTAAGTTTGCCGAATTTCAGAACTCGTCGCCGAATCTCTGCAAACCCTGTGACTTAGTGTAGGTGCTAGTAGCTTCCATTTCAATGCCCTGTACCATGGATTGAATGAATGATTATTAACTCCTAAGAGAACGCTTTCTTGATCATTAAATTATTCCCATCCTGTTAATACTTTATCCCAACATACCATGTCACAAATATGACATCTGCCTGCACTTATTAGTTATTATCACCAAAATGTTGTGTGTAAATTTCAAGGATTTGGCCTGCAAATTATCTTCCAACAGTCCATGCATCATGTAGGTGCTAGTAGCTTTCCATTTCAAAGCTGTATCATGGATTGAATGAATGGTTAAGAGTATGCTTTATTGATCATTAAATTAATCCCATCCTGTTAATACTTGATCCCATAATATGATGTCACAAATATGACATCAGCCTGTACTTATTAGTTATTATCACCAAATTGTTCTGTGTAAATTTCAAGGATTTAGCCTGAAAATTATCTTCCATCAGTCCATACGTTACTCTAGTAACCTTCATTCTATTAAATTGACAGAGTACCAACCAAATCCAGAGCTGCAGACTTGTAACAAACCAACATGTTCTGATAGGACACTTGACCCAGGAGATGCAACATATGAACAGAGCATAAGTTATCCTGAAAAGATAAGCTAGAATAACAGAACATTATTCTAAGAAAATAGGGAGAGAAAAAAAGCATAAATCTATTCAAGAAAAACAGAACAAAGCCCTGCAACGACCAATGACAAATGAATGAAATGCAAATGAAGCTATGCAAATGCCAAAAATTCAATTGGAATAATTAAGGAATAACAGGTTAGTTTTGAAAGAAACATTCTCTAGGAGCATGTCTCATCATAAGAAAGATTACTTTTCAAGTATGGCAAAAAAATGTTAAAAATAATTTTTATGCACATGGCACATTTAAGATTGATTTTTCTTCACAAATGGGAGTGGTTCGCAGGAGAGCATTCCCTGTACCATGTAATAGCCTAATAGGAGCATTCGAGCAAAGTATTCTTCTTCTTATCAATAAAGTTCATTTTTCAACCAGCTTTTTCTTGTTTGCAAAAAATTCGAATTCAAACATATCAGACAATATTTGATCTTGAAATTTTTAGATTCAGTTAGTTTGTTTCAGTACCCAAAAATACTATTTAAAAGCAATGCACAGTAAGTAAAAGCTACACAAGCTCTACAAAATCTGGAAAAAAGATTGAATTCAATATCAAGGTGCAAAGCAAACAATGACTCATCAGAGCAGGCAAACAAGTTGCTAAAACAAAGGAAAAATTGAACTTCAGATTTGGTATTTGGTGGATTTCTCAAGTCAGCTAAAATCAGATGCGTTAACTTGGTCAAAATCTTGTAATCTGGTGAAGACTACGACAAGAAGGAATCAGCTAAGTTACTCTCTTTGGTAACTGTGTTCAGTTAGTCTTTGCAGTGGACTACAAACCCATTCTTGAATAAATTTGTACAAACTGATTGCTAAAGTATTTTAAATCGTGTCTTCTATTGTTTGATGGCAAGTTATATATAGCCAGCATTCTTGATAAATAGTAGCATAAGTTAATCATTGCAATGACCTAATTTAAATGGTTCGGTACCTATATTTTTGTTCAAAAGCTAAATCCTGCATTTTCCTACACGTTTATGAAGGTGTGTATATTTTATCTTTATAAACAACTTCCAAAAGTAAAGGTAACAAGCAAGGAAGATAATAGAATTCCATATCTTCTATCTTCCCTCCCTCCCTCTCATTTTCATGAAAAGAACCATGATCATGAATTAAAGTAATCTGAAGAATCTCTACATTTTCCTGTGAATGGTTGTAGTTGTTATTAACAAAGTTGTATTAGCACCTAAGCAAACCACACATTTGTCAGTCTGTGCTGATACAAAAAACATTACCCAAAATTCAATGTTAAGAAAAAAACAAAATATAGCCAACTTCGCTAAAAATAATAAATTTAACTCGTTACCACAATGAGCGATAGTTACCAAGCAGCCCATGGAAAGATGTCATCAACTGATAATATCATAATTGTGCTCAGCTGTTACCTATGTAAACTCAAACAACAAGAAAAGCCTAAATAGCCATATAGCTTGAATATATGCATCCACAGCATCCAGCTGTATATCTTTAGATATCAAGTTGGAATTTCTCTTGATAGAAAGAACTGGGAGAAAGTTCAAAAAAAATCATTAAAGCCAAGATGTGAAAAATGTCAGAAGCACATAATTACCAAGTGATGTATACCATCAGTTTATCAGACCAGAATGAACATAAATCCAGCTTGAAAGCATGTAAGTAGGCACAAATCATCTTGACCATAAAAGGTAATATTTGCCAAATAATGGGAAGAAACAAGTATAATCTCATGCAACAGAAAGTGATAAGGGCAAGACAGATAGCAGCAATTTAGCAAGAAATCAACAACTCTCACATCACACATAAAAATGAAAAAGATTCAAGAATGCATGAACAACAATTGCCATCACAGGTGTCTGGAAATTGACCAAAAAAGAAATGCTCATCTTTCAAAGGTTTGGAATCTTGGAAAGTGTCTTGCCTCCATTGATATACCTTCTTAGGCATTCCTCTCCTTGTGATAAATTGCAAAGCTCATGAAGTTTACAAACTAATTACCATTGAATTCAACTTTTCCCAGAAAAGCTACTACCTTGTAAGCCATATACGCAAACTCCTTCATTTATACTGTTTAGCTTAAGCAAATTGCAAGCACCACAATCAATATGCAAAAATAGAGATGAAAATGCTCTTCTACAAAGTGTAAATCACTATAAATAAATATGCCAAGTTGTTTGAAAGTGACAGCAACAAACAAATTAAATTGAATCTACATGAATTTTAGTGAAATTTTCCATGCATCTTGTAAATATGACACAAATTTCACCAAGATGGTATAACATAACCACATCTGAAAACCAAATTATATCTAGAATAAAATGTGCCAGTGTTTTCTAGCACCATCATCGACGTAAAAATGGGTGTTTTCTGAACCACTACTGCCACTACTAACACAACTTTATTGGCCATCTTCAAATAGCCATTAATTGAGGCAAATGTCAACTTAATATCTGTCTCAATTTACACATCATGTCCGCCAAAGTATTCATTTCCACCCAAACCTCGCTGGGTAAGGCATATATAGTGCAATGCTAAAATGCCCCAATTTAACATTTAGTTAACGTGAAGATACTTGCACTTATTGGATGTATTATTGCACTTACAGAGCATTAAAATCTTGAAATCCTATGTGACGACCTAATCTGTGATGACCTAAATTTTATGGTTTGCAAAATAGGAGTCATGAATATGAAGGATATTGCAAGGCAGACCAGGAATCCAGTCTCAATATCAGTTCAAATGTCGTTTTCTCCTCCAAGAAGATGAGAATTAATGCAAGATACGTGGACATAAAGATCTCAAAAAACATTTACATCATAACAGAGTAAAAAGGAGTGTAGAATGAATACCATCCATGCAAATGTGATAGCTGTTATAAACCCCCACTCCAACTGTAAGGCTCAGTTTGCTGATCATCATATCCATAGCCCTGAGAATAATAATCAATCTTGCCCTGCATGCCATCTAAATTGTCTTCTGCATTCCTAAAAGGTACAGAATCCAAATCTTCATGATGTCTCTTTCCCACACTCACTTCTGCCTGATACTCATTCCTTGTGGTACCTCTGAAGAATGGCACTGTATCCTTTTGATGCAACTGGCTCTTTGAGTAAATGGAACTTCTAGGATCCTCCTCCCTTTGAGAATTTAAATCATTTATATGATAATGAGGCACCCAAGATCCTTGCCGTGTTGCTTGACCATACATCTCACTGTTATTAACCTCTGACCTAATACTTAAGCCAGACTTTTCCAATTCGCTTGGTGGTGAAGTGTATCTTTTGTATGGAGAAATTGTAGTACCCACCTCTTGAGGATTTTGATATGTGTGTGCCTTTATCTCTTGATATGTGTTATTTGGGGGCATGCTCGCTTCTGTAGATATAAAACCAGATACTGATACATTTCCATCTGGGACATATGCACCAGAATTATTCATGTAGCCAAATCCTGCCTGATCTGAATAAGAAGCCGTAAAGTTGTTGCTAGGTTCAGCAAAGTTGTTGCTAGGTTTTGTGTCACTCATAACTCTAAATTCAGTCTCACCATGGAAAGTCCCACCATGCTGTTGCAATTCTGTACACATCACAAATAAAAATATTATACATGATCATCATTTGAGTAAAGATGTCCACACAAACACTAAAGTGCACAAATGACAAATAATGCTGATGAGAATCAAATCATTTGTATCACGTAGAGATTCCAAAAAGGATTGAAACATTTTATTGTGACAATGACAGAAGATGAGATGACACAAACAACTGCTTGCATAGCCAAAACGTCATAAAAAATTAGAAGTCTCAAACTCCTGAATTAGAAAAAAAAAACTTTCCTGCCTAATCAGCTGAGTCGCCAGGTTTTAGTTCATTGCTTTGGGAGTCATTCCTCTATCTCAAGGAAAATCAACATTGTGGGAAACTGACAGTTCTACACAGCATGTGCACATCAGACTATTAACATGTTGTTCAGTTTGACCTTGAAGTGACACACTCTCCTTATGTTCTCCATTGCTGAACATTTGAATCAAGAAATATCAAATTCTATGCTTGTTGAAATTCTAAATTGTTTCTGCTTATATCAGGTAAGAAACATGACTGTCTCTGATTAATGATTAATCTGAATTTGTTTGTGGGAATAGAAACAGATTCATTTCAGTTTTTTTAACTCCAAATATAATTGAGATTTTAAGACTTAAATTTCACTTTTGCAAAAGCGGGCTGAATATCAAATACTCATTCACAAAAACGGTGTGTTATAGGACTGTTTGGAGTTTCATCATTTGAGCATCAGCTGAAATTTGTTGGATTTTGCAGTAAGAAAGAAACCAGCCAAGACCCAACACCACAGTGATAGCGACAACTATATTCATGACCCAAAAGATAGGCTAAACAATGTTATTGCCATTAAACAAAAGAGGACATACAAAGAACACAAATACAAGAGAGCAATAGAAAGAAGGAAAGAAAAACAATGAAATTATATCAGTGTCACTTATGACCAAACATAGGTCAATTGGACTCTAACTGTATAGATGTTTACAAGAGAAAGTTATAAGAAGAGAAACCTGAAAGGCCCCAGAAAAGGTAAGAACAAAAGCAAATAAATATGAAACAAGGAACTGCCCACAAAAGTGGTGAAGAAACTAGTACATATAGCCATGAATGAGGAACATAAACCCCAAAGAGAAAATGCCAAGGAAAACTAGAGATCATTAAGTATCACTGTCTAAGCTAGAAAATGGTCAAATCATTAGTCCCATCATCATTCGCTATGACTGTACCAATATAAGATCTAATAATGCTTATTAAGGAGTGTCAGGGGCCGGAAGGATGAGGCAAGGTCTAAGACTCATAGGGAGCCTTTGGGAATATGGAGGCTCCAAGAATCCCTTAGGCAGAGAAGATGTAGCGAATAGGCGATGACAACAATATCACCATTAACAAAACTGGCTAAAAACCAAACTCCTCTAGATCCATCTAATGAAGACATAGCTCATCCTCTACAAGATCATGAATGGATGTCTAATAGGTCCCAGTATGGGCATTAAAGTTACCCAAAAGAATGATATTACTAGTTGTGGAGACTTAGGAAATCTCTAGATAGAAGTCCAAGTACAGGCCCCCATCAACGTGAATGACAAAATGAGATGAGGGAAGGGAGGAGTAACACGCAACAATGAAGACACCTTCAGTAGGAAGAGACCCCCTATGATCCCAGAGCCACATGTATCAAGAGGACAACAGAAGCAACCAGTGAAACTCTAGACCTGAGGTTGTTCCTAATGAGGCAAGCCACCCCTCCAGAACCACGAACACCACCTACAGATCTTAGACAAATGGCTGAGATCCAAAATTAACAGATGACAAAATGAAGAGCTCATTCAGGGATCTCATCATTCTCATCCAATTAGAAGTTAAACTCCTAGGATATGAAAGTAACCTCAATATCTAAATAGAGTAAGTCTAACTTTTATGGAAGACAGAAACAAGTCTACTTGAGCAAGTTCAACTAGGTGTAGAAAAATACCAAATAAATAATGAAAAAGAATAAAAACCTGCACCAACAACCCCTCTTAAACACAACTTAAGTGGATGAATATTGAAGGGTCCCAACAGTCTGTAGCTAGCAAAAAAATGGCTTATATCAAAGCAAATTGCACTGAAAAATGAGCTCTATACCCCACTTATCACCTCTCGAAAATCAAATGCAAAGTGTTGGGGCTCAATGTTGAAGCCTCCCCAAAACAAATTTAACAGTGTCACCAAATCTACAAGCCCTTCCAAATTTAGTAGAAACCTCCAAATTTAGCAAAAACTAAAATTTAGCGAAATTGTTAAAAATTCCACCAAAGTTAGTGTATGTGCCTTGTGTGCCTTTTGATTTGTATTTGTGTCGAATGCTTTCAAATTATGGGATACATGTTACGATCTTTGGTACAAATTTTCCAATGAGGGTATTGCCATTGATGTGGTCTAATTATGTACTTTGGATACTTATGACTATGTTGTAAATTTGTATGCTTTATCACTACATGTGATGTTTTGGATTGCCATCAAAGTAAGTTATCAATGAGGTTTTGTATTGACATCTATTATCCGACTATATATAATGGGATGCATACATCATGACTTAATGTGCTTGGACTATTGGAATATTTCAGCTTCATTGATTTCATTATATATGTTATATTTGAGATATTGACATTTGTATCCGGTTCAATTTCTGAATTGTTCTTAATTCCACACCTTACTATTTGGATCATACTAGTCGTCAATGATTTACAGTTAGATGTGATGATTTGATATCATGTTATTACAATGATGACTTATGTTATGTTCGCATATCAATATATGGTGTAGATACACCTGAATTTGCAGGCGAAGTTTCCTCAATTATGGTTAATTAGAGATGGTTATCTTGGGTAAGACATATTTGTGATATTGCTATCAGGATTTAACTGTGTAGTTTTTTTAAGTCAAACTCATTGACCCATGATTCATGAGTAGTGGTTCACCGAACCCATCTCTCATGAGAATGAAATGGAACACTTAGCACTCATTGGATCTAGGTGATGCTCACAGAGGTGAAGCACCGGGACTTCCCGGGAGATCATCCATCCCAGTACTACTCCAGCTCGAGCACGCTTAACTACGGAGTTTCCTCCATGGTTAAACCCACTCTACTTGCATCCTCATTTGCAAAACCTTCACCAAGACATATTTGCTCATATCACTCAATTTTAGCTGCAAGAAGAGCCCTGTGAATCCCTATGAAACCTAGATTAGAATTGACATCAATTCTAAAATCTGTTTGTGATGTGTATAACTATAAAACTATAATAAGAGTGGTTACCATGCATGTGGTTATTTTATCTTGCTGCATTGCATTTAATTTTATTTTGAAACACATGTTGTGTTTACAAAAATTTAAAATGTTGAGTTAAAAATAAAATAAAAAATTGTACCTTGCTGGAAAGAGAATTATTCATTAATTATTGTATGTGAAGACATCTTTGCACGTGAAAAATAGAATTACCCATCTGGGTGGCCGCTTGTGCTTGCCTCTACTGCTGCTGCTCTCTCTCGGCCTTCGGCCTCTGCTCCCCAGGGAAAGTTCCCTCGCCTGGCGCTTGCCATTTCGCCCAAGCGAGAGGAAGGAGAAGTTAAAAAAGAAGAAGATGAGGATGGCTGGGCCATCCCAGATCAAGCTCCTCTGCCAAATGCCTGGGGTAACCCAGATGACAAAGATCCTCCTCCCTCTGCTGCTACTGCTTTGGCCGCCTGAGGGCTTGTTTTTTGATGAATAGTTGTTTGTTTCCGGCCTAAGTGCCGTGTGGACTTGCGGGGTGATCTTTTCCCCCGGCCTTTTTTTTGTGAATTCTATACTTTAATATTTCTTTTAATAGTAAAGGCCTCTATTCATCAAAAAAAAAATATTATCCAACAATGATTTGAAATATATGAATTATTAAGTGTTTAAAAGAAAAGAAATAATGCAAGTGTTTTAATTGAAATATCTCTTATGAAAAATAAAATTACCATATAGTTAGAATTAAAATATTATCCAACAATGATTTGAAATATATGAATTATTAAGTGTTTAAAAGAAAAGAAATAATGCAAGTATTTTAATTGAAAATATCTCTTATGAAATATCTATTTTAGCAAAAAGTCATTTTTAAATAGCTTAGCAAACGTGTTAAGGAGGGAAATGTACAGAATGTTTTAGAAAATATGGGAACAAAAGGAAAAAAGGTAGAACATTTTTAACACGCTTGTTTTTCCTCTCATTTCTCCTTCCTTGAAAAGAAAAAGGATTTTTATATTTTGGAAAAAGAAATGTTTGCAATAGGATTGGACAAAGTTAATGGGCTTTGAAGATTTGGCACAGGTTCCGATACAGGTGTGGTTTGGGTTCACCACCAAGTTCAGCCCGGGTACAAAGAGGAACCCACGGCAGTGGGAGCCAAAAAAAAAGGGCCCCACTTGCCAAAAAAACACCTTTCACAAGCATTAAAAATCTTTGCAACCCTAATTTTGACCCTAATAGCTCAAGTTTGCTCTTTTTTTTTCATTCCATTATCTTTCATCAAAATTCTTGCATTTTTCACCATTTTTTTCTCAAGCTTGTTTTGATGGTTCCTTCATTTTTCTTTGAAGGTGAAGGCCAAAGGCTTAGGAATCGTTGGAGAAGGAAGATTTAGTGATCAAAGGTGAGTGAGTCTTTCATTTCCTTTCAAGTTTTTAATGATTTTTCAAGTTCTCTTTAAAAAATTTCAAGTTATTTTTTTAAATTTTTTTAGCTCTGATTTTTTTTTAAAACTTGGTATGCATATTAAGGGGTTATAATGCCGATTTCTTTTTCAATTTGTTTCCTATAATGTCTTGAGTTTTCCATTTTAGGTTCATTATTCAGACACAATGGGTGGAAGTGGGAGTTCTAGTTCAGTTGGCTAAGAGAACACCTTTAAAATTGATGCAGGTTCACCACTTCGGTGTTATACAACAATGATTAAACAAATGACTGGTGGTGGGGGTTTTCTTTAGTATAGTAACAATTACAACATAGAGTATACAAGCTCATACTTTTGAGCTAAAGCTGATTTTTGTGCCATCCTTGGGCAAGGAATGAAAGCTTGTAAGGAGCCACTTAAGAAAGGGATGCCAAAGGGTCTAATCCTGCAATATATTAAAGAACAAGAGGAAGCTAACATGAGAAGCAACAAATCAAAGGCTGATCATCCCCTTGTCAAGACAAGCTTGAAGAGGCCTCCTACTAGCTTGGGAAAATTGGCTGGCCCACATCTTTTGAGGCCAATGCTACCACCTACTAGAAATTGTTACATAGAAAAGAGGCCCATTGGATAGGGCCTTCAAAAATGAAACCCAAAAGAGGTTGCAGATCAAAGCATTGCTCATTGCATTTTATGGCAATGGGCTTCCTTTCAAAATTGTGAGATCACCTTACTAGTCGGAGATGGTGAATGCCCTTTGTAATACACCTCACGATTGTGTTAGTCTGAGTATGAAAAGGTGTGAACCACCTTATTGGCAAAGGAGAAAGCTTCGATGGAGACATCATGACCAAACATACATGGCTGGAAACAGGTGTGTCCATCATTTATGATGGATGGAAAGATTGCAAAATAGGCTATTAATCAATGTTATAGCAATGTCCCCTAGAGTGGTGATGTTATTGAAGGCAGTGGATTGTGAGGGGCAAGTGAAAGATGCAAGTTTCATTGCCTATCCTCATAAAACCCATTGAGATGGTGGGCCCTAAAAATATTGTCCAAGTCATAACGGACAATTCTAAAAATTGTCAAGAAGTTGGGTCTATAGTGGAGGCCGCATATAATCACATTTAGTGGACACCATGTGCAATCCACTCACTCAATTTAATCATACAAAAGATTGACACACAAATTGAATGGATCAGACAAGTTTATGCAGAGACCAAGGAGATTCAAATGTTTGTGACTAATCATCACATGTCACAAACCATATTCAAGACTTTCTCCAAGTTAGAGTGTTGAAGGTTATTTAAATTTATTTTTTACTTTTTATTTTTTATGTTGATATATGACATGTATTTTTTATGCCATGTAAGGTTGTCGAAACATAATTTGCATCTCCACAATTGTCTTAAGATGACTTGTGAAGGTGTGAGAGGCCTTGGGTGCTATGGTCATCAACACCTTGTGAAGTGTATGGAGGCAGTCAAACATAGAAAGAGCCCAAAAAGTAAAAGCATGGATCCTTGATGAGTGGCGGGATCATGCAGAATATGTTTTGAATTTCACAGAGCCCATAATGAGCATGATTAGGTATGCCAATATTGATTGCCCATGTTTGGGTTAAATTTATGATGGCATGGACACCATCATTGAGAACATAATAACAATAATAGAGGCCAAGGAGCATACAGATGCATTTTTCAAAGTTGAACGAATAATTGTTGACCGTTGGAACAAGATGACCACCCCCTTACATCTATTAGCATTTGCTTTGTCACCAGGTTTTTGTAGCTAAGAGATACTTGCATTGTCAAGGAGGGTGGCACCATGTAGAGATGTGTTACCCAAAATTTCACCCCATGTTCAAATTTTGGCTTGGTCTTATCCTTGTCCGATTTGAACCAATTCCCGAACACCCTTCGGAGTCCGACAAGCTATTTGGAACTAACTAAAGTCTATGTTTTCATTTGTGTCTAAGGCTTGTCGGTTGCATTCATGTTCCAATTCTTAAGTTGGTCCCCGACATCTTGCTTTGCATTAAAATTTCCTAAATGTTTTTCTTGTCGAACTCTCAAGCCCAAAATGGAACCTTAGTGTCTTTGTTCAAAAATATTTTATCTAGTGCATGAATCCAAGTTCAAAAATGATTGTCGGACTCACACATTGATTCTTGAACCTCTCTCAAAGTCCGACATTGAAACCGAAACAACAATTCCAAGGAAAAATCAAGTTCAATGTTAATAAAGATTTAGTTCCAAATCAAGCATTGGAACCTGACAAGTGTTCTCGAAACAACTCAAGCCTTCTCTCTTTCAAGTCTAGTTCAAGTTCCACTTTATGGCCCACTTCCCAACATGTCCTATGGAACCATGATTATAAAGCAGGCATGGCATTTGATTTAGTTCCAAATTCAACTTCGGAGCTTGACTCACTTATTAGAACTAATAGAAGGTCTGATAGATCAGAAAGAGAAGAGAAAGCGAATGATCGGAAGGCCGATGGCATAGTTCACTGAGCTCTTATCCAAATAGTAGAGCCAAACATGGTTCTTGGAACCACATAAACACCCAACAACATATCTTGGACTCGGGAAAGTTAAAAGTGAATGGTCATCGGCATTATTGGCTAGTTACAAAAGGGCTTTCAAAACCCGATGACAATTCGACACGAATAAGGACAATATTGCATTGTCAAAACTTTGGGACAATTCCAAAACTCTGTTCGAAATCTACAAGCCGTTCTTGAACTACATGTTTTCTCCGACAACAAATAACACTACTGGAAGTTTTAACTTTTAACAGTTTTGAAACTTTCATCATTGTTCAACAAGAGTTACAAAATTACATCACTTTTGCCGTTGGAATGGACAAGTTTGGTAAGGTAGGGCCCATCATAGTACTCCGCATTGATAAAGAAAAGAGTTACATCTATGTTGGCAAAGCTATAATTTCTGAAAATCACTGAACTTATTGTTACACAAGCTGGCTTTGCCTTATTCAAGGAAATCTACAGATTTTATTTACAACAACAAAGGAAGAAGATGAATGAACAAAGTTACAAGAAAGTTGACATGAATCATTGGACGATTTTAACACTTTATGAATACGAAATTAAAAGAAAAAGATACAGTTACATTTCAAGAAAGCAGTTACAAAATCGAAAGGACAAACTGATAAAATCTATAAATATGTAATCAAGAGGAGTAAAGGGTCAAGACTTTTCTGATCCCCCTTGTCCTTTGAGGCATAAGTAAGACTCACTCAGAGTCCAGGGCATTTTGATTCCAATTTTGTAATGGGAAGGAGAGGGTGTTTTATGTTTCAGACATGATTTTTGAACAAGGGCAGAATGGTCTTTGAGCCATTTGTTTTGCATCTAAAGAAAGGAGGAAATATATATTAAATCAGAATAAATCTTTTTGTTTATGTGTATTCCCTTTGACAACAGATTTTCCTTGGAGTTTCACATTTGTCCGTTAAAGTTTTCCTATTCAATTTAATTATGCATATGTTTGTCGCAGAATCTTTGAGTTTTGGTCATTCGTATATCTGAAAGGGAAAAAAATCAAATCTTCCTCTTGTCTGTCTGTGGCGAGGGCTGACTAAATGGTCTTTGTGCTATTTGTCTTCATTTCTCTTTGACTCTCAATCATAAATCGCATATGTATCATGGTTATGTACAAATGTTAGTTTGCCTGTCCTGCTTTCTAGTTAAAAGCATACCCCCAAAAACTCAAATTACACCATAAAAGGGAGTTGTACCTCTAAAATTCAAGGGAAGATTGCTAACCCAGAAAACAATCTCTCCAACTGTTAGTTACTTATTTGTCTTTCATTCCGGGCATAAAGAGTCATTTTCAAAGCTATTTTGGAGAGACCAATTTGTTATCTAACAAATTTTTGGTGACTCTGCTAGGGGAAAAGAAACAAAGTGTTGGTGCCTTACTTCCTCGGAAATCTAAAGGTGCCTCCTTGAGAATGGAGGCTGGAGACTCTGTTTGATTGAGGATCTCAGAAGATGGTTTAGTGCCAAACAAATCAAAAAGGTCAATCCAAAAGACTACCTATGCCAACAATTAGAGAAATATTGGTTGAAGATGACAGGATACTCCATTCATTCTGGAAAGCTCTAAAAGAGAGAATTTCTGAGGCAAAAAAGAAGAAGTTGCATTCATCTGAAGATTACAAATCTACACTGTTGTTAAGGAGTTTGTACAGCAGATATTAGTTGCCCAAAGATGTTAAGCAGGAGATTCATTGATTGCAGGTTGCAGTAGAGAGATTGAGGCAGCTTAAAGAAGAACCTAAAATTATGATACGCCTACTTTTTCTTCTACTTCTTATAATTTTTCTATACTTGATGAGTGAAGTGTTGCGGAATCATTTGTTACACCTCAGAATTGTTCAAGTCAAATTAAAAGCAACAAACTAGAGGCTTTCATGACATGCATACAGATGGGGCGGATTGAACCACCCTTCGTTTCTCCTAAAAAAGAGGCCACCACAAGAGGAACATAATGTCTTTATTCCAAATTGGTGCCTAAAGGATTTGGATTATGACTTTTTGCATGGAATTGTGGTTGAGGATGGTAATATTACTAAAGTTGACATAAATGCAGCCAGCAGTGATTCTAATAATACAAAGGAAGGTACGAACGGTACTGTATCTATGCTTACATTTCTTCCTAAATCAGAAACCTTTACTTTTGATATTGATGGAGCAAATCAAATGATAGGAAAAATTCCTCATGAGACTTTCAAGGGATTTTTAGATCATAGTTCAAACATGGAAGATTTGTTTTTAATGATATTGATTCAATACCTGATGAATCTGAAAGAGAGATTGAAAATCTAGCTGATGTAAAAGAAATGAATTGATCAAATCTTCGCATGGTACAGTATATGCAGCCTGAATACTCATCATTTGAGTTTCCTGATGCAGAGCATGAGGAAAAGAAGATGCAAGAAGAGGCAATCTGCCCTACTTTTAGAGATTCTTTTTCTAAAAGTCATATCATGCAAGCTCATATGATCTCATTCCATACCAGTCTAACAAATGAGGCACATGCTCATGAAAATGAAATTATAAAACCTTATGGTCAGGCAATTGAATCTGGTGATGGCACAAATAAATTGCATTCTCCTGGTTGGTGTGTGGAATCTTCAGTTGATGACTTTCTGCTTTCTGTAATCAGATTTGATCCCATGCTTGTAGAATATAACATTCAAAAATCACAATCAACAGTAACATGTCTGGAAGTTATTTCAGTTCATGATCTGCAAAACAAATGTTCAAACGCAATCAATGAAATCGCTATCAATGGTGAGCCAAATTATTTTGTTGATATCAGACATGGAGTCATAGAAGAAATGAGGTATGATGAGAAGTGGTTTTTTGAGAATGAGTATGTTTCCAAAATTTCCTTGCACTTTGAGATCTGATAGAGCAGCCGTTGCAAGGTGGCAGTTATTTCTAGTTACATCATATAGCCACAATTCATTTTTTTCGTAAGGGGTCATATTTCTCCCAGCCTGTTGATGGTTTCATGTGAGCAGCTTGAAACACTTCTAGAGGTAGGGCCTCCCTGCCATTTACAGCGTTTGTAAATAAGTTTTTGGTGTGCTTTAGGCTTAGGTGGTTTCGGTTTTCCGATTTTGGTGTGCTTGTTTTTGAGTTAATGCCCAATTCCCCTCCACGCTTCTGCAAAGCAGTACCCTGCCCTCCTGCTATTCTTTTGACTCTTCTGCCCCATGGATAAAGCACTGATCATTTCATGAGACTCTAGGTTCCTTGCATTGACCTTTGCAGTCCATGTCCCCGGAAAGAGCCAATTGTTACCCAAAATTTCACCCCATGTTCAAATTCTGGCTAAGTCTTATCCTTGTCCGATTTCAATGGGTTAGATCTGTTAAGTCTTTAAGTTGGTCGGAGTTTTGAACCAGTTACTGAACAACCTTCAGAGTCCAACAGCCTATTTGGAACTAACCAAAGTCTATGTTTCTGTTTGTGTTTGAGTCTTGTCAGTCACATTCATGTTCCATTTCTTAAGTTGGTCCCCAACATCTCGTTTTGCATTAAAATTTCCTACATATTTTTCTTGCCAAACTCTCGAGCCTAAAATGGATTACTAGTGTCTTTGTTGAAAAATCTTTTATCTAGTGCCTAAGTACAAGTTCAAAAACAATTGTTGAACTCCGACATTGGTTCTTGAACCTGTGTCGGAGCCTGACATTGAAAGTGGAACAGCAATTCAAAGGAAAAATCAAGTTCAATGTTAATAAAGATTCAGTTCCAAATCAAGCATCGGAACCGGATAAGTCTTCTTGAACAACTCAAGCATTCTTTCTTCAACACCTTTTCAAGTCTAGTTCAAGTTCCACTTTATGGGCAGCTTCCCGACATGTCCAGTGGAACCGTGATTATAAAGCAATCTTGGCATTTGATTTAGTTCCAAATTCAGCTTCGGAGCCCGACTCACTAATTAGAACTAATAAGGTCTAACGGATCAAAAAGAGAAGACAAAGCAAATGATCAGACGGTTGACAGCATAGTTCACTAAGTTCTTGTCCAAATGGCAGAGCCCAATGTGGTTCTTGGTGTTTGCCCGCTGGGGTAAACTTACTGTTGCTTAGACATAACATGGAATTACAAGTAACTCACAGAATATATCAGAGAACGTAATTGCTTGATTGATCATTTAGGATTTACACAATACAAGTATAAGCCTGCATCACCATATCCGTGTCTTCCTTCAAGAGGAGAATACATACATATAATGTCCGAGGGGATGCGAGCGAACCATCACATCCGTGTAACTCCCTCAAACGGGCTAACTATCTAACTACCCATTTTCCCGCCAACATCATCCCCCCCAAAAAGAAAGTCGTCTCCGGACGACATCATACAAAATGTTCGGGACTTGCAACAAAATGGGATGAATAGACTACTAACAGAAAAATCATGAAGGAGGGGGCAGAGGAAGCGTCCATGATGAAGAAGGGTCCGGTGTAGTAGGTGTGTGTGCCCGGAGCTCAAGAAGTTGCTCAGTCCTGTGCTTTAGATCACGCTCTGCAAGCAATTGTCGTTCCCACATAGTCTTCACCATGAGAGCTGCCTCCAAAATCTGCTTTTCCTTCCGGGGTTCTTGAACCTGTGTTGGAGCCCGACATTGAAAGTGGAACAGCAATTCAAAGGAAAAATCTAGTTCAATGATAATAAAGATTCAGTTCCAAATCAAGCATCGGAACCCGATAAGTCTTCTTGAACAACTCAAGCATTCTTTCTTCAACACCTTTTCAAGTCTAGTTCAAGTTCCACTTTATGGGAAGCTTCCCGACATGTCAAGTGGAACCGTGATTATAAAGCAATCTTGGCATTTGATTTAGTTCCAAATTCAGCTTCCGAGCCCGACTCACTAATTAGAACTAATAAGGTCTGATGGATCAAAAAGAGAAGACAAAGCAAATGATTAGAAGGTTGACAACATAGTTCACTAAGTTCTTGTCCAAATGGCAGAGCCCAATGTGGTTCTTGGTGTTTGCCCGCTGGGGTAAACTTATTGTTGCTTAGACATAACACGGAATTACAAGTAACTCACAAAATATATCAGAGAACGTAATTGTTTGATTGATCATTTAGTATTTACACAATACAAGTATAAGCCTGCATCACCATATTTGTGTCTTCCTTCAAGAGAAGAATACATACATATAATGTCCGAGGGGATGCGAGCAAACCGTTGCATCCGTGTAACTCCCTCAGACAGGCTAACTGTCTAACTACCCATTTTCCCAACAACACTTGGAACCACATAAAAACCCAAGTATCTTGGGCTCACAAAACATAAAAGTGAATGATCATTGGCTTTATTGGCTAGTTCTGGAAGGGCTTTCAAAACTCGATGACAAGTTGGCACGAATAATGGCACTATTGCATTGTTGGAACTTTGGGACAGTTCCAAAACTACGTTTGGAATCCCAAAGCGGTTCTTGAACTACATCTTTTCTCCGACAACAAATATCACTGTTGGAAGCTTTAACAATTCTCAAAGTTTCATCACTATCCAATAAGAGTTCCAGAATTACATCATTTTTGCCATTGGCATGGACAGGAACGATATGTGTGAAGTTGTGAGGAGCCTCACAAATTTGGTAAGGTGGGGCCTGTCATAGTACTCCGTGTTGATAAAGAAAAGAGTAACATCTATGTCAGCTAAGCTATATTTTGAGAAAATACTTAACTCATTGTTACAGAAGTTGGCTCGGCATTATTCAAGGAAGCATTAGTTAGTCCATCTACAAATTCTAATTATAACGAGAAAGGAAGAAGTCGAATGGACAAAGTTACAGGAAACACTTTATGAATTCCAAATTAAAAGAAAAAGAAACAGTTACATTTCAAGAAGGCAGTTACAAAATTGAAAGGACAAACTAAGAAAATCTATAAATATGTAATCAAGGGAGGAGTAAAGGGTCCAAACTTTCCCGATCCCCCTTGTTCTTTGAGGCATGAGTGAGACTCGATCAAAGTCCAGGGCATTTTGATTCCAGTTTTGTAAAGGGAAGGAGAGGGGTATGATTTTTGTACAGGTGCAGAATGGCCTTTGAGCCATTTGTTTTGAATCTAAAGAAAGGAGAAAATATATGTTAAATCTTTGTGTTTTGTATTCCCTTTGACTGTAGATTTTCCTTTGAGTTTTCGCAATTGTTCTTTAATGCTTTCTTGTCCAATTTAATTATGCATATGTTTGCCACAGAATCTTTGAGTTTTGGTCATTCGTATATCTAAAAGGGAAAATATCAAATCTTCCTCTTGTTTGTCTATGGTGGGGGTTGACTAAATGGTCTTTGTGCTATTTGTCTTTGTTTCCCTTTGTCTCTCAATCCTAAATCGCATCTGTATCATGCTGATGTGCAGATGTTAGTTTGCCTTTCCTGCTTTCTGGTTATAAGCATACCCCCAAAAACTCAAATTTCATCTTAAGAGGGAGTTGCACCTCTAAAATTCAAAGGAAGATTGCTAACCCAATAAGAAATCTCTCCAACTGTTAGTTACTTATATGTCTTTCATTTTGGGCATCAAGAGTCATTTTAAAGCTATTTGGAAAGACCCATTTGTTATCTAACAAGATGCAGAGGTTGTAATGGCTACAAGGTTCCATTTAAAAAGATATATGATGATGTAACTCAAAATATTGTCTTGACCGAGTTTGGCCAATTTGTATCTTCCAAATATCATGATACACTCTTCATGCCAAATATGGGATGAATATTGATGAGTGATGGTACATACATGGTCAAGGCTTCATTTTCTTGCAGCCTCTTGCAATTGAAATTCTCTACCAAATATGTATGTTTTTATTTTTTATTGTTTTTTATTTCATGATGCTATCATAATTAAAATATTTTTATTTTATAATTTATGTATTTACTTATTTACTGTTTTGATTATTGAATTATAAAATTAAATACTAAATGTTGCATGCAAACTCAACATGTCGCAAGTTCTTCAGCTGAGTGGAATTGGAGTACATACTCCTTCATCCATCCAGTCAAGCACAATCGTTTGGGTGCAAAAAAAAGTAGAGAATTTGGCCTATATACACTCCAACCTTCATCTATCGGTGTAGTGCCTCCCATGGTTGCATTATGCTTTGTTTCATTTTGATTCGAGTTAGACTCTTCTCTTATTCCGTAATTGTTTGTATGATGTGATCAAATATTTGCACTATGTGATGCATTTAATTACAGTACATTATTTTGGTTCCGCCAGTATCATTGCTGATGTAGATGTTAGATTATATTGTTGCTTACCGTTTTGATCATATATGCATGATGATTCTACTAGGATGTGACATGATGCTATATGATGATATTTGGTGTATTTTGTATTTGAGAACATTGGATTATGTTACCATGATGATTATTACTGATTTCCTGTTATATTGTGCCTTTTATGCTGATGGATATTTCACTGAGATTCTCACTAATATATGCTTGTATTGTCATAAATGATTATTTAATGTTTAATTTAAATGAGATGCACATTGAGGATTAAATATGGAATGACCAATGCCGTAACATTCTAATACATACGAATGATCACGTCACTAGAGTGTCACTGTTCCATCAGGCATACTTTGATCATTCATGTTTATGCTTCGGCTATTTATACTACGAGCAACTGCACTTGATGTGCGTGTGTTTTAGTAAACACATACCAAACATCGTCTCTGATTGAGCTGCAGGTTTGAACGTGTCCTATCCCCGGCAATGGCACAGGAGATAGTTTCACCAGCTGATCATAATTTAGCCAATATCATCCCTGTATGGGGAGTGCAACCGTAATAGTCCTATCCCCGGCAATGGCACAGGAGATAGTTTCACCGGCTGATCATAATTTAGCCAATATCATCCCTGTATGGGGAGTGCAACTGTAATAAGTAAATTATATCTCTGGTACCATGTGGGTAAATCTGAACTTCATTTGCCTATTTGTGTTGGACCAGTATCTATTTGTGCAAATAGAAATTCCGCAATTGGCGCGGTTAAGTTATTTATTAAATGCTGATTTTATTAATTTGTTGGTTATTTTTATTTACCAACATATTTGTCGTAGTTGAATTCCATTTAATTGGAATTAATCAATTTATCCAGTGGAGTTTTAGGGAAGTTTATAGTTTTTTATTTAATTGATTTAAGTGATTTAATTTTAGCCTACTTGGCTTTTGGCAAAAGGTGACCTTTTTATTGTGGAAAAAGAGTTTTTTCAAACGGGTTTTTTTGAGAAAATAGGAAATTTCTCCAATTTGTGTTGAGAAAATCACTCATTTGCTTATTGGGTTTGATCCACTTGCCAAATTTTTGTGGGCATCAGCTTGTTGGGTTCGTGTCAGAATTGATCCGCTTTGCTGAAGAACTTGCCCAAATTCATGGGGTTTTGGATTTTCTACTTCATTTTCGGTTTTCTCTATTTTTTGAGGTAGATTTTCCTCAAAACTCAACCAATTTTCAATTAAATTGATTATGGTTTGATGCAAATGAACCATGGGATGTATTCTTCGTGTTTCCCCACGTGATTGGGTTATTTCAATGCCCATTTGGGCTTCCATGTATATTGTTTGATTTTGTAATTTCATATGTATGGTTTTTATGGTGTTATGTTGCTCGTTTTTTCGTGTGTGCCCGGAACAGGAATTTTATTGGATCATTGTGTTGATGGGTGTCGGAGAACCAATGGGTTTTCTCCTTTTTGCTTAATTTTAAGTTTGAATTTTTAGCTAATTTTGAAGGATAGTCAATGGTGGCAACCTTCAAGACTGAATTTTAGTCCATGTTTATTTCTCATCTTTTCTTGTAATTTGGGATTGTGAATTAACCCTATGATTGTGGCCTTTGTGCTTTTTTGGTGTGTCGAAATTGGATCCACCTTGGGTTTCATACTCTTGGCAATATGGCCAATTGAGGGTGCCTTGTGTGCGAGTAGTTTTACCATTTTTCCTTTTTGGCTCTTGTTTGATGCTTGATTTGAGATTGCATCATGATCCATTGATGATTGGTGTTGAAACCACATCACAAGCACAATCGAGTGTGCCTTGTTGGGATTTTGAGGGACCTATGCTCTTGGTTGAGACCAATAGAGCTTGCTTTTTGTCATTTTGGTTATTTGACTTGGACACCTTGTTTTCTTTGTGCATTGTGCCTCATTGTTGAAATGAGATGACCTTAGGTGTTTGGGTAGTGGAGTGGAGCGGCTCTTAATAGCGGGTTGGGACACAAAGGGGTCACTAGGGTAACCCATGGAAAGTCCTAATCAAGTGAAAACTAAACAAATCAATCGGGTAAAACACATTAACAAGAATTAATATGACTACATGGCTGTTTGAGGACATTGATTGAAGCTAAGACAGTGTCTGGCCGTCCATGGACATTGATCAAAGGCACCGTATCTGGCCGTCTACAAACGTTGATTAAAGATACATACCGAGTTTGGCCGGTTGCGAATGTTGATTGAAGGCTCAACGCTACATGGGCCAGCACGTGCCATGTAATGACACTCCATTCTTGAGTCCCTCCACTAAGCCTTTGTTAGTACTAAGTAGTGGCCCTTTGTACCTATGCCATACTATATTTTGCATCTGTGTGTTTGCATTGGGATCACTGTACCATTCCCCAAATTCTGCATTTGATTGGCATGTGTGTTAGCCATTCTTTGTGTGTGGTCGGGTGACTATCTCTGTAAGCACAAAGGGGTGGCCCTGGGGGTACCACATGGTTGGGTAGCGTTGCACGTCATGGTAGGGATTGGTGTACAAGTGGTGGACTACTTCCAATGACCAAATTTTGAGCGCAATGTGCTCATTCTATCCCTTGCATCCCTTTTCAGTGATTTGTGTATATATGATGATATGCTTAGTAGATTTGCTTTCATAATGTTGATTATGATTGTGTCGAGTATGTATGACCTTGAATTATGGTATTCGGTACTCCCTAGTGTGGAGTTGTTCATATTTTGGCCTTGCGTTGAGTCGGCATTAGTTTATTTTCAAATGTATGCTTCCTACATGATTCTGCACATATGTTTGTTGTTTCTGTGCATATGTTCAGTATTCTTGTGCATTCATTGCTTAATCTTGTGCATATGTTATTCCTGCGCATTTGTTTCAGCAAACTGACACATCCATTTCTGCATTGCTCCGTGTAACACTGTTTCTGCGCATTTGTTCTAAGACTACTGCGCATTTACAACAGTTTAATGTTCCCTTAGGTCTATGTAAAAGTGAACTTGATATTTAGATTCCTTAAGTTTTCGGGATCATTTTCATATATTCTTTCCATTTTCCGATTCGATGTGCTATGATTTAAATCACTTTTTGATTTGGGTTTAAAATGAATCTAGTATTGGATCATGTTAAGGATGGACTTGTCTTCTCATTTGGCGACCACAACCATGGATGGTCCGGTCCTATCCTGTGAGATTTGTGGACGTGATTTGGACTCTCATGTGGTGATTTGAACGTGGATTGTTTGTTCTTGTTTAATTGGGGGTTGTCATGGAACCCTTGGAAGTACTTTTGAGTCTTCCCCTTGCGCACGATCACGTGACGATCATGGAATGTTTATATCTTTGCTTGTGTGTTGTGGTTATGGATGCACTTATGTTCATGATGTCATTTACTTGTTTCAAAAAAAATTTATTTAGTGCATATTTAACCCTGTGTTCCAAGGGTTCCTTGGCAAGTCACTACAATTGTCTAATAAACAGCTGAAATACACTGAGAGTGTGACAAGGAATTGGGATTTAGCCCTTGAGTGTGTTGATTTAGATGCCACAGTTGCACAACTTGCCCAAGTCTCTATAGATGAACATGAGGTAGCTCTTGCACACGACACACATGTAGCTAGTGCAAGTGGCAATCTAGTGGCTTGTGGTTCAAATGAAGTTGAACAAATTTTGACCTTGATCCTTCTCATGAAGATGAATATGGCATTGGATATTAAATATGGCTTGTAATTTTAATTTTCATTGTATAATGACAGTTAGGGACTTGAATATTATCATTTTTTCAAATTATTTATAATTTTATTGGCAATTATCGATTTATGAGTATCACTCTTCTTTTAGTATTTATAACTTTGTTGTTTGAACATGTATATATACATTTATAATGTGTACCTGTGTGTGTGTGTGTGTATAGATGACCCGTCCTATACCCAAGGAATAAAATTGTCGTACCCCAACCCCATATCTGTACTGGAACCAAACCCAAAATGGCAACTTAGGTGAAAATGATAAGGACCCTATTGCATAAGCATCTAAACAGCTATGACAGAACTGTTCTATTGCTGAACCATATGGGAATCTCTACATCATCACTCAAGGTACTCCCTAACCACTTAATGCAGTTAATCTGTGCTAGTAATGTCCCCAAATTGAAATTAACCTGTTTGTGCCCAAAATTAACAATTTCAACAATATAACTTATTCTTTAACTAAAAACTACCAAAGTAAACTCATTTAATCATCAAAAATTTAAGAGATAATGTACAAGTACACAGATTAGTGAACAAGTATGTCATGATAAGCATTATAACTAACTATCCTATAACCAATCATAGCTTAGTTTGATAGGAAACTCAGAAAAGGTGCCAGTAAATTGCCCAACCCAACTAAGCCTGAGAGCGCACAATCATCCAATCATGATAACTCACCCCTTATCCCACAAGCGGCAAGGACGTCCAACTATGACCAGTTCCATCCCTTGGGGTAATCTACTCGCCTCTCAGCCCACAAGGGGCAGGAACGTCCACCCATGACCAGTTCCATCCCTTGGGGTGGTCTACTTAGTTCAGGGGAGCCAGTAAACCGCATCTCGTTAAATTATTTCCTCCAACTCACATTTGATTGATTATTGCTGATGCTTTTTTATGTTTGAATAATTAATGCAGACTGATTAAATTAATAAAAGAATTGATTGCTGGTCTGTTTGCTTGATTCCTAATTGATGTTTGATGGATGATTGAATGATTTCCTCTGATTTGATGATTTGACATACTAGTGAATGATGAATGAATAAATGGGAGTTCATAGAGTGATGAGTGATGAGTGATGATTGGGTGAGTGCTGATTTGATGTATTGGTGAGTGGTGATAGGTCAGTCCCTTGAATGACTGGAGAGATTTCTCTTTTATACTTCATTGGTGAAATGGTCATCACCCTTCATTGTTGCCTTTGAGAATAATATATTATTTCCGCAAATTGATCTCCCTCGGATCTTCCTCAAATGAAATTTTATCCCCTTTATATCTTCCAATTTGAGGGAGAAGTCACAACTCTTCATCATGCCTGCCCTTTGCAATAGTCACACTCCCATTCCAACAGCACTTGAAACTGTTGATGATTCAGAGAAAGGCTTTGTTAATTGAGAATTGCAAGTCTCATACAAACTTTTTGGCTGCCATATAATAAAATTCTCATGATGAGTAAACTCTAATGATAACTCTGTCTTAGATGACAAATTATGATTTTTAATCTGTCCCAGGTGTAGTTTTGTTATTTACGACCTGTCCGCTACTTCTTTATGGTCTATTTTGTCTTAGCTAGTACCAGTAGACAGTTTCCAGGCCTTAATGGCTTATGTCATGTAACCTGTTTTTTGTTAACTATTATGAAATGAATTAAAAATATATATATTTAAATGGCTAAATCTACATATATATGCAAAATCACCATACATTCCTATCAATGGTGTTGTGATGTATAAGCATGAACCAAGTTCAATCCATTACTGCTGTAGAGACAACCCATAACTGCACCAGGCATGTGGATAGATTGCGGTAAAAAATTAGGGCAGAAAATTCAAGTGTGACCTATGTTTCAAACCTTCAAGCATGCTCTACATCACATGAAAGTTGATGTATTATCTCACCCTAGACTTTCAAAACAAAAAATTAAACAACCCATAATAACATAAATCATGCCAAAACTATTGATATAGCTGAATTCACTAGATATTTCTATAAACCAAATGCTATAATTGTTTCAAAAAACAAAGACACCATGCACACCTGCTAGTCCATGAGCATAACGGCACTTATCTCCAAAATTACAGGTCTGCCCAGCATTCCACATAGTGCATAGCTTAGTCTTCCAGAATGGAGTCCTGGTAGCAGAGAATTTTAGTGGCTAACATCCGCTAATAGATTATTTCTGTATAATTTTTTCAAAGGAAATTTCCAAAGTTTGAAACAGAATATTGACCAAAAATTCTATAGAATTATAAAGTTTTCAGAAAATAATTTAAAAAATTCATAAAAGAATTCAATTCTCCATAGATTGCTACCAAGAACTGTTAAAACATTCAGAAAATTGACATTTTGTTAGAACATGAATGATGAAAAGGGATAAGAAACAAGAGCTCCTCATTTATATGACCAACCTTGTGTACTCGTAGAGAGAAACCTATTTAAATGAACTATTCATTGTGATCCATCCCTCAGAAGTGAGGCCTAATGCATCAATTTTCTACATCTTTTATGCAATTTTCCTTGACATATTTTGCAACAAAAACAAACTCTATACATTATCAAAAAAAACCTCGAGTATAATATTGAAATAACTTCACCACCATTTTAGAAATTTTAAAATTGTGAGATTCTGTATTTAAGAATTACAAATAAGAGCTCCTTACACTATTTCAATCTCATGCTAGAAATGTACAGTTATCCACAGAAAACTTTTACTCTTAATCCTAATTCAGGTTTTATTCTGAGTTATCTACATAAGGAGATTAGTTTGTAATCCTTCTTCATATTTCATCCCAATGATGAGTCACAAGGTGTATCATAAATGTCAAAAACATTAAAAAGAAAACTCTTGACAAAAAAAATTCTTAGAACCTTCACCAAAAATCTAAGAATTTAATATTAGAAAAATATTTTGCCCAAAATTTTAAACTTCCTGAAGCATGCAATTCATCAAATTATGCATATCTAACATAAAATTGTCAGTTTTCCCAGATCCTTAAACAATTCATCAAAAACTATTTTGCAGTATATATGCATATCTGGGGCTGACTTGCAAAACATTTTCGAGCCCGTCTAATTATCGTGACCTCAATGAATACAAATAAATAGAGGAAGATGATTGGGAGAAAACAGTAGCAGATTATATCCAGTAGAAAAAGATACGGTATATATGGCAAAGAGTGAGAAAGGAAAGATTTCAGCGATGCACCAATACCCCCATTTGCAAAAGCCAAATTCATAGAGGAATTGGGGAATAGAAGAATAATTATTACTCAGGATAAGGAAATCATTTGGAGTCGCACAAGATTTGCCTGTTACTATGCAAAGTTGGGATATAGGATTCAGTGTAATCATCCCAACAACATATTGTTGGCGGATCTATGTTGGAGCTTAAATTGTCTCACAAAAGTTGGGGAATTAAGTAGTAGAGTACAGGGGCATTTTGACTAGAGACAATCGCGATGCCCATTATGTTTGAGTATAAAAGAGAATGCTGATCATTTATTACTTAGTTGCTCATACACCAGAAAATGGTGGTTCAGGTTATTAGGGAAGCTAAATTGGGAATGGGCGATGCAAAGGGATATAAAGGAGCATTTTCAGAGTTGGCCAGGGCTCCATGGTGAGTCTTTTTGGGCAGGAATATGGTCTGGTAGCACTTGAGGAAAGAAATAAACCGTAGAATCTTAACTACGAAACAGAGAAGTGTAATTGTAGTAACTAAGAAGATTGGGATTGGTATTTATGAATTACTAAATGCAAAAGTGAGATAAGATCATGAAGGTAAAACACGCTGAAAGTTTCAACTGAACAATTTTTGAAAAATGGTACTAAAAACTAAAAGGAAAAAGAAGGAAAGCAAAATGGCTTGCCCCTTCAAGCGGTAGACTGAAGCTAAATTTTTATGGGGCCTAGTGAAGTAATCCCGCGGTCTCAGGTGCAAACTATGCGAGCTGCATCATCAAACAAGACAAAGATCTTCACCTAGGCAAAGTCAAATGCGTTCCCGCCTCAAAGAAATAATGAGGCTGAAAAGGAAAGCACTACATTGTAAATTAAAATTACATATTTAGAAAAATACCAAGGAGATTGAAATTGTTGAAGGCATTTTGTTGATTTGCAACAGTGCCATGATAAGAAGGAACTCCATTAACACTAAGGTACCGGGTTCTTCCTAGTAATGCCCGAATCCCAGTCCGGTTCATCAACTTGACCACCTAACCCTAAAATTGACCACTAAAATGACTATAAAGGTGAAACCTATCTCATTTGTGCATTTGGACTAAAACATTAATATATATGGTGGTGTATTTTGCTATGTTACTTTACTATTAGCATAGTGATGTATTATGAACTTATTTGCTGCTGCATATATGTCAAAATCATCTACCAAGTGAGATGATTGGGACTGCCTGCAAAAGGTCATTGAATGCAAAGGGATAGGCAATGTAGGCAAGTGGATAACACCTTGGTGCATTCATGACCGTTGCCATGAATGTACAATCTCAAAATCCAAGAACAATTAGATACAATCTAATAGGACATGCCAAAAGAAGTGTGGAAGAATTGCCTATTAATGGCATGGTCATTAGTTCGTTGCACCAACGATGGCCCGAAGACTAACCATTAGTGGTTGGCTGTGTGGGTGCATCGATGAAGATCTATCAGTACAAATCAATGGACTATTCGATTTTGTAGTTATCCTTCCAACTGAGAATGTCATCATCGTTGTCATGGGGGCAAAGAAGTCCAAAAGTGGACATGTTCCTGACAACTTGGGCTATTGGCAATATGGGAGGTATGTTCAAAAGAAAAATATTGAAAGAGAATTCTGCATTGCAATAATGTTTTCCGTTGTTTAAAAAGGACCTAATGAAAGTAATCTCAAGAAGCACAAGAGCTTTATGTCACACTACCCTTCAATGATTACCCCTCAGCAATCAGAGATGATTTTCATCCTACATAACAATATGTAGCAAACGTATGCAATAAGTACAAATTCTCAAATCTCGTAACTTTTTTTTCTTATTTTTTATACAAGCGAAGTGAGCTATCCCACACTTAAAATATCACATACACACAGACACGCACCATATGAAAGAGGATTATCTTGAAATAACTTACAAAATCCGATTGAAAAACAGAAAAATCTCCAACAAAACTTTCATAGACTATTAAGAAACAAGAAGAAAATTTCATATATATATTATCGTATTACGAAAAAAAATCCTAAAACATGCTTAAAGATTTAATTCACACATCATCGTACTACCAAAAAGAAAATCACAACATCTTAAAAAATGCATAAGATTTCTAAACTCCACAAAATCATCCTTAATTAAAAGTCTCCTATCTGGTTCTGGAAAATATCCTCCTTCGCCCACCCTCGCCTCCTCCTCCAAACAAAACAGGTTCGGCTTGATCGACGTCCCCTTCTTCTTTCCACGACTGAAAAATCAATTAAATATAACCAAAACTCAAAATTTCCTTCCTGCTTCTAAGAGATACCTTCCCCCCTAAAACGAATTCCACTAAAGAATATATTATCTTAGAATTATTTCTAAATCTAGAGTTTCAAAAGCATCCACTACTTTAAAATCACCATTACATGCCGCAGAAATCCATCCAAGAAAACAAAAAAACATTTATTAGCATTAAGAAAAAAGAATTGTAATCAAATACTTTCCAAAAAATATTCTAAATTTTCAACAAAAAATGCAAAATTCCTTCAAGACACCCTACCTCGGCAGCGAAGCGCCTCCATTTGCAACCTGACCCTGTCCCTGCCCCTGTCCCTGCCCCTGCCCCTGCTCCCCCTGGTGCAAGAAAGTACACCGCTGTTTATACGGACAATTCGCCTCCGTCAAAAACTTACACTGCTTCACCTTCACAGGTCTCGCCCCAGCCAACGAAAAGGATCCAGCCGGGTTCAAACCCCGCGGGGGTGGCTGCCGCAGCTCCTCCAAGCCGTGGGCAAAGTTACAATTGGCGTTAAACGTGCACGTCCCGGCCTCAAACCTGGTGCACAACCTGGTTTTCTGCAGAAAACTACCGCCGGGCCTGGCGGATCCCATGGGCGCATGGGCGCCCGTGGAATTGAAGGCGAATGGATCAGATGGCGGAAAAGAAGGGGTCTGGATGGGTTCCATGAATTTCATTCTCTTCTGTGGGGGGTCCGGCCAGAGGAATTCATGGATCTTGGGGGAATTGCCCTGGAGGGGGTTCGAACCCGTGAGCTGCGGTGAGACCGGCTCATATTCTGGTTCTGGCCAATATGCATTGGAATTCATATTTGCCTTTAATTCGCTTTGCTTGTCTCGAGATTTGTTTCTTTTTTGTTCCTTTTTTTCTGTGATTTTGCCTCGTATTTATGCAGTGCGGAATAGGGTTTAGCCGGGAGGAAAAGGTGGAAGTTCCCGGAAATAAGTGACAGTAGGGAAAAAGAGTAAGAGACCAACACGTTTTTCCCTCCCTCTTTCTTTTCCTGCTGGTTTTCTTGTAAGGAGAGGTCTCATACTTAGGTTATTTTGAATTGTAGTCACGGCACAAGTTATTAGGAGTAATTTGTGAAGTTGGTGGTAGGAATATCGAGTTTTGTTGTTTATATTTTATTTTATTTTTTATTTTTTTAATGAAATTACTAATCAATTATATTAATTTAAATAGAGAATTAACAGATAAGTCAAAAAAATAGTGGGAGGAAAAGTCATTTTTCGAGAGTCACATGGGCGAAACCCAGAATCTGTAGAAACAAGGGCGTAGCCCTGAAACATAAATATCAAAAAACTAAATGGGCTTAGCCCAGAAAAGAAACACCCTCATGCAGACAAAGTCATAGCCGAAGGAGGTGGAGGGTCTGGTTCATCCTTCTTTCCCCATCCTGACTCGCGATCTGGTTCAGGATCTAGCAATGTCCAGCCATCAGCATTATCTTCTTCAGCCTCCTTTCTTCTCGTCGTGGGGAGATAGCCAAAGCCAACCTGGGGTAGCCTTTGGAAGATGAAGGCCAGCCTGATTCACCAGCCAGAGTTGGCCAACTCAAATGTGGTGAAGTAGCGCATGTTGTTGGAGGCCACACTAACAGTGATCCACGTCGACATGGAGGAACAATAGAACGATGAGGCGATAACTGGTGGTGGGGTGAGTGGCGGCGGAGAGGCTGAAAATGGGATGTGTTGGTATGTCGTCGAGAAGAACTCCGACCCTATTGGCGGCCACAAGAAGTGGAATGACCACCAAAAATAGAAGTTTTTGGGGAAACTCTGGCCACCGGACACGGAGCATTTCCCCAATGCTGCAATAATTCTTGCAAGTGGGTCACCTCAAGGGCCACCTTATCAACTTGGACATGTATCTATAACATAACATTGTTGCATATGCAAGCTTTAGCAAAAATAGATGCATTAGAATATTTAAGGTGTGTGAAAATACCGTTGCTTTTTTGTCTTTCCAAATAGCAAAGAGAATTTCCATTCTGAAAGTGTGCCGAGGTTGCAGAAAGGGAAAAGGAAGTCTAGGATTATCTCCTAGAAGAACCATATGCCATGAGAACAGTTGTGGGTGAAATGGAGAAAATAAATCATGGATCCACACCCAATAATTCTAAGTCCTACAATAGAATCAAAACAAGTGAAGGAAGGACTCAGACTGGCCACAAAAAGGACAATGAGGATCTGGGATACCCAATTAAGGATCTCCTAGGATCACTTGCCTTTTACCCGGTCCTTAATCTTCAATGTCTTCCCTCCCAGGAGGGTTGCGCTATCAGTGACGTAAGGAAACTAGAGTGTCAGAAACCAATGAAGCTAGTTGTGGAGTCAAGCTCCCAAAATAGGCCCATTTAAAATGGTTAGTGAATCTGTGGTTGGTTGTGACTTCCCCTAAGAAATAAGGTTTGAAATACCTAGTGGAGGGGAGATATTCTTGGAAGCCTTGGAAGGAGGGGACTCTTTAGAAGAAAAAGTCACAATAAGCGAGTCCTATTTAGGCTGAGAAGCCAAAGGTTGCTTGCCCTTATAGACCATAGTCGTCGAACTAGCATCTTCCTTACTGGTTTTTAGTCCACGAGAGGCAACAAACTCCTTGGGAGGAGGCTTAGTCTTGGGAGAAGCCAAATGGCAATCCTTAATTTTATGGTCTGCATATTGACAATGGAAACATGTATTGGGCAAATTCAAATACATGATATGCTGAGAAAAACATCGCCCACCAACCTGTATATCGATTGTTTCCTTAAGCTCTTTTGTTTTACTCTTTATTTTGAAGTAATAGTAATAATAATAATATTTGTGGAAAAAGGGTTCACCCCATAGTGCAACAACAATGGAAAACCCGTGTTAATACAAGATTTGTTGGTTTGAATTGCAAAATGTGCATGTTTCACTGCTAAAGGCAGTAGGGCTCATACACATACAGACATGCTAGGGCAAATTCCCAAGATGGACATTCTGATTGGTGTGAGGGAGGGAGGCAGTGTAGAGATAGGTGGACATGGTGGCAATTGTAGAGGATGGAGTACGGGAGGAGACCACATGCGACGAGGAGACGAGTGTGAAGAATGGTGACTCGGGAGCTGAACTGGTAGGGAGGAGTGGTGTTGGACGAAGGAAAGATTGAGGTGATATTTGGAGGACGAAGATGGCACAAGTAGAATGGAGAAGTAGGCAAGTGTTACGATGACATGGAGAGTAGGAAACAAGTGGTATATGGAAGAAAGATCAAGGGTATGTCGGTGTAGAAAAATGGGAGAATGGTGATTGGAGTACGAGGTGGTAAGGTAGCGGTAAGATGCAAGAGGAGTGGAGATAGCAGAGATTAGGTGGCAACGGGGTAAGGATGGTGATTGAGAGGATTTAGGAGTGGTGGTAGCAGTAGATGAGGTGGCAAGGGAGAGGTTGATGTCCAAAGGGTGCACAGAGTATGAGAGGAGTTGACAATTGATACACAGAGGCCCCCACAAGGTGCAAGCTCGATGGATGACCAGATACCACATCAAAATCAAATCCAAGTGTTGGACAAATCTATAGGAGGTGTTAATACCTCAAAGCTGTGATATCACCACGGGGTGGCGTACCCCACTGTGATCCTATTGGTTCAAAGCTCTGGTCAAAAGTAATTACCGATCAAAAAAACATTGCGGAAAAAATTTGGAGGAAATTTTTTAGATGTAATATATTTTGGGATACATTGTGTTTATAAAATATACATTTTTAGTTTTGATTGTGTGGGTATTTTTAGCATCAACGTTTCGAATTACACCCTATGATCCATCATCAAGATGAAAGAGAGTACAAGAAATATGAAAATGTAAGAGCACTCTCTTGCATCTTTAATTTAATAGAAACTAATAGTAAGATGAATTTAAGAAGATTTCTTCTTAAATTTAAGCAATTGAATATTCCTATACAAATTTAAAATCGTGGAAAAGAATAATTAAAAAACTTTCTCTATTTTAGTAGACCAGTTTTAGAATTTGGGAATTGAAAATAGATTGTGCAAAAAAAGAAACATTGGAAAATAGATTAGAAAGTGGACAATAGATTGTGCTAAAAAAATATTGAAAATCAATTGAAACTAAACAATAGGTTGTGCTAAAAAAGAAATATTGAATCATGGCAACCACTCATCATCAAGAATATGAGAATGAGAGAATAGATTGCAAATATTGCCTTATAAAGAAACAAAAAGAATTTTTTTGAAAATAAATAAAAAAGAGGGACAAAAATTTATAAAGTCACTTGAGCACAATCTATTTTTAGTTCTTAAATTGTAAGTCAGTCCACTAAAATAGAGAAAGAATTTTCCCACGATTTTAAATTTGCATGAGAACATTCAATTGCTTAAATTTAAGAAGAAATCTTCTTCGATTAATCTTACTCAATGCATCAATTTCTATTCAATAAAAAATTATATACACATTTGTTTTTAAAAAGGTAGGACACTGATGCAGGGGCATCTTAGATCCTTGGTGGTTGGGGGAATGTACATGTGGATTGTTTGAATTCCTTGTTATGGGCAGTTTTTTGAAATCCTGAATGCAGTTGAGTTGTGTGGATCTTGGACTGGAGCGATGAAAAGGGTTTGTTCCTTGGTGTTCGAGGATGATGTGTTTGTGATAGCACCTCTTAAGGTTGTGTGGTTTGATAGACCTGGATTGATCTTTTCTAACCGGTTGTGTTCTTCATATCGGTGGTTGATTGTTCGAGATTGCAATGAAGATTACCGTGTGGTTGGTGATCGTTGTGTTCTAGCGTGTGTAGTCATGGATCATGGTTATTGGAACTTGTGTGGACCGATATGTGGGATCATGCATCCTTATGTTCCCTATGTGATCAGTGTTTCACATTTTGGATCTGGTCCTATTTTGTGTACCTATTCAAACGATCAGGCTGATTGTGGTGGATTGCAGTGGAAGATTCTTAGTGATGGAAGCATGAGGTGTATATTTCAAGGTGGCCCTATGTGTGGCCGACGTGGTGGTTGGATCACACTAGATGAAATAATTAGTTATTGTAATTATTTGGGATCTAGGTCGACTTGGTCTATTACATTTGTCTAGGGATATATGATATCTTGAATGTCGACCTATGGCAACTAGTGTGTATAAATTTAGGGTTTTCTATAATGCCCCACCAGGGAACCCAGGAGAAAATAACCTAAACATGCTACTAAGTTTATAGAATAATTTTTTCCTTAGAAGTTTACACAATCAACAATGCAAAAGCAATACAATATAATTACAACTCATACGTACAAGTATAACTCAGCATATAGATTACAAATCTCAAGGGTTCCTTGATGTAGATTACGTAAATATTAATCTATTACTTTAGATTAAATATAATTACAAATTTCATATATACAAATGAATAACAAGTACAACATTAAATAAATAAAACATAAATACAACTGATACCATAAGGTATACATAATGAGCCATCATCCACTACACAGGTCGTAGGGTATGTAATAACAAATCATATACAAGCTACAAGTACAATATTCTAAAAGATAAGAGAAAGCCTCCAATAATGATGATCAAGGAAGAATGTAATAACAACAAGGATCATCCAACACCGGTTCAGGAATTTCAGAATCTCAATAGTAAAAGAAACACTACCACCCGACCACGCGGAACCAAAGGTCCACTCCCACCATGTTGAGGAGATAACAACAGATCTGACTCGGATATCAAACACCAAAATCCAACACAATACAACACCTAGGCAAGGGATCCTAAAAGCTCTCTATCTCAAAAAGGTACAACACCAACTGCAAAGATAAAACATACTTAACCAGAGGCAACCAACACACGTAGGAAACCTAAGATGTATAAAGGGAAGTGTCATCACATGAGCCAACTCTAAGGTTATCCCGGTAGTCTCTCCAGACCTCAGTGCCCTAGTGGCTCTATGCGGTATCAGTAATCCTCTCATGTAGATGAGGTACCAACTATGTCATATCCAATCCACACAAGCAGAAGGCATCTTCCCACTTCCATCCTAGTCAAGACCTCAATCAAGTACTCAGACATGGGTGAGGCACACATCATCTTACTATTTTATTTTAAGCTCTCAATGTCATTAAGTTATCACTTTATTAAGTAACTTGTAAAGGATACCCAGGCAACCACTTTTGGGCTCCAGCACCTCCAAAACAAGCCACTTCCCATCTATACACTCAGATAACCTACCCTAATGCTCCAACCAAAAATAACAAGGAGAAGAATAAATCGAAACCAAAAAATCTTCTCATAAACCATAATTCATGATAATCGCCAAAGTAAAACAATGGAGCATAGTAGAGAATCAACACATCTTATACAAGGATCAAACAGTCCATCTCAATATAAACCTAATCATAGATCATCCATCCTATAATGGATATCTCAAAGATAATAACAATCCACAGAGTCTCATGTCACAAGACCAATGATATTCATAACATCAATGAAACCCATCTCCAAACATAATCCATAAAGATAATCATCCAGAATGTGGAACAATCACAAAAGAAAACATAATGTGACCAAGTAAATCAAACTTAAACATAATAATGGTCATCACCTTTTAAGGTAAATGAAATAATATTGAGACACAATACAACATATGAGATCACTCACAGATATCACAAAATCATACACGATCAAATTGAGACTATAAAATTGTTACCAAGTTTCTCCACATAAAATCAAAGATCATCAGATAAAACACTACAAAAATATGTTGATCAAATAAGGTTGGTACTATAATCATGACCAAGTCAACACCACAAGACACTAAAAATTCACAAGTCGTAAAGAAACTAATTCCCAAACCTTTGGTATTCCAACTCCTAAAGCCAACTTAAAAATCCCAAATAATCAATAATAACTAGGTTCAATTAATGACCCATCAATTCACAAAATCAAATACATAAAGAAAAACAAAATTTTCTTATTTAAAATCCAATATTTATTTAAAACTTAATTAATTCAACCCTATGTTCATATAAAAATAATTCACTTAATACCTCTATACCTCACATGCATATATACCAACACAAATACATATATTAGAACTAAATAAAAACACTAAATTAATTAACATTACTATTCCAATAATAACATTAATTAAACAATAATCATAAAATATGCACCATTAATTAATAAGTATTAATATTAATAAACTTAATTATTAAATATTAATAAATACTTCAATTGGTTTCTTTATGACTTGTGGATTTCCAGTGTCTTGTGGTGTTGACTTGGTCACGATCATAGTACCAACCTTATTTGATCATCATACTTTTGTAGTATTTTATCTGTTGATCTTTGAATTTATGCGGAGAAACTTTGTAACCATTTTGTAGTCTCGATATGAACATGTATGATTTTGTGATATCTGTGAGTGATCTCATATGTTGTATTGCATCTTGATCTTATTTCATTTGCCTTAAAAGGTGATGACCATTATTATGTTTAAGTTTGATTTACTTGGTCACCTTATGTTATCTTTTGTGATTGTTCCACATTCTAGATGATTATCTTTATGGATTATGTTTGGAGATGGGTTTCATTGATGTTATGAATATAGTTGGTCTTGTGACACGAGACTCTGTGGATTGTTATTGTCTTTGAGATATCCATTATGGGATGGATGATATGTGGTTAGGTCTATATTGAGATTGATTGTTTGATCCTTCTATAGGATGTGTTGATTCTCTACTATGCTCCATTGTTTTACTTTGGCGATTATCATGAATTATGGTTTATGAGAAACTTTTGTGGTTTTGATTTATTCTTCTCCTTGTTATTTCAGCATTAGGGTAGGTTATCTGAGTGTATAGATGGGAAGTGACTTGTTTTGGAGGTGCCAGAGCCCAGAAGTGGTTGCCTGGGTATCCTTTACAAGTTACCTAATAAAGTGATAACTTAATGACATTAAGAGCTTAAAATATATTAATAACATAATGTGTACCCCGCCCATGCCTGAGTACTTGATTGAGGTGTTGACTAGGATGAGAGCGGGAAGATGATTACCACCTGTGTGGACTGGATATGACATAGTTGGTACCTCATAGGTATGAGAGGATTATTGATATTGCATAGAGTCACTAGGGTGTCGAGGTCTAGAGAGACTACCATGATAACCTTAGAGTTGGCTCATGTGATGACACTTCCCTTTATACATCTTAGGTTTCCTACGTGTGTTGGTTTCCTCTAGTTAAGTGTGTTTTATCTTTGTAGTTGGTGTTGTACCTTTTTGAGATAAAGAGCTTTTAGGATCCCTTGCCTAGGTGTTGTATTGTGTTGGATTTTGGTGTTTGATATCTAAGTGGGATCTATTGCTATCTCCTCAGCACAGTGGGAGTGGACCTTTGGTTCCACATGGTCGGGTGGTAGTGTTTCTTTTACCATTGAGATTTTGATGTTCCTAAACTGGTGTTGGACAATCTTTTTTGTTACATTCTTGGTAGGATTTAGTAACACTAAGAGGGGGGTGAATCAGTGTTACAGTTCTTAATTAAATTATTTAACTTCTTGAACCAATAGATAAAGATACAACATAAAATGAATAACCATGCAACAAGGATAAACATAGAAGAACTCATAACACCATATTTGTTTTCGAGGAAACCCTGTAAAGGGAAAAACCATAGTGGGGATGGTACCCACTAAATTCTGCACTACGAATCTTGAAACCCTGTTAGGAGTTCTAGCCTTGTTAGGAGTTGATTATTACAATATAGGAAGATCCCTATTAGGGGATGTATATAATAAGATCTATGTTAAGGAATCGAACCTATTAAATTTCCTATCCCTGTTAGGGGTGTACAATAGGTGCAACAACACTTACAACAAATCTATTGTCCTAAATACAAAGAGTTAACAAACTATTCCTGGAAGAACTCCTCTTGTTCTCCTTCCTATTGACTTTTGCTTTGCCTTTTAGATGCCTTCACAATTTGCATCTAACATCCATCAATTATCATCATATCCTCATCGTACACTTATACAAAAGTATTTGTATACTTATACCATGTTAGAAGTATAATTACAAAAGCTAGTTGGCATTGCTCTAGCTAAACATCATATTAATTCAAGCACACTTCCACACTTTATTAACATCCTCAGTTAGCCTTAAATATAAGATAGCATCCAAAAATAACTTTCCAAATGTTCACAAGGTCAGCCTTAATGGTTGCTAACATGTTATACTCTGTTTACTATCTTCGCATCCAATCAACAGAACATATCTCTTCGATCCTTTAATATTGACACATGCAACCTTACACATGTGTTCATTGGTGTCCTACAAGAATTGCATTAAGATCACAAGACTTAATATAACTTATGTGAAGCTCGCTAATATTTTATGTCAGACTAGGTTACTGGAACAGTATGTGGACTTAGGCATTTTTTCAATCATCAATTGCATTCAAATATATTCATCATACCTAATATGTGTGACCATAAAACTGATAAGTGTTTCCATAAATGACAACATTCCATATATGTGCATGTGCATACATATGCATATGTGTGCACGTGTTGATCACTTGCCAATAATCTCCCCTTTTGGCAATGATGAGAACACTTACTGAAAAAATGACTAAGTGCGTCATCAAAGCAAAAAAGTAAAAGGAAATATACTGACAGAAATGCAACACATAGCCTTCAAAAGAAACTTTCATTTTACATATGTTTTCTGTATTTTCATTTTACACACACTTGCTCTCTTCTTCACATTACATTTTGCATTTTTTCTTCTTCTTCTTCTATCTCTCCCCCTTTGACATCAATGGAAAAGGGTGCCAAAAATGTCAAAATTAGTTATCAAAACATCAAAATTGGAGTACACAAAATTACATCTTGACTATTTGTAGTACATCTCTGTAGTTTGTCTTCAAAATCTGCATGTCAACATCCCAAGCTGCTTTGATTGCCTTTACTACCTGAATCATTCCATTAAGACCAAATGTAGCCTTTTCTTCTTCCTCTACATCAGTAGGTACTAATCCTTGAAATGTTTTGAGGCCAAGATGAAGGTCATCATGGGTACTCTCTAAGACATTGATCTTTGGAGTCAATTTTTTTTGTAGTTTTGAGAATCTTTTATGAATTCTGTCCTTTTCTAACTGCAAGGTATGGATTTTATCCATGATCCTATTGACTTCTTTATTTATGTCCAAAATTTTCTTATTTGCAAAATTCTTAGAGAAGTTTGTCGAAGCCTCTTCATCCTTTTCTATAATATCTTATATACTCTTGACATGCTCATGCAAAGTCATGTGGAGTCTATAGAGGTCTTGTCCATCCTTAAGACAAGATTTGATTTCTCTTTCGGTGGCAATCAATGTGTTAAGATCACTCTTGATCCCATCAAGAGTAACTTTCATCCTTAACCTCTTAAAGTCATCTACCACTTTTATTCTTGTTGCTTCTTGTAGTGTATCAAAACTTTGTTCTTCTATACTTAGAACATTATCTAAATTGTTTATAGGATCTTCAATATTTATAAGAGGTGTAATAAAAAACTTACTTATCACTTGTGTGGCTCGCTGGATTTTTTTTGTAGTCTTATCAGACTTCTTCTCTAATTTCTTCTCTGCTTTAGTAAAAGCAAGTATTGACCATTGCATTAAATTTGTGACATCCATAACCTCTAAATTAGTTGGAAGTGATTGGGATCCACTTGCCAACAAAATAGATGTAGAAAAAGGGGTGATAGGCAATCCTTTTGTCTGTTCCTCTACCTTTTCCTATTCCTTTTCCTCTTCTTTCTCTTTTTCCTCACCTTTTTCTTCTGATACATGCTCTTTTTTAGGCTTTTTCTCCTTTTCTTGCTCCTTCTTAGCTGATTCTTCTTGAGTGATCTTGGGAGGCTCAAGATTCTTTACTATTTCATCAATGTTGGCCAAAGTTTTAGTTATCTAAAATGGATCATGTGTATCCTTCTTTGTGTCCAATGAAATCCCAACATTGTCAATGTAGAAATCAGGTAAGGTAGTATCAACTACCTTTGTCTCCTTTACAACTTCATCCTCTTCTACAATTTTGGCAATTGTAGGCTCTGTGGAGATGATTACTGGGGTTGGGGTCCTTGTAGACTTACCAAGATCAAGTCACTCCTCAAGGAGTAGTTTTCCAACCTTGGCATGTGTCTCTTTTTCAAGTTCTTCATATTTCTAGGCCATAAACTTAATGATTCTAGTTTTGGATCTTAGCTTTTGCCTTAACTTTTCAAGCCATTCTACCATCTCGCTCCCTCTTATAGTAGGAATATTATGTAAAAGAATATCCTATCTCATCTCAGTGTCTTCATCAAGGGCTCTCTTCTTTCTTCCTTCTAATATCTCATATAGGTCTTTACTGATTTGATCTTCTATTTCAATCAAATTCTTTTTGAAGGTGAGTATGTGTTCCACAACTATATCTTCTATCTTGTTTTTCTCTTCTTCATCATATCTATCAAAGTATTTTTTAATAGAGGCAAGCTTGCCATCATTTACTACTATATTTTATAGAACTTTTAAGAAGGGCTTAAACAGATACTTTTGTGCTTTCTAGCGTTTCTTTTGTTTTTCTTCTGTTGCTTTCTTCTTATCTGCTTCAAGTGCCCTTAGGTTGGCCTCTTGAAGTTTTCTATCCTTTTCATCTTCTTGTTCCTTCTTCTTTTGTTCCCCAGTCTTCTTTGTATCCATTACTGAACATCCTCTTCTTGTTCTTATTCTTCTACGAGCTTTTTTTGTTTATCTTTCCCATGCGAAGATGGAGGGAATCAAGTGTTTCCCTTTTCCTTCCTGGTCCACTAGCCATGGCCTTTTGTCTAGCTCTAGGAGGTGTTTGACCTTGTGTAGATGCTCAAGCAGCCTGCCTTTGTGATATTATCCTAGAAGGTGTAGGAGTGTCATCTTTGTCCTTTTCTCCTTCTTCTTCAACCTCCACCACTTGAGGTGCCTCAATATTGGGTTGAGGAGGAGGAATATTATATTTCTCCCCAAGTTCTGCTACCTTTTCCCTCACAGAATCCATCTCTTCTTTTGTTATACCGTGTTGCCCTTCTATTTTATCAACAAGGGACTCAACTTTCTTCTCCCTTCTCCCCTTACCAACTCTTCTTTTACGGTCATGTATTTTTCTTCATATGTGTCCCATCTAGGAGCATTCAAGTCTTTGGGGGATTGTAGGACATGTTGAATGTGAAGCTCCAAAATTTTGTAATCAACTTCATAGCCCATGGGGGTGGCCCATGAAGTTCTTGGTTGCACCAATCCATATGAATTCATCATGAATCCTACGTAACACAATCTTAATCTAGTCTAATTCATCAAATTCAAATCTCTCTATGTATTTGACTATTGGCAACCCGTGAACTTTTCTAAATTCTTCTCTTAAGGTTTTGTCTGCATTGTATAACCCTAGCATTTCATCATATATCTTTGATGTGCCTATGAATTCAATCTTATTATGTATATAAGCCATGATGTCTTCTACATGAAGAACACCAACCAGAGTGTGTGAAAATACACCCTCTTGATCCTCTTCGGTAGATTTGAAGGGATGACTCTTAAATTTGTATATATTCCTCTCAAGTACATTAAAAACCTTAGGTGTATCCATATTGATTACTTTGTTACTGGAATTGACAAATATTTCTTGAGATAATCACAAATACCTAGCTCATGCGACCGTGTGAGGGTTTTGTGAACATAGCTGCAAATACTTCAAGCTCCAACTACTGCTCCAAGATCTTCAATGCTCTTTGATCTCAGTGCAAATGCTAGGTTATTCGATCATAGTATCACTCTTATAGACAATTTGGAACAAGTCCCAAAAACTGCCCATAAAGCTGCAAGAAACTAGTGCTGGCTCAAATTGGTAGACCTTCTCATAAACATCTCCAAAACATATGCGATCTTGTCCAAGATCACACAACACATTAACTAAGTTGTCTTCAAGTTTGCACAACTTAACTCATCCATATAGGGGATCTGTATCTGACAGGTGTTAATATGTCATGGTCTCCCTAAGGCATACATTTCCCATCATAAAGATGGTGAATAAATGCACCCTAGTAATGATTCAACAAGACTCTTAGGACTCTTGTGAATGCTTGCATTCTTCTCTTCATATCTCTTAACTTCAAATTCCACAGGTTCCTTTTGTTTGACCCATTTCTTCTTAAATTCTTCTTTTAGTTATGTTAGCCCTCTATCTTCTTCATTCAGTTCCTTTTCCTTTGCGAATGGTCTGAAAGAATTCTTCATTGGTCCTCTAAATTTGAAATATTTCACTACATGTCCATCATTGTTACACTTAAAACATGTCACCTTATTCTTAGGTGTCAATTGGCTATAATCAATCTGCAACTTACTGAAGAACTGTACCGGGAGCTTGAGGCCTCCATCAAAAGGACTAACAATGCTCTACTTGATTTGTTGGGCACCCCCAACATTCCTCCTTGTCCTTCATGGTTGATGTTGGCTACTATCACTGGTTTGGATTCTTCACATTCAACGTCCCCTACTATGGATCTTAACCTGCCCGTGCTGGTGGGTAATCAGTCAGTAGCTCTAGAGGATATGCCAACAGCTTCAACTTACCAGCTACCTGAACACTAGCAATCTGATAATGACGGGTGGGACTCTTTGGTTTCATCTGGCCCTCCAGATGGTTGGGAAGAATCTTGGGTCCCTTTTCATGGGAATATTGTAGATATGGAGGAATAATTCTCTACTGCTGGAAATTATAGATATGGAAGAATGACAGACCGTTGTCGAGCTCCTCATTTTGGGTTTTTTGGAAACATTTTGAGTCTTGCTGGATAGCAACCTTGATTTTACATGACATTATCTTTTTGGTTGGAAAATTGTAATTCGAGGATCTCCTCTAATATATGTATTGACGATGATTCCAGGTTTTCTTTCCCGATTCTTTCCTAGATGAGTCTTTGAATCAGAGTATTTATAAATATATATATGGTGGCCAGTCCACTTTTGCTTAAAAAAAAAACAAAAACTTACAATACTTGGTAATATGACCAAAGTTATTGCATTTGTAACATACAATATTTCTAGGTTTGGTAATAGGTTTCTTAATTTCTTCAACTGTCTTGTCACCATCTTTATTAGAAACACCATTTTGCACAATATCATTTTCTTTACTTGTTTCCTTATCCTCAGATTATCTATGTTCTGCATCTTTACTACTTTACATCATTTTTATTCATCGGAGAATCAAAATGTCAGTTATCCTCAACTTCCATATTTGTCTAGACGATGCCACTTTTCATTTGAATAATCCCTTTTTTGTTGTATCCATTAATTAGTTGTGAAGAATTTACCCCATTCAAGCTTTTCTCCTTTTGTTTTTTTAAGGAAATCATCTAAGTGATCATATGTAGGTCTACCAGATCTCATATTTAGTTTTCTACAATCTCTCATCTTGTGTCTATAAAAATAGCAATTAAAACAAAAACCAGTAAACTTGGACTTAGGAATACCTTTTTAGTTGGTTTCTTTAATTGATCTTCATGGCTGTAATCCTTGTCATTGTCCTTGCAAGAAGGTATCTTAGGTTCTGCTATCACAACCTAAGATTCAAAATTCTTAGGTGAATCAAGATTCACAACTCTATCTTTCCTCTGATCTGATTTTTCATAAAATCCTACTCCTGTCTTATCTCCAATAGGATTATGCATGTCAATTTTCTCATCCAATTTATTTATGGTCTCATGAAGTTTTTATATGCGACCTTTAGTCTGTTCAAGTTCACCAGTAACGGTGATACAATATTTCTCTACCTAGTCATACTTTGTTTTCAATGTATTCATCTCACTTTCCAAAATTTGCATTATATCCTTTGTATTTGATAGTTCATTTTGCAATCTTTCATTTACTTCTTTTTCAACATCAAGTTCTTTTAACAGGTTCAATTTTGTGATCTCCAATTCATCCCTTAAGGAGTCCTTTTCATGCTTCATCTACTCAATTTGATCTTGGTTTGATAATTATTCAGTTTATGCTTCGATAAGATCATCTCTCAATTTTATCTCATGTTCAAGTTGTTTCTTCAATTTCTTGATAAAGTCATATGCCTTCCTTAGCTTGTACTTCAGATCTACTCCGTCTCCATTAGAAATGTCCACATCTTCCAAATCCATTTCATAATTCTTCTTCTAGTTTTCCAAATCCATCTTGATCTCCCCAAAGTTGTTAAGCTTTTCTTTTAGGGGCCTGAGGCTCTAATACCAATTGTTAGGATTTGGTAACACTAAGAGGGGGGTGAATAAATGTTATAGTGCTTAATTAAATTCTTTAACTTCTTGAACCAATAAATAAAGATATAACACAAAATGAATAACCATGCAACAAGGATAAACATAGAAGAACTCATAACAACATATTTGTTTTTGAGGAAACACTATTAAGGGAAAAACCCCAGTGGGGATGGTACCCACTAAATTCTACACTATGAATCTTGAAACCCTGTTAGGAGTTCTAGCCTTGTTAGGAGCTGATTATTACAATATAGGAAGATCCCTATTAGGGGATGTATACAATAAGATCCATGTTAAGGAATCAACCATGTTAAAGTTCCTAGCCTTGTTAAAGGCAAACAAATCCTATTAGGGGTGTACAATAGGTGCAACAACACTTACAACAAATATGTTGTCTTGAATACAAAGAGTTAACAAAGTATTCCTGGAAGAACTCATCTTGTTCTCCTTCCTCTTAAATTTTTCTCTACCTTTTAGATGCCTTCAAAATTCATATCTAACATCCATCCATTATCATCATATCCTAATCACACACCTATACAAAAGTGTTTGTATACTTATACCATGTTAGAAGTATAATTACAAAATCTTGTCAGCATTTCTCTAGCTAAACATTATATTAATTCAAGTGCACTTGCACACTTTATTAACATCCTCAGTTGGCCTTAAATACAAGATAGCATCCAAAAATAACTTTCCATATGTTCACAAGGTCGGCCTCAATGATTGCTAACATGTTATGCTCTGTTTCCTGTCTTCGCATCCAATCAACTAAATATATCTCTTTGATCCTTCAATATTGACACGTGTGACCTCACACATGTGTCCATTGGTGTCCTACAAGCATTGCATTAAGATTGCAAGCCTTAATACAACTTCTATGAAGCTCGCTAAGCTTTTCTGTTAGTCTAGGTTATTGGAACAGTTTGTGAACTTAGGCATTTTTCTATTCATCAACGATATTCAAACATATTCATCATACCTAATATGTGTGACCATAAAACTGATAAGTTTTGCCATAAATGACAACATTCCATATACGTGCATGTGCATACATGTGCATATGTGTGCATGTGTTGACCACTTGCCAACAATTCTTCCTTGATCATCATTATTGGAGACTTGCTCTTATCTTTCAGAATATTGTACTTGTACCTTGTATATAATTTGTTATTACATACCCTGCGACCTGTGCAGTGGATGATGGTTCATTATATATACCTTATGGTATCAGTTATATTTATGTTTCATTTATATGATGTTGTACTTGTTATTCATTTGTATATATGAAATTTTTAATTATATTTAATCTAATATAATTAATTAATATTTACATAATCTATGTTAAGGAACCCTTGAGTGTAATGCCCCGCTAGGGAACCCAAGAGAATTTAACCTAATACATGCAAACCCTCAAAAATAGAACTCAACTCTCTCCACCTAGTTTTCATCAATTCACTTTGCATGATTAAAATAACTTAATAATAAAATTATGCACTTTTTAATTATAATTCCTAACTCAACTTTTAACTTTAAATTCTAATTCAATTTTCACTTAAACCGAATGTGAAACTTAAATTGCATAAAAATATTTAATTAATCAATAAATACTTTAGCACATAATTAACTATGGAAACTAATAAATTAAATATTAAATAAATCAACTATGCCTTAAATTTCATTTTTTGATTTAATAATTAATTAAACCATTTTATTCCAAATTTAATCTATTAATTCAATCTTTTAATTAACAAAGGTATTTAATTAACCCTTAATAATTAGATATTCTTATATCTAATATTTCTATACTCATAAAATATAATCATTCTAATCTCATAATTACTTCTAATTTTATTATTTAAATCAAATAATTCACACAAGCAAATTCACTTGACCCACAAAATATGAAAACCAACTAACTTCATATCATACAAACACCAAGGAAGGGCTCACAAATTCACATCACTTGACATATTCGAATGAGTAGAAACATATACTTGCCCATTATTTAGGACAATCAATGGCTTGGGTTGGGATTTGGATTTGTATGTTATCTCCCCTCTCTTACCATTGAGATTTTGTGATAGGGCATGCTCATCCTAGCAATTCAGGGAAGTCGATAACTGGTACCTACAAACCTGCATAAAATATGAGCATGTACATATATGTATAAATATAAACAAGCAATGGCGGGGATCGACTGATCATGTGGATCTTGCAAGCAAGTAACTACAACTTCGTCCCTCAACCACATCAGACACGTAAAATAGAAATATAAAACATACAAACCAACCATACACATGCAAGTATGGGGTCAGTAAAATCATAAACATAATATACATAACATCAAATCTATCTGAGGATTTATACAAACATGAAAAGTGGGCTAAAAGAGTCTGGTCAATTAAATTGAAAAGTAAACTATGGGAGGGGTCTTACATTGAGATTTGTAATCTATATGTTGAGTTATAATTGTATGTATGAGTTGTAATTATATTGTATTGCTTCCGCATTGTTGACTGTGTAAACTTTTAAGGAAAAAATTATTCTGTACACTTAGTAGCATGTTTAGGTTATTTTCTCCTAGGTTCCTTGGCGGGGCATTACATTTGTGATTGTAATTGAGGGTAGTAGGAAGTAGCCCTGAGAGGGTGAAGTGTAGTGGAGAGCTAAGAGAGGATAGCTCTAGGGTTTTCATGATTGGTTGAGGATCTGAACCTTGTTGTTCTTCATTGTATGTGGTTGAAACTAGGAAGGCCTTACAACTCGACATGTTGCATGTAATTGGATGTTTTCTTGATAATAAATGAGTTGTTATTTGGTTGCATCTTGTTGTTGCTTTGTGTTTTTCATTGTGTTGTTCCTTTGCTACAAGATTGGACACCTCTTTTGAGATCTTTTTGATCTTGATTGCATCAGACATAAGGTCACTCCTCTAAGTCACATGGACAATGCTTGGAAAGTAAGATAATATTAAAAATATAGAATATAGAATACTCGGTCTCATAAATATTATTAAAAATATTTATCTATTCATTTAATGTGCATTATTCATATAATTTAGAGTCTCTCATACTATTTATAATGTAGAGGAGGGATCTTCTACTTAAATAAGTTGGGACAATAAATTCAATTAATTATTTTTTTATCGAGGTCCATAACAGTCCAGGAGACCAAAAATAGTTGAAACTTAAGTTTGGGGGCATGCATATTTAATAAGATTTATTTTGTAAGTTTCATTTTATATCAAAATGTCTAATGGTATGCGAGTGTATCATTAAAATTGTCATTACAATTAGGGGAAAGGACCTAGTAGCCATCCACCTTAACTTTGCACACCCTGAGTTCCTAAATGGTATGTTGGATTTCAATGATTTTTTTTTGTTTCTTTGTGTGTGTACAATTCAATATGTGAACAAATGTCAAAGAATGGTAATTTAGAAGTGTCGTTTAAAACTTATTCATTGACTCCCTAATAACTATATATTAAAACCACAAAATAAAAAATAAAAAATCGCATTTGATCTAATACATATTTCTCTAAAAAAATGCATTTAATTGAGTGCACAAGTGGGTGGCTATGGTATATATATACTATTTTAGTGGGATTTCAATTATCATGTATTGGATATTTTTTAAGATAGTAATATGTTCTTGGTGCACCAATGATTACTAGATCCTTTCTCTTGTGGGGTCTAAGTTACACCATCAAAATATTGATATTTAAATATCTAAATAAAAAATGTAGTCTCTAATTTTTGAATTTAAAAAATGTCAATAGTGTTGTCCAATGTGGCAATTCAATCTGTATCTTGGCATCTAAAATTATATATCAAACAATTGTATAATTTGGGATAGTACATCTTAATTAAATGTCAATTGTGATGTTAATCTCACCAAAAGTTAAACAACAAATCCCTTCTCATAGATAACATTGTAGACATTTGAAGATGGCTAATGCATTTTCATATTGTCATGTTATTAATCTTCTCCCTAGTTCTTTTATTCTTTATTAACTATATATATTTTTAATTATTTTGTTATGCTCATTTTTCCTCTAATAATGAAATAATTCTTAATTCTTTCATTATTTAATTATCATTTTATCTTTAAGTAATTAAATATTATTATTTAATTAATTTTCCTATTGTTATCTCATTATTAATTAAATAATTTTATGTTATTATTTACCTTATCCTTCCACCTCATCAGTCCATGTGTGTTATGGGTCTTACCCTCTCTCAATCTTTCTCAACCATCAATATTGTCATTTAATCTCCACCATTGATCAAATGTTATGTGAGGCATATAAATAACACCTTCACTCATTCATTTCTCCCTAGCTAGCATTATTATCAATAGAACTCCTAACACTTTTGAGCACCTACTCTATAGTCAAATTGTCACTTTTATGACCATTATCAATAAAGAGATACCTTTTAGATCATGTATTTATGTTGCTTCATACATAGTTTTGTTACATTAGGCACATTTGGTATTGATGCATAAATTAATTTCATGTATACTCAAAGAATATTCTCATACATATTTGAGCACATGTTTGCACATGCATGCCTAGCTTAAGTTCACTTAGTTGAGCCTAATTTAGTTTAGTTGAGCCTAATTGGGCTCCAATTTGCTTTTTTAGCTCTAGTTTTCATATCATTCATATCATGCACCTTTACTTTGCATAGCTTAGCCTTTTTATATTTTTTAAACTATTTTTTGGTAGTAGTTTGCATATCTTAGCTTTTTTCTCTATTTTTTAAGACATGATTTTCTATAAAAGAATCACATTGTACTCATTGTAATGTATCTTGCAATTTTGCAATTTTTGCTTCTTAAGAAGTGTAATAATTATTTTCCTGTTGTTCTCCATGTGGAAGGTGTTTTTTGTTTTGTTGTTTGATCTTGGAGGTGCTTGTGTTGCATAACTGCAACATGGTATCAAAGTTTCATAACTTCCACATGACCAACTATCAAGCATCGATGATTCATCATCATATCATTATGAAAACATGGTTATACTATTTTTAAGAGCAACCTAGAGATCACAACATTCAAGTAAATCTCAAGTAAGAATGAAATCTCCTAAGTTCTTTGTGTTGATCTTCTTATTTATCATTATTTGAGCATAGAACTTAGGCTTCATTTCATAAATGTGTGGATTGTATTTTTGGATATTACATTGCCTTCATTTCCTTATTTTAATTCACATTTTGGCATGCCCATTGAGACTCACATTACTTGCTAGTCAACTTCATGCATCAAGGTCAATCCACTACGCATCTAAGTCAATTTTCTACACATATGATACATATGAGACACCTTGTTTTCTTTTTACAGAAGTTTATTATTATTTTTTGGTCATATCCATGCTTTTGGAAAACTTTGTCACACATTTGGTTGAAAGTGTCATGCATCGTAATAGTTACTTTAACATTTGGTAAGTCCTACCACACTACTAGTAGATGTTGTCATGCATATGGGATCTTGTTGTGCTTATGATAAATTCTTTCATGCTTTTGGTGATGTTGATTTTTCATTTAACAACTAGTTCATAGTAACATTCTTATGATAAATTACGTCATGCTCCTAAAAAATTTGGTTGTACATTTGGCAGATTCTTTCATGCTTTTGGTAAATATAATTGCACATGTGGTATGTTGTTTAACTCATTTTCTCAAGCATTAGGATTTTTTTGATTTGAGGTTATTGATCAAAAACTTGTCCAATATCATTTTTTATCTGTCAAATATGAATATATCAGTTGAAACTAATCTTCTAACCCTATTTCATGCATCATTTTTCATAGGTTTTTCTCTTGTGGCTTATTTTCTGTCATGCCCAAAATAAACCATGCAAAATGCACAATTTTTTTTAAAAACTATCTAAAGAACACGATTAAGTGAGCAATGCGGTTGAGACAATGAGTTACCATGCGAGGGGTATCATGACCAACGAGGTCATGTGGTGATCCCACACACATGCCCTGAGTTGGCCAACCTCCCTCAACAACATAGTTAGGGTCGGCTAACCCTAAGTGATACAATCAAACAAGACAATCAATGGTACCAACGAAGAATAAGTTAAGGGAAGGTTTAGGGAATGGTTCTATAACATATGTAAGATGGTCAGAAATGATAGTTTCAAGTCTAGGGAATTACTAAACATCGTCTCCCTAGGGTTTCTAGAACAACGAGAGAAGGATAATTAACGTACTACTAAGGGACTACATTGGTCTACTAAGCTCACCATCATGACGCTTAGCTAAAAAGGTCAACATTAGGTTTGGCCTGATACTTGGACTAAAATATGAGGATAACATTTCCAAAGAGTTAATATAAAATGATAGGAGAATTGTGTGCATTCATCACCTAAGAAAACTAGTTAAAGGATGGGGACGTTTATTTAAGTGACTTGTTTAACAACAATCACCGATATCCTAATATGTGCACTAGAAGGTTAATAAGTTTATTTGAGTAACAAGTTGAATAATTTAACTAAGTCCACACATATATATCATATAATTTTGATTCAAATATGCCAATCCCATAAGGATAAAATTCCATTATCAATTTTCATGGACATAGGAATCTAGTTATGTTTATTTCATAATTTTAAGTTCAATATCCTAAACTTTACTGTTGAACAAATTAATTATCAACCCCTCAATAACAACTTATAAGAGTATCATCTTATTTACACAAATATAGAATTAACAAATTTTATTAAAATAACGATTCCATCATTATTTATGAACCTGCATATATATACTTAGATCATAAATAAAGTTAAATAATTTATTTCTTTATTTTTAAACAATTTATTCATAGCTCTTATTAAACTTAATGAAGCTATTTATGTAAACAAACTAAAATTATTATTATTAAAAAAGTTAATATCATTTAAAAACACAAATTAATTAATTTAATTAACAAAATAACTAATAAACTAAAACTAAATTTAATTTTAAAAAAAAGTAAATTTAAATAAATCTATTTTAAAAAAAAATTAAACAATTTTAAAAATGTTTTTTTTTAAAATAACAATTTTAGTTTAATTCTTTTTAAAGTCCCTTTGGGATTGTCGACGAGCCCGCACTGTTGTGGCAGTGTGGTACCCTGCCTTGGCAAGGCCATCGCTTGTCGTGTGCACGACCCGATGGGTGGTGTAAGGGGTTGCTGATCCTGAAGGGAGAAGCTTGCGTCTGGACATGGTATCCAGGCATCTGGGACTGGAATTGCGGATTTTGGGAGGTGGTCAACAGTTGGTTGCTTTCTACCGTAGAGTCAGATTCTCACTAATAACTTATATAGCCGAATAAGAGTAGGCTAACCGTTCAAGAGAACGTTTCAACATAGTGTATGCTTTTATTCCCAGGCGAAGTGTCATGGTGGAGAAATCCAAGGAGACACAAAACAGCATTCAGTGAGCAAGAGTTCAGAGCAGTGCAAGTGCAGTGGGAAGGGAAGCGACAGTAGTGAAGTTGAGTAAGTTATTAGAGGCGACTTGGGTCCCCCGACCAGGGCGGGGCTTGGGTCTTGTACCGAGTAAGTCAGTCAAGCTCATATCGAGCGAGGGTGCGTCGGCGGGTTCCAACGACACAGGTTGTTGGGGGTTTTGGAGTCCTCGTGCGGAGCAACAGCCAAGTAGGTGAGGTGCATAGGGTGTGTGCCAGTGTTCCAAGAGTGGATGCAAACCTAGGGGTGGGAACTTGTAATTAGAGTGCTTGGATAGCATTCGGGTAGTGAACAATGACATAGTTGTAATTGATGTAGACCGGGCCAGGGGCCTTTTGTTGAATCAATAAAGCTATCTTATTTGCCCCAATCTTGTGTTCAATCTGATTGATAGTTATATTCCGCTGTGCAGAAGTTTATGTGTACTGACAATGTGATTGCAGGTGTCGAAGTTTGGGTAGTTTAGGTGACAGGCGTAGTCTGGGCTCACCAGGAGTGCCGGTGCCGCACGGGTCAAATCTAGCCCCGTGACAGGTGGGGTGTGGGGACCACCCCCCCCACTCACCTAAAAATTATTTTTAATTTAATTTTTTTTTAAAAACCCACGAGTTGTAGGTTTATTAGGAAAAAAATTGGAGACTCTCTCTTATATATATATATATATATATATATATATATATATATATATATATATATATATATATATATATATATATATATATATATATATATATATATATATATATATATATTGAAGTCCTTTTTGAGCTTCCTTGGGTGGCGACCCAAGTGGGTCCCACCCAAGTTGACTTGCTTGGATTTTGATTATCCTATTATTATTTTTTTGTTCCCTTTTTGCCAAGTGGACCTTTTAGAGAGAATAATTTATTCTCTGTGGTAAACTAAAAGATGATGGAGAATTTTATTTTTCCCCATACATTTTCCAGAGACCTGTAGCTCTCTTTTTCTTTGGTTTTGTTTGTATTTTTCTTGTCTCTTATTTGGATTCATTTGCTTGTTTGTTAAATACTAAAGATCTTATTTTTTGTTCTTTGATAGAATACACACATAGGTGAATACATTTATCTAATTCTATAGGAGCAAATAGACCTTCAATACAATGTGCTACCATAGTTAAATCTATTAGTTATTTAAATTTCCTACTTCCCTTATGTTTAATCATGAATACCATTCATACTTAATACCAAAACAAATGCTAATGAGAGAATGCTTCAATGAATCTAAGATAACACTACATTGCAATGACAAGATAGTAATGCAACGTCATTTTATTTCCTATTATAGATTTCAACATGAAACTTTACATTTTAAGAAGTAAAATACATTGTTTTCATTTCATCATTGAATCCATTCTACAATGAACAAGGAAACATTTTCACATACAACTTGGTATACATCACAATTGCTCAATACAAAAACAATATGAGATGTTTCTCATTTCATGAGTTCAACAATACAACACTATAAGTTTCGCTCCCACAAAGATACCAAAATAGTAACTCTCCCAAGCTTTTTCTTTTACAAGGACATGGCCTTCAAACCTGCAAATAAAGAGAGTAAACCATGGAGAGCTCACCTCCCATCCAAGGTCTCAAGGAAACCACCCCCGAGCTTGGAGAATCAAGGGCCAAATGGGTACATACAAACAATAATGCTCACAATACATACATATAACAAAACTACATTAAAATCCCCAAAACCATGGCTTCACAAATGGATTACCTATAACCCATTGAAATAGGGTGAAGGTGGGATTTTCCAAGGAGGAGAATGTCATTACAATATACATTTTCCAACAAGAGTTTTCCATACCTTCCAAAGGATACATTATCACAATTTTCATTCACAGGTTTTTATCATTATCATCCCCAAATGCAAGGGTTACAACATGGCTTCATGGAGCCCATACTCCATGAAAATTTCCCTCTTCTCCAAGAGAAGAGACTCTCAACTACAATGGAAATCCCAACTAACCCCTTCACCCAAGGCTACTACTTCCCTTCCCAAGGGTGAGTGATGCCTTAAACACCCATGAACAACATACCCAAAACAAAATAACAAAAGATGATTCAAGAATCCAACTACACCCAAACCCAATACAGTAATAACAAAAGTTACACATGAATATCATACAAGATTTACATGTTCATTCTACACAAAAATATCTCAAATCTACAAATGCAAGAGGCATTCCTTCATGAAAAGATCACCAACCTTGGTCCAATGCAATGGTAAGAATGAAGTTGAGAAGAGCCATTTTCCCCTTTTCTTTGTCTTTCTTTTCCAGCTCCAAGCCCTAAGTGTCTCTAAAATTAGAGAGTGGGTGAACACCCACTAAGTCTCCCCAAGCCCTCTAAAAATACCCCCAAATCCTACTCATGATTTCACAATAAATGTGATATGACCACTAGTCCTTGACCTTACCTCTTGTCTCCCTCCTCTTAATGGTGATTTTAGTAAGGAGTGTGGGACAAGTCAAATGCATGTGGCCATCTCCATTTTCGCCACTCTTGAAGAGTAGCCTTTTTGGAGGGCCATAATTATGATCTAGACCTTCCCATAGGCAAAATATAGCCCCTAACTCAAGGTACCCCCATATGGTTAACTAATTTTGACCAAAAATGCACTCTAGGGTCACTTTTAACCCCTCTAAAGTTCAACCTAAGTTTGAATCCGAATTTCAACTTGATGTGAACCCTACACAACATCTACATGCAAGTGGGGTTAATAAAATATCATATTTGGTTGGGTGATTCTTGCCAAACCCTAATTGACATGTCATTATCCACATAGACATCACAAGTGTCAAGTGACACCATAAAATATGCTTCACATTTACAAGTGACATATCCAATTAACAAAATGAATTTAATCTAGTAACATACATGCAAATTACGTTCACAAATAAACTACATTACAATGAGGTTTCAATCTCTTCATTAGATTAAACCTTGGCTTACTCAATTGCACATATGTTTAGCTCTGATTCTCTGAATAATTCCATGGTTTTCTTTCTTGCACGCTAACTCAAGCATCAATAGTCCAAGGAAATAAAATCACATATAAATATATATTCAATTTGATGTTACATAATTATAGAACTAATTCAGTACGCAGAATTCAATTTCCAATTATAATTTTTATTAAAGTAATGCTCAAACATAGTACTTACAAAATTCTAACATCATGACATATTACCCATGCTATTTCTTAAACTTCAAAGCATAATCCATGAAATAATCAAATCTAACCATGATCAAGTCTTTCTAGTCAAAACACATATCTAAGCATGTATAACATAATCAACAATATGTTCTAGGTTCTAATCTGCATCATAAATCAAATCCCCATAATATAATCATCATCATAAGACATAATAACATGTGTCACTGTCATTTGATCAGAAAATATATCAAAATATTAGGTCATAAAGTATCAAAATGCGGATGTATTAATAGTGCTATGATGGGTCGGGGTGAGGCCTCACATCCTCCCCCTCTAGGCATGAACTTCCTCCTGGAGTTCATAAAAAAGGTATGGGTATTGTGATCTCATATGTGTTGCATCCTCCCATGAAGTTGTGACCTTGTCATAACAATCCCACTGGACCCTAACCTGGTCTAGCTCTCTGCCTCAAAGTGCTAGGGTCTGTCAGACTAAAATACAAATGGGCTCCAAGGCTAGTTGCCCGTCTGACTCTACCTACAAGGCATCCCAATCTATAATGTGAGACTCATCATAAATATATTTTTGTAACACAAAAACTTGAAACACATCATGGATGCATGATAGGCTGGGTGGCAAGGTTAGACTATAAGAAACTTGTCCTATCCTCTCCAAGATCTCGAAAGGTACAACAAAGCAAGGTGCTAGCTTAGAGCCCTTTCCAAAATGGATTGGAATCTTATGCGGGTGCACTCTCAGGAAAACCCTATCACCCACTGTAGACACACAAAAATGGACAAGTGCTTTTAAATTGTAAAAATCAAATAAATGGCTCAAAATCATCAAAATGCATTAATTCAATCAAAAAGGGATCAAATCAATTAAAAGTGGACATAATTAAATAAAATGGACAAAATAAATTAAAGCAAAGGAAAAATCAAATAACGAGGTTAAATAATTAAATGAAAGCTTAAAGGGGTGAAAAACACTACATAATTGATTTTAATCAATTAAGTGTATAGTTGTTTAAAGAAAAAATCAAAATGAACCTATTACCCATACATGGCTAAATTTAATTAATTAATTGAATTTAATAATTCTTAATTTCTTTCAACAAAGTTGGGCAACCAATGAAAATTGAGGACAAAAAGACACAAGTCACTCAAACATTTAAAGTGTCCAAAGCTTTGAGACCATTTAAAAGATTGTCCCCTCACTGTCCCCCCATTTATGAACAACACAAAGTATTTGACTCAACCAAGGGATTATCATGATTACTTCACTCCACCCCCTACCCTTGGGAAATTACTATAAATATAGAGCATTTTGAGAGCAATGATCATTTTAGAACTTCATTTGCAAAGCATTGTTACTATAGGCAATTGAGAGCATTCTAAGAGCAATTAAGAGCATTTAGAGCAATTATCATTGTAATTTTGTCAATTTGAGCTAGATTAAGTATTGAATGAGCATTGTAGAAGCATAGTAGAAGCATAATTTCTCATTTTAGAAGTGTCACTAGTGAGGATTTGAGCTGAGAGCTTCACTTACCACTTCTTTCTAGAGAACCATGAGATGCTATAGATTATAGTTTCAATTCTAATTAGATTTTCATTGTATTTAGTTTCAATTGTTGCTATTAGATCTTAGTTTCAATTGTTGCTATTAGATCTTAATTTCATGAAGGTGATATTCATCATCACACAAATGGCACCCACCGTGGGGCTCTACGCCTCATTTTATCATTTTCATCACCAATTGCATGCTTGTATTTTTTATTTTCCGTGAATATCTTGCAGGAAATTGGTGAAGTCACACTTACAGGAGATCTGTTCACGCCTGTAGTCATTTTACTGCTGCCTACAATCTCTATACTGACACCTGTTATTTGGAGGTTCACACCTGGCATATGACTTTGATTTGGCATTAATTCCTGCACAGTCACTTTCTTATCATAAGCTCACGCCTACGAAAGAAACGCACTCAACCTTTGGATCTTAAAGTCACGCTTGTGACTCAGGGAGTATCACTTTGATAAATTTTGTTGTCGCCTGAGTTAAAGCTTTGCCTCACACTTTTCAATAATAATCACGCTTTGAATATTTCTAATTCTGCTTAGGATTACTAAAGTGTCACTTTGCAATAATCATTTTCTGCAATTTTCAGTTATGTTCATGCTTTGGAATAAACTATTTATGCCTGTGTAAGTTTCAGTATCGCATGTGACACTGCAGAGTGTTGCTTGCTATTAGTAAAGCTATGCCTGCTAATAGTTTGTTCCTGCCTATTAGTTGGATGATGTCGCCTGCTACCTGTTGTCTGTATTTACTATTTAATTGATTAAATCATTTGTCTAAACTCCCTGTTTGTGTGATTTAACAGTAAATGAGCAACCACAGAAAGGTGCAGAAGCCTAAAAGCAGATTCAACCAAGAAGGAAAGGCACTAGCAAGGAAGATTAAGAAATAAAATATAGCACACATCAAAGCTATCCTTGAGACTACACAAGACGAGGATAACTAGGTATTTCAACACTACCTTAAAATTGTTGAAGCATACAAATCAAAGTTTGTCTCTTTAAACTGGATTTTTAGTCCTTAGATCAAGTTTTCTTTGGAAATTTGCAAATAAGCTCTATAAAATTCATACATAAGTATTGCTTCTTCAATTTTCAATTTTGGTTTCCCCTCATAGTGTTTGTTAGTGTTGACTAACTTGCTGGTGGACAAGCACATTTGGAGGAGGCTATTGCTAAGGTGAGTGGAAAAACAATGACAAAACCTTTCAAAAATGCCCCTAGCTTAGGCTAGCTACAAAGGAAAGGTATTCTTCTATTCAAGCTTGCACTTGATTAAATTGCAGCATTATCTTTTGAACATAGCTTAATTAAAACGGAAAATGAACCAAACACTTCAATTTTAAGAATCTCCTTGTTAAGAGATTGGGAAAGAATAAACTTGTGTTTGAGTGTTTGGAACTATGTGTGAGTGATTTACACCTTCATGAAATTACAAGATTAACTGAGAACAACAAGAAGTAGAGCAAAATAATCTAACAAATGCACAATTAATCTATCAATATCTCATGGTTCTCTAAATTGAAGTAGTAAGTGAGGCTCTCAGCTGCAAATCCTCACTAGTGACACTCTAATTATGAGAATTGAACTAAGAATGATATGCAAACTAGATCTAATTATCAAATTCTAGCTCTATTTGATAAGAAATCTCTAAAATGATCAACAATTAAGCTAAATATCAATGAAAATGCTAAGTGAGTGGTGTGAATGCAAATTGCAAGAGCTTTGCTGCAATTCAAAGATATGGAGTGGATGATTAATGCCTCAAAATGCCTTCTATTTATAGGATTTTCCCAAGGGTAGGGGGTAGAGTGAGATAACCATGGTTATGCTTGGGTAAGGTCAATTGGCTTTGCTTTGTCCCTAAATGGGGGGACAAACATTTAAATGGTTTCAAAAGGCTGGACCATTTCAACAAAAGTGAGTGATTTGTGTCCATTTTGTCTCCTTTTTCCTTTGTTGAGGGAATTTCATATTTATTAATTAATTAAAGTAATTAAATTTAGCCATGAAGGGTAAGAGGTTCATTTTGATTTTTCATTTCAACAACTATGTCATTAATTGAATTTAATCAATTTCTTAGTGTTTTTCCCCTTTTCAAGCTTTATTTAATCATTTAATCATTTAATTGAATTTTCCTTTGATTTGAATTGCCTTTGTTCCATTTATCAATTTTTCGTGCTATTTTGATGATTTGATGCACCTTTCTGATTGAATTAAGCCTTTGCCAATTTTCTGTGTCTACAAATGCCCCTCTTTGAGTCGATGTGCGAAGAACACCGATTCAAAGATTCCCTTAGTATGATGATCTGATTCAGGTCCTGGTTCTGATATGCCTCTGATCGTTCTGATTGATGTACTTCTTGATGACGATGATGCCTCTGATATGATAGTGCTGATATGATTCTGATGCCTCTGATATGATAGTGCTGATATGATTCTGATGCCTCTAATATGATATGGGTCCTGGTTTGATGATAGGTCCTGGGTTCACTGATAAAGGTCCTGGGTTAATTGATTGCTGATATGTTGATAGGTTTGATATGATATGGTAAATTGATCTGATACTGATATCTTGATATGATACTGATTTGCCTCCTGATATGAAATTTGATATGATATGATATGATACTGATATCTTGATATGATACTGATATGATATGCCCCACTGATAAATGTTTTTGATGTGATGCCAATTTGATACTCTGATGCCCCCTCAGAAATAAAACATATTGAGTCCCTTGATTTGAATGATTTTGATTGATTGGTCCAATATGTTTTCATTTCTGATACCGTTTGAAAGAAACAATCAAGTTCGATTCATGCCCCGATTAATGAAAATGTCCTATAATAGGTCCAAAGTGCATTTTTAAGTGTTTATGAGGACCAATTTCACCTTAAATAGGGTAAAACCCCTCATTTTACTATTCATTTGCACCGTTCCTTCTTGAGATTTGAGCTCTGATTTTAGCCTTTTTGAGATGATGGTGGTCCCACATCGTGAGCATCGGTTTGAGAGAGCACGCCGGTTCAGTCGGAGAGCGACTGATGGTCCTCCGGTATGTCATTCAAATTTTCCTCATGTTGTTAAAGTTGCATTTATGACCTCATTTAATGCTTTTAAAAATTTTAATTCTGCGTTTGTGAAAAGAAATGTCGCCTCCCTGCGTTTTAATTTCGCCTGAAAATTTAAAATGTCGCCTTCGGTAAATTTGATGTCGCCTCCCTTAGGTTTTCTCACGCATTTAGAAAATCTTTTATCGCCTAAGGATAATTTAATATCACTTAGGGTTTTAATCATTTTAATTATGTATCGCGTGATAATAAAATGTCGCCTGCGGAAAATCTTATACCGCCTCCATGAAATTAAGTCACGCGGATGAATAAAATCATGCGTATGAATAAAGAGATGTCGCCTCTGGTACAAGAAATGACGCTAGAAATAAAAGTCGCGTAAGTAGAAATTTTTTTTGTTTATTTGAGACTTTTCTAGGACGTCTGATTGCTCGATTGCGTCAACTTGATTGATATCGATCACGTCAATGAATTCAATCGAATGTTCAGTTAGGGTATTCCCTTTGTTTGATTTCAACAACGAATTAGGCCATAGGTAACTATAATATGGAAGAATAAGGTTAATCAATCTTCATCACGAATGATAGGTCATGGATCTAAACGTCCATTCATTTTATGCTCAAATGCTTAGAGACATAAAACTAGGATCATCCTTCCTCAATGCTTAGAGTTAGGATTGGTAGGTCTGATAGGTATATTTAAATTGATGACTATGATTGATTGTTTGATTTTCTGATAGTAAGTTACTCATGTGATTCCTTTGCTTTGATTAAATAGGAGGATGTCTCTGTGCTATACCTTCAGACTGTACCACACTGGGTGATGGAGCTTAGGGCACAGTTGACTGACGCCGAGAGGTGAGTGATTAGGTGCTGTGGTTTACTATGCGTACTAGAGCTTCCTCGGTTCCAGATGAACCGAGGTTTGATTACCGCTGTCGCAGAGCTTAGGCACTCTGAGACAAACACATTTTGGCTACCACAGGGCGAGATGACTATTACACCTGAGGATGTTTACAGATTGCTACGGATCCTGACTCATGGAGAGATAGTATATTATGATGCAGTCTATGATGGGACATATTGTCGACGAGTATTCAGAGATCTGTCTATAGGTGACAATTGCATCTTATGGCCTCAGTTTGCCTCATTTCCTGTTTTACCAGCATTATTAGGTGCTATCATTGGTGGTGTATTATTACCTGATCGGCGAGGTCGCGAATTTTCAGTGGGATGGGGCAGGATTATCGAGGATTTGCTACATCAGCCTCGATGCTTTGACTGGGGATCATGTGTGCTGGCACAGCTTTATCACGATCTTCATGAGGTGGTTTACAGGAGATCAGCCTCATTATCTGCTGGGATTCATATTTTGCAGTTGTGGATATGGGAGCACTTACCAGTTAGTCGTCCTATATCAGATCGAGATCATCCTCTAGGATATCCTTTTGCATGGTAGTATACTGGTATGGTGACACAGCATCACTTGGGTCACTTGGAGTATTGGCGACATCAGATTGATGACATGGATGAGGTCTATTGGAGACCATATGTTGAGGTCAAGGATTGGAGAGAGGATAGCTTGGAGTTACCATATATGTTTGCTCCTCGATGGATGATCGGCAGGATCGACTCTGTTCTTGAGAGATTCTTAGCAGGTAGAGTGCTACGACAGTTTGGGCGGATTCAGCCTATGCCTCAGGGATCTGCAGTATATGCTCATTCTAGTGCAGAGCGGGCTACTTGGGGTCACATGCCTTCATATGATGACACTATAGAGCAGATATCACTACTGGGTTATATGGATTGGGACATGAGGTTACACATCAGAGATGCCGGAGTCACGCAGGAGTATCTAGCTTGGTTGATGGAGCATCCGATGCCTCGATTTACAGACCCTGCAGAGCCAGTGCCTGGGTGAGATGATGATGGTGATGATGTCGGTGGTGGGAGGAGACACAGAGGTAGACCCCGAGGTAGGGCAGTGATTAGGCTCAGAGGACGAGTGAGAGATGCACAGGTATAGGCACCACCTCCTCCTCCTCATCCTGTAGTAGCACAGAGACAGAGGATAGATCGTTAGGATCATGTGAGGGCTGCTAGACAGGATCCAGGTACAGGACAGGATACGGGAGCAGGATTACAGTAGGCTACCATGGATGGTCGGGATACGGGTGCACAGCAGATGCCAGCAGCTTTTTCCTGTGATCAGGGAAAAGCTCCTATAGATATAGGTGATCCTCAGAGTACCTATGAGGTTGGGGAGAGTTCTAGTACTACCTAGCTACGAGCAGATGTGGGAGCATTATGGACAGAGGTGTCACAGATGTCATCTATGATTCAGTAGTTAGTATCAGGTTTGGCTCCATTAGTTCCTCTCCTTGTTGCTATGGTTGGTCAAACGCCTCCTCAGCCGCCTCAGCAGCCTCCATCACAGCCTCCTCCACAGCCTCCTCCAGGACCTCCTCCCAGTGGTGACGAGAGTTGAGCTATGAGTGCTCTTATTGATCATTTATGTACTGATGCTGAGATACTTGATATTGTACCATAGTCTTGTGACCTTGGTGTCACCTTTGCAGTTGTATTTTGACACTTATTTGACATTGATGCCCCTGTTGATGGGCGATTATAGAGTTGATGTTATGATATCATTGTTATACTTGATGTATTGAGTTATGAGTAGACATGTGACATGAGGACATTTATGATCTTTCCTGCTTTTACTTGATGATATATGAGATTTCCTTTAGATGCTGCTATATGTGTTTATCTAATGCATTTGTTTTTGGATGGATATGTCTATGGATGCAACGTATCTTATGTATGATATAGATAGATGGATGCATTTTTGATATGTATGGATGCAGTTTTGATATGTTATTTCTTATGTATGCAATCTGTATGTATGCACATGTAAATGATTATTTCCTTCTTTTCCTTGATAATATATTTATGTAATGATTAATGATATGGAATGAATGCAAAAAGTATAATCTCATGTTTTTATTGTAGAAAAGATGATGTTGAAGTGATGTTGTCCTTGCTGATTTAACCCTGTTAATGATGTCATGTACCCCCTTTTTGATGCGAAATGAAACCCTTGGAAAAAAATGCACATGCAAGTAATCTAACATGAAAATGCATTTAACCTTTTTATGAATGCAACTAAGTGTCACTAGCTTTTAGCAAATAAATTCCTTGAGGATATATTTTCATCATTGAGCACTTGGGACCGGAAAGTCGATACAATCACCACTGCCCACTGACATGATGATATGAATATCACTTTTTATTTACTGCTCATATGGTAACCTCCGTTTTGCTTTCCCATCGGTCTCATCGATACGACTATCACTGATTACAAACAATCATGAGAGTACGAATACCGATTTGTCGGATTCTATGTTGCAAGTGGATTTTGTCATTTAGATATGAAGAATCTAAATATCCAAGGTATCCGGTTGCGTAAACAAACAAAGGTTAACTCATTGTTTTATAAGATAATCCTCGATGGTTCTTTGATGACCATGTCTTTAGATGAATTCTCACAAGGCAATGAATCTTCCTCCAAACAGTCACTTCATAGTCAAGAAAAATATCATGTCTCCATCATTGCCAATCTAGTCGAAACATCATTGATTAGCTAAAAAGACTTGATACAAATTGAATGAATGTAAGTAAACAGATTTTTAACCAACTTTTCAAAAGAATCTATCTAAGTGTTTTGCATTGTTTTCTGATCTTCAACAAAATATATTTCCAAGTGTTTGATCATGACATGATTTTTGATTTTTAATCATGAATAATAAGTCAATTTAGGCTCAAGGATTTTGTTGTGGTAGTCAACTTCTTGGTTATCAATCAAAGGTTTACAAAAATCTGATCTCTCTTCTGAAAATGTTGATCCCTTTCTGCTTGTGACTGAATGTTGCTCATTTGAATCCTTTTTGAGGTACCCACTTTCCAATCCGTTTATGCTACCCCCAAGTATTTTGATGTATCAATTTTGACAACTTTAGGCAATGCAAAGGATGATGCTACAAACTGTTATTATGACTATGTACAAATGACGGATGCAATGAAGGTTTAGACAAATGGGATGATGAGATGCATTATGTACACATGTGGCTAGGAAAGAAATGACTTAAGGGAAGCTAAAGTGCTTGTTGCCAAGTTTTCACCTTTGGGGATTCTCTTTTTTTTTTTTTTTGCTACCGAGGCGCCTATTTGCTAGGTTTTCACCAAGGCACTTTTTCTCTTTTTCATTTTTTTTGTATTTTTCTTTTTTTTCTTTTTTTGTATTTTTCTTTATCACCTTGGCGCCTATTTGCTAGGTTTTCACCAAGAGATAGTTTTTCAAATGTTTTTGCTTTCTTCAGGCTCAATTTTCCACTGTTTTTGATCTTTCTTCTTTTCCAATGTCTTTTGGATTTTCCATTTTCAAATGTTTTTGGTATTTTCAAGATCCCTTTTCAACTATGTACAATAATTATGATGCTCTCTCATCTGATACTCTTTATACTCTTTCATCTGCTTTAGGTGTAGAATCTCTTCAAATGAATGCTATTTATGGGTTCTTGTAATTCTTCACCATTACAATCTGATAACTTATATGTTCCAGTTCCAAAGGATGACACTATCACAAATGGGCCTATCCAATTAGCTTCCCACTTTCCTTTCTTTTCCCTTTCAACTTGATTTTTGGGATTTTCTCTTAGTACCAAGTCTCCTACTTGAAAAGTTCTTGGTTTGATGTGTTTGTTGTAATTGTGTGCAATCCTGTTTTGATAAACTTTTAAATGCTCATAAGCTTGAGTCTGGTGTTCCTCTAACAATTCCAATTGTTGTAATCTGGCAATCCTATAATCCTCATCAGTGATCAATCCTCTTAATGAAACCCGTAGAGATGGAATTTCAACTTCTAATGGTAGAACTGCTTCGGTTCCATAGACCAAAGAGAATGGGGTGGCTCCTGTAGGTGTTCTGATACTAGTTCTGTAAGCCCATAGTGCGGGATTTATTTGCACGTGCCAATCTCTTCCTGATTTGTTAACTGATCTTTTTAATATTTTGAGGATATTTTTGTTTGTTGCTTCAGCTTGTCCATTGCCTTGTGGATAATAAATGGATGATGAATGATGTGTAATGTGAAATGTCATGCCAAGTTCATCAATATCCTAATTTTTGAATTGTTTCCCATTATCCGTGATAATGGCATGTGGAATACCATAACGGCAAATTATGTGGTTCAAAATGAACATTGAAATTTGTTTGCCAGTTATTGTTGTTAATGGAACTACTTCCACCCATTTGGTGAAGTATTCTGTTGCTGTGATGATATACTTGTGTCCGTTTGAAGATGGAGGATATATGATTCCAATCAAGTCAAAACCCCATTGATAAAAAGGCCATGGTGTAATGAATGGGTGTAATTCTTGAGCTGGTGCATGTATCATATTACCATGATATTGACATTTGATGCATGTCTTCACAAATTGACAAGCATCCTTTTCTAATGTTGTCCAAAAGTACCCTAGACGAAGGATTTTCTTAGCTAGATTAAGACCGCTTGAGTGTGACCCGCAAATGCCTTCGTGGACCTCGCGTAAAGCTAACTTAGACTCTTCTTCCTCTAGACATCTAAGTAACGTCCCATCAAGACCCTTATGATACAATGTGTCTGAAAGGATTAGGTAACGGGCGGCTTGGCGTATGAAGTTACGTTTTTGGGCACGAGTTTGGTCTATGGGGAGTACTTGGTCTTTAAGGTAAGTATAGATGGGTCCATACCAAGGAGAGTCATGTCCATGTAAAAGAGCAACAATTTGGGTGTCAGGAAGGTTAAATGCCGATTTTACCAACTCTTCCACCAAGAACTCATACTTCTCATTTTGATCTAGTTTTTGTAACAATGAAGCCAAGGTAGCCATGGCATCTACTGCTCTATTCTTTTCTCTTGGAATCTGTTCAAATGTGATCAAAGCAAAGTACTTCTTCCATCCATCAATCAAGGTTTTATATTTCATCAATGTTATATCCTTGGTATTGTATTCATTATTAACCTGATTGATTATGAGTTGGGAATCTCCATACACTTGTAATTCTGCAATATTCCATTCTAAAGCCATTTTGATGCCAATGACTAATGCCTCATATTCCGCTATGTTATTGGTGCATGGAAATAAGAGTTTATAGGACTTTGGAATGGTGTATCCTTGAGGAGTAACCAATAATATACCTGCTCCAGAACCTCCTTGTGTGTAAGATCCATCAAAATATAATTTCCATGTCTTTGCTTCTATGTTGACAATTTCTGCATCTGGAAATTCAATTTGCATGGTTTGTGTAGATTCCATTGGGTTATCTGCTAAGTGATCTGCTATCACTTGTCCTTTAATTGCTCTTCTATCAACATATTCAATGTCAAATTCACTTAGGATCATGACCCATTTTGCTATTCTACCTGTTAAGGCAGTTTTACTTAGCAAGTATTTGAGAGGATCAATCTTGGCAATTAATTTGATCTTATGCATCAACATATAATGTCTTAGTTTTTGAGATGCAAAAACCACTGCTAGACATGCTCTTTCCATGAATGAATAATTGAGTTCATATTTTATTAAGGTTCTACTAAGATAGTAGATTGCCCTTTCTTTTCCTTGCTCATCTTCTTGTGCCAACAATATGCCTAGAGACCTTTCTGTGGCTGATATGTATAACAATAGTTCTTTACCTTTGATAGGTGACATAAGAATAGGTGGGTTTATCAAATAAGTCTTCAAAGTAGCAAAGGCCTTATCACATTCTTCATCGCACATAAATGTAGTGTCCTTGTGTAACAATCTGGTGAAGGAGTGACACTTTTCTGCTAATTGAGAAATAAATCTCCTTATTGATTGAATCTTTCCTTGTAGTGACCTCATTTGGCTAATATTTCTTGGAATCTCCATTTCTAGAATGGCTTGTACTTTTTCAGGATCAACTTCAATGCCTTTTGCTGACACTATATAACCCAATAACTTGCCAGATTGGACACCAAAGGCACACTTCTTTGGGTTTAGTCTAACTTTGAATTGTTCTAACCGAATTAATATTTTTCTTAGGATTTGTAAATGCTCTTCTCTATTGTGGGATTTTGCTAGAATGTCATCCACATAATCTTCTAAGAAAGTATGCATCATGTCATGGAAAATAGTTGTCATGGCCCTTTGATATGTAGCTCTAGCATTTTTTAAACCGAAGGGCATGACATTCCAACAAAAAGGACCCCAAGGGCAAGTAAATGCTGTCTTTTCTTGGTCTTCGGGAGCAATCTTGATTTGGTTGTAGCCACTAAATCCATCCATTAATGAGTACATTGCGTGACCTGCTGTCAAATCCACTATGGTATCAATGCTTGGCAATGGGAAATCATCTTTGGGACATGCAAGGTTTAAATCTCTGAAATTCGTACACACACGAATAGATTTATCATGCTTAGTAACCGGCACAATGTTAGAGATCCAATCAGCATATGCTACTGTTCTTATGAATCCCACCTTTAACAATTTTTCCAATTCTGCCTTGACTAAGAGAGCCACATGTGGGTGCATTTTCCTGAGTTTTTGCTTCACAGGTTTAACTCCAGGTCTAACATTCAGATGATGCATTATGAAATCAGGATCCAGTCCAGGCATATCGGCATATGACCATGCAAAATTTACTTGTTGCTCTTGGAAGAATTTGATAAAGTCCTCTCTTTCAAGAGATGTAAGTGATGCAGCCAAGTGTACAACCTTTGGCTCTAGTTCTGTACCAATGTTAACTTTTTCTGTTGGTTCTATAAGAATAGATGACCGTTCTTCTTCATGTTCAGGCAAAGTGTCCAATCTCTCTTCTAATGGTGCCACAGTTGGGTTTTCACCAAAAGAAACGTCTTTTATTTTCATTGTTTTTGGTTCTAATGGTGCCACAGTTGGGTTTTCACCAATAGAACTTTTCATTTTTTTATTTTTTTTCATTTTTCATTTTTTTTGACTAAGAGATTGGACCCTTGCTGTTGTCATCATGTCCGTATTGAGTTCGTTGGTGAAAGAGGGTTCAACCGCATTGAGGTATTGGTTTGTTGCTTGGTCATTTGGGAAGTAAAGTAAGTCATGTGGTTAAGTTTGATCCCAATCAATGAGGTCTGGATGTATCAAAATTAAGGAGTTATTGGGTAAGGTATCATCAATAGGATTTATGGACATGACTTCGTTTGAAGGTTCATACATTGTATCGTTTAGATCTATGATGTGCACTTCCTCAAGATGATCCATGGAAGCAGGGTCAAAGTCCCCTTCGCTTGAATCCTCGTCGACCTCTACGAGAAACAATGTGGGAAAAGCCACAAGCGGGTTAAAACTAACGTTTGAATTTCCCTCCTCTGAAGGTGTCCAAAATGTTTCTATCCATGCTCCACTACTAGATGCTTGTTCTATGTTAGGCCTTTGAATAAAAGATTCTTCATTAATTGGAGCATCTTGTTTTGGGATTTTTGCATAAGTATGTATAGCAATGACTTCTTTATCTTGACATGACTCATCTGATAAAGTATCCCATTCATAATCCCTAGAGTCATCACTATCTCCTTCAGATTCTAATGCATTTATTTGAGGATGAAAATCATGCATTGGACTTGAACTTTCTCCCTTATATTGAAAACCTACTCCGGATTTTTCATGACTTGCCCTCCAAATAGGTTCAATAGGTTCTAATAATTCTCTATTTCTTTGGCCTAGGGGTCCTCTTCCTTTGTATCCCATCTTTTGCATAATATCAAATCCTTTCCCATATTGTTCTGTTTGTATATTGACATGCTGAATTCTTTCCATGGGAGTGTCTAGGGTACCATCCTCATCATGATAAAGCCATTGAAGGACATCATCCTCTTCCTTATCCCATGTTGCTTTGCTATCTTCCCTCACAAAATAAGAATTATACTTATGTGGAAGATGTTCTTTTGAGGGTTTTCCATGTGATTTGGGAGACATGGGCATGTCAAATAGAGAAACTGAATATTCTCCTACCCCTTTTGAACTAATCTTGCATTGTTTATCAAATTTGTTCATCATCTCACTCATGTATTGGTAATGATCTGCTTTAGCTTGCTCTTTTTCCTCTTTAGTAGGTTTGTAGATCACTGTTTCCAATTTAGGTGCCCCATATGAACTTTCCATCACATTTGGACCCTCGTAGCTCACTTTTTCCTTACCCTTAGTTGATGTAGTTGAGCTAGCTTGAAGAGGATTTTGTGCATCTTCATTGGTGATTCTTGGAACAACTCCTTCATGATTATGTGGAATGTATAATTCATGCAAGGGTTTGAGTGCATTACAATATTGAAATGGATTTGAGTCTCCTCCAACTGTGATTTCTTCACCCATGTATGGGAACTTGATGCATTGGTGGTATGTGGAGGGGACAGCTTGCATCTCATGAATCCATGGTCTGCCCAATAAGATGTTATAGGTTAATTTCATGTCCAACACTTGACATTTGGTTTCCTTCTTAACTGGTCCCACTTGGATGGGCAACACAATCATGCCTTTAGAAGCTCTTTCAGCTTCATCATAAGCTTTTATGGTGATTTTCTTTGTAGGGTCAATGCAAGACTCGGATAGACCTAAGGATTTTACAAGACTCAATGTGCATATGTTAAGGCCATCCCCTCCATCAATAAGGGCTCTTTTGACTCTATGCCTTTCGATCAAAACCTCTATATGTAATGGCAAATTTTGAGGATGAGTTATAGACATGTCATCTTGATCGGAAAATGAAAGACAATGAGGAGCCACAAGATGTCCTACCATATTTTGAAATTTTTCTTCCCCTAAGGTAGTAGAAACATGCGTCTCTTCCAAAGCTTTTTCCAAAATCTCTTTATGATTTGGTGACAACTTCAATAACTCTAAGATTGAGATTTGTGCTAGAGTACGTTGCAATTGGTCCACCAAACTATAAGGTCTTGCTGCTGTAGGAGGTTGTTTGACCACAATGTTGGATGGTGGGATATTGGTGTTTTGAGGGACTATCCCTTGTAAAGTCATTCTAGAATTCTACCCTCTTGTAATGACATTTGTTGCTTCCTTTTGAGGCTGTTCATTAATGATGATAGCATTAACAATATGATCATATGATGGCGCAAAGTTGAGATTATTGGCACTTTGTTTCTTGCCATTTGATGACTCACCTTTATCATGTTTGTAAAAAGGTTGTTTGAAGGCCGTATGATCTTCATTATTTTGGGGTCCATCAATAGTGATTATGTTATTATCTATCAAGTCTTGCACCACATTCTTTAATTGTAGACATTCATTTGTAGTGTGCCCCCGAATCCTATGATATTCACAATGATGCTTAGCATCCCACCAACCCGGCTTGTGGTCTGGTTCATAAGGCTTAATAGCGGGTAATGTAATAACATTGTTAGCTATGAGAGCCTTTAATGCAGTTTCAAGTGATTCTCCCAAGGGTGTAAAGTGTCTTGCAGGAGTGGGCTTCAAATACTTATCATACTTGCTGTTTTGATCCTTGTTTCCTTGATTATTCTTGTTGGCATTGTTGTTGTTGTTGGAAGGTGCATTATATGCTTGATTAGCATTATTCACTTGATTTGGTGTCTTTGTAAGGGAAAATGGAATCACCTTCAAGTTGCTGGATTCCACTACACCATCATTAACAATACCTTTGTTGTTATTCTTTGCAGCATAACGGCTATTGTTGTTGTACCAACTTTTATTTGGATTGTTGTTATTGTTGGTATTGTTGTTGTTGGAGTTAGAGTTATTCTTATTTTCCTTGTACAATTTCAACTCTCCACTCTTAATCAACACTTCTTCCGTTGTAATTCCGTTATCAATCAAATCTTGAAAGGTTTTGGGACATTGCATCCTTAGTCTATAATTCAGCTCGCTTCTTAAACCGTTAATAAAGATATCCATTTTTTCTTTCTCCGGTACACTTCTTGGATATCTAGCAAATGCAGTCCTCCATCTTTGCAAGAATGTGAGAAAGGCTTCTCCATCTTGTTGCTTCGTGTTACATAACGTTATCATGGTGACCTCATGTTTGATGTTATAAGAGTAATGAGTCACGAATTTAGATGCTAACTCTTCAAAGGATTTTATGCCGGATGGTAGTTTTGAAAACCAATCCATGGCCGTTCCTCCCAAACTTCTTGGGAATAGTCTCATTAAATAGGTTGATTCATGCATGAATTCAAGACTTAATGCACAAAACCCCCGAAGATGATCATGTGGGTCAGATGTTCCTTCATACCTCTCATATTTAGGAAATGTTACATTAATAGGAAAAGGCACCATGACCAAACTCTTATCGAATGGAAAAGGACATAATGTTTCAATAGAGAAAGGCTTAGGAGCCCCATTTTGTTTCAAACTGTCAATTTCCATTTGTAATGCCTTGAATTGTTCCCTCATTGCTTCCATAGGGTCTTCTATTTCCTTGGGCTTTAATTGCTCTATGTCAAAATCTTTAGGTAGCTTTACCCCCATTTGTATTAAGTCCATGAAGTGTTTTTATTTATCCATAAGCATGGTCTTTTTCATTAGTTCTATGAAATAAGGACATTGTCTTGCCTCTAATGCTCTTTCAATCGTGGCTTCTTCTGCAGTTGGGGGTAAGTTTGTATTATGAGGAGGAAATAAGTTGTTGCCTTGTGAATTTGCCTCTTGAGAATTAGGATCTCTTCCTCCATTATTAGAATTTCCTTGATTGTTGTTAAGATCCATACCCCCATTCATGTTGTTCCCTTGATTGTTGTTAGGATCTATACCCCCATTCATGTTGTTCCCTTGGTTATTGGGATCGATATTTCCTAGGGTACCACTAAACATCTTGTTAATGTCCTTTGCCTTAGTGGGTTTTTCAGTCACTCGTGAAGTAATGAAAGTGTTCTTTGGAAATGGGAGCTCTTCTCCATTGTAGGTCCCGTCTGTTTGTAATGCTTTCCTTATAGAGAGTGACCTTGTAATAACAGGCATGAACAAACTTTAAGGGTATGTTGACTTTCTTCTCTTGATAAGCTATTTTTGGAATAAGGTAAAAGTTTTTGATCAATTTTAAATGGTTTAAAATTTTAATGGTGTTTTGATCAATAACTTTAGAATATCTTGTTTGAAAATAAAAACAATCTCAACACACACATCAATTGGATACCATATCCTTAGAATGCTCTAATGTGTATATTTTTGAACGTTTTCACAAGTTTAACACAAGAATAGCTTCCACACAATCTACCTAGCACATAATTGGTTCGTAAACATGGCTCTAATAGGTAGTTTTGCTATTTTACCGTTATGTAGTAAGTTTTCCGTTCAAAAGAGATCTTAGCTTTTCATCCCCCAACTATGTTAAGGGGCTTCCCACACGCACAAAAGCACGATTTTGCGCAATCCGTTAGGACTACTAGAGGAAGTTTGAAAGAGCTAAAATCCTTTTGTCGTGTACCCCATTAAGGATACCCGCGTTTCATTTTATAGTGGGTCAGATTCTCGCGGCAAAAGCAAGTGTATCCCACTTTGGGCTGTCCCTCTCACCGGCCCTTCTAAGGCAATCTCGGGAGGCGAGCCCACTAAGTTTTAAACATGTTCATTTGAAAGCATGAAAAGTGGATTTGGTAAAGCAAGTTTGGGAATTTGATTCACTCAAAGAGTGAAGAGCATATCCCTATTGGTTTTCCCTTATCCCAAACACTCACAATCAATTTGGTTCTTTTTCAACCCCGTGACAAAGGGGTTCTTAGAATTGAAGTGTTTATTTTTTCCTTTTATGATTAAACTATGTTTTGAACTTTGAAAATGCCACAATTTAAGGGAAGTGCAAGCTTGATGAGAAAATACCTCAAACGATGCTAGCAAAGGCTAGGCGCATTTTTAAGTAGTAGATTTTTCATTTTCTCTCCAAATCCTTCTCTTACCTTAGCAAAACGTTCCCTCCACCAACAAGTTAGTCAGCACAATAGAAACAAAGTGAGGGGAAACCAAAATCAAAGCTTAAAATGATATAATTGATTATGCTTTTGATTCTTTTTACCAAAATATTTGCAAAATTCTTACAAACTTAAGGACTAAATTCCCAATTTAATGAGACATATTTTCATTTGTAAGCATCTACAACAGCAATGTATTTAGCATATAATTCTACTTCTTTGTCTAAATCATTGTTGAGAACAAAGGTAGAATGTACCCGGTTTTCTTTCCTTATCCTTTTAGAGATCAATTTCTCCTCTAAGTTGTGCCTTCTCTCTGGTTTTTGCACTTTCTTATGACAGACCATGCTCCTGAGACAAAAAAAATGACAGTGAAGTTAGCATACAGTCCTTATTTTGACAAAATAGAGAAAATACAGTCAGGCGACATCATCTAGACTATAGGTGAGATTAAATTTAACAAAGACGTGACTACTTTAACCGCGAGCGTCACCAAAAGGGGCTCAAGCGAGATTAAAACAGACAAGTGCGATATTAAATTTTGCAAATACGTGAAATCTTTAATACATGCGATAACAGTAATTACTCCGATACAATATCAAAGCTAAACCAGGCGACATTATCCATGCTAAAGGTGAGATCTAATTTAATAAAGACGTAATTACTTTAACCGCGAGCGTCACCAAAAAGGGCTCAAGCGAGATTAAAGTAGTCAAGTGCGATATCAAATTAAAACAACGCATGAACTCTTTATTTCAAGCGATAAATTAATTCATAGAAGTGACATTTAATTAATCCAAGGCGACATTTAAAATACTCAAAGTGAGAAATTAAATGCGAAAGGTAGGAAACTCCCTTTACACCAGGCGTAAACTTATTCCTCGGCCGCGGCTTTTAATTCTGTCCAGGCGACATCTAAATGACCAAAGGCATCAGCTGCTTGTCCATGCCGCGAGAATTTAATTTCCGCAGGCGTGATTTCTTTCTCCAGAAGCGTGATTCTGCAAGCTGATAAGCGTGATCGTTCAGACTCCAGGTGACATTTTAATTTCTACGAGCGGCATCTCTTTGCTTTAGGCGTGATTTCTTTACCGGTAGGCGTGATTTCTTTCCTGTAACCTGCAAACAGTGAGCAAAATCATGCAATTCTAGCCTAAATTTTGTAAATAACGTGGAAATTATTATAAATTTGAGGCCTAGAGCCCCACGGTGGGCGCCATTTGTGTGTGAGTGATTTACACCTTCATGAAATTACAAGATTAACTAAGAACAACAAGAATTAGAGCAAAATAATCTAACAAATGCACAATTAATCTATCAATATCTCATGGTTCTCTAAATTGAAGTAGTAAGTGAGGCTCTCAGCTGCAAATCCTCACTAGTGACACTCTAATTATGAGAATTGAACTAAGAATGATATGCAAACTAGATCTAATTATCAAATTCTAGCTCTATTTGATAAGAAATCTTTAAAATGATCAACAATTAAGTTAAATATCAATGAAAATGCTAAGTGAGTGGTGTGAATGCAAATTGCAAGAGCTTTGCTGCAATTCAAAGATATGGAGTGGATGATTAATGCCTCAAAATGCCTTCTATTTATAGGATTTTCCCAAGGGTAGGGGGTAGAGTGAGATAACCATGGTTATGCTTGGGTAAGGTCAATTGGCTTTGCTTTGTCCCTAAATGGGGGGACAAACATTTAAATGGTTTCAAAAGGCTGGACCATTTCAACAAAAGTGAGTGATTTGTGTCCATTTTGTCTCCTTTTTCCTTTGTTGAGGGAATTTCATATTTATTAATTAATTAAAGTAATTAAATTTAGCCATGAAGGGTAAGAGGTTCATTTTAATTTTTCATTTCAACAACTATGTCATTAATTGAATCTAATCAATTTCTTAGTGTTTTTCCCCTTTTCAAGCTTTATTTAATCATTTAATCATTTAATTGAATTTTCCTTTGATTTGAATTGCCTTTGTTCCATTTATCAATTTTTCGTGCTATTTTGATGATTTGATGCACCTTTCTGATTGAATTAAGCCTTTGCCAATTTTCTGTGTCTACAGGAACAAAGAAAGACAATAGGGATATGCTCTTCACTTTTTAAGTGAATCAAACTCCCAAACTTGTCAGCCTAAGTTCACTTCTTGTTTTCAATATACATGCTAGCTAAAATAGAGATTTAGTGGGCTCGCCTCCTGAGTTTTCCTTAACGAGGCTGGTGAGAGGGACAACCCAAAGTGGGATATGCTCGCTTTTGCTGCAGGGATCCAACCCACTACAAAATGAAATGCATACATCCTTAATGGGGTGTGTGACAAACGGATCTTGAATTATTCGAATTTCCTCTAGTAATCCTCATGGATTGCACAAAATCGTACCTTGGTGTGTGTGGGAAACCCCTTAACATACTTGGGGGATGAAAATTTAAGATCTATTTGAACAGAATCCACAATAAATCTTGAATAAAATAGCAAGGCCACCTTTTAGAGCCATGTTTACAAGCCAAAATTGACTTTAGGTAGGCTGTTTGGAATTATTTCTTGTGTTATACTTGTGAAAAACATTGGAGAATATACACACTAGAGTGTTTTTAGGGACATGATGACAAATTGATGTGTGTGCTGCGATTTTTTTTATTTTCAAACAAAGAAATTTCAAAAGACCTGATCTTAAATGTTTAATAAATTGAAAATCTTACAACCTAGTCAGAGAAGTGCCGCCTGTGCACAAAATAATCTCGCCTATCAAAGGCTTAGTCACGCCTGTTACTTTTGTGAAAATGAGTAGAAATAATAAAGTCACGCTCAGAAAGTTTTTAAACACGCTTGGTAAAACTAGACAATCGCCTATCAATAGGAAAGTGTTGCTTGCATCCCTGCAGAGTGTCACCTAACAAAATACCAGTACATGTGTATGCTATATTCAGTCACACCTACGCTCATTTTAGTGACACCTAGAAATTTAAAAAGGCAAACAAAGAGTACTTGCAGGAGGGGTAAGGAAATTTTGATCATATATCTGAGTACCCTTTTCCGTGCTCTTACTTCCCCAACTTTCATCTCAATAAAAAATCTTGTTCTATACCATTTTTGCAAATTTTACAAGGATTAGACCCAGAGCAATACTGATTCTTATTTTCTAAGGTTCATGCCTGCTTTTACTAGATCATATTACATCAAGCAAACCTTGCAAGTAGACGGGACCTATTTGAGTCAAGAGCTCCCTTATCTAGGAGACGAGTCTACCACTCCAAGAGTACCCCAAAAATCACCTGAACAAGAAAGGGAGGACAACATGATGTACTATGGTAGTTTGGGTGGTAAGGGGAATAGTGGTATTGACCCCAATAACCAAGGTGATGCCAATAATGGGGGCATTGACATAAATAACCAAGGCAATACCAATGGTGGAGAGGCAGACCAAAATACCCAAGGGATTGACAACACTCACAATATAATTAACACCAAAGCAACGATAAAAGATGCCACAAATGAAAAGGTTAGTGAGGCTATCCAATGTCCCTATTTTCGAAAGCTCATGGAGAAGGCAATGTATAGGGATAGAGAAAAGTACTTTATGGACTTAGCACAAAAAGGCCTCAAGCTTCCCCATGACTACGATGTTAACCAACTCAAACCATCGGAAGTTGAAGAGAGTACCTTAGACATCATGAACAAGAAGTTCAAGATTTTTCAAATGCAATTGGACACCATTAAGCAAAGCGGGGCTCCCAAGCCTTTCTCCATAGAAGCATTGTGTCTGTTCCTGTTTGATAAAAGCTTGGTTATGGTGCCATTCCCAATCAATGTAGTGTTTCCCAAATATGACAAGTATGAAGGAACGTCGAATCCCCAGGATCACTTACGTGAGTTTTGTGCCTTGAGCTTAGAGTTCATGCATGATACAACCTATTTAATGAGACTATTCCCACGAAGCTTAGGAGGCATGGCTATGGAGTGGTTTTCTAAACTACCCTCCGACATTAAGGCCTTCAAAGAGCTAGCTTCAAAATTTGTGGCCCATTACTCATATAACATCAAACATGAGGTCACAATGATAACATTATGTAACACTAAACAAAAGGAGGGAGAAACATTCCTCCTCACTTTTCTACAAAGACGGAGGACAGTTTTTGCAAGATATCCTAGGAGCGTGCCTGAACAGGAGAAGATGGATATTTTCATAAACACTTTAAGCAATGAGATGAACTACCGATTATGAATGCAATGTCCCAAAAAATTCCAGGATTTGATTGAAAATGGAATGACAATGAAGGAAGTGTTGGTCAAAAGTGGAGAACTAAAATTGTTTAAAGATAATAAGAACAACTCCAACAACAATAACTCCAACAATGGCAATAATCAGAAGAATAATTGGTTCAATAGTAATAGTCAGTATAAGAACAACAATAAGGGAATCATTAATGATGGGGTGGTGGATTCTAGCAACTTGAAGGTGGTCCCATTTTCTCTTACAAGAACACCTAATCAGGTGAATAATGCCAATCAGACCTCCAATACACCTTCGAACAACAACAATGCAAACACTGGAAACCAAGGAAATAATTCAAGGAATAATAAATTTGATAAATATTTGGTGCCAACTCCTCAGAGGTACTTCACACCCTTGGGTGAACCCCTCGAAAAGGCATTAAAGACTCTCATGGCTAATAATATCATTACCTTACCTAGCATTTAGCCTTATGAGCCAAATAATAAGCCTAGTTGGTGGAGTGCCAATAGCCATTGTGAGTACCATAGAATTCAAGGGCACACAACAAATGAATGCTTGCAACTAAAGAATATAGTGCAAGATTTAATCGATGGTGGCACGATCACCATTGATGGACCTCAAAGCAATGAAGACCATACAGAATTCAAACAACCTTTCTACAAACATGACAAAGGGGAGTCATCTAATGGCAAGAAACAAAGTGCCAATAACATTAACTTTGCACCACCTTATGATAACATTGTGAATGCTATAATAATCAAGGAACAACCCCAAAAAGAGACATCAAATGTTATTACAAGAGGGAAAACTTCGAGGATGACCCTACAAGGGGTAGCTCCTAAAGTTATTAGCACTCCGCAGTCTAGCATTGTGATCAAGCAACCTTCTATAGCAACAAAACCTTATAGCTTGGTTGATTAGTTGCAAAGAACTCCAGCGCAAATCTCTATCTTGGAGCTATTGAATTTATCCCCTAACCATAAGGAAATTTTAGAAAAGGCTCTAGTAGAGATGAATATTCCTACTAACTTAGAAGAGGAGAAGTTCCAAAACATGGTAGGTCATCTCGTAGCACCTCATTGCCTCTCATTTTCCGACCAAGATGACATGTCTATAACCCATCCTCAAAATATACCATTGCATATAGAGGTCTTAATAGAGAGGCATAGAGTCAAAAGAGCCCTCATTGATGGAGGAGCTGGCCTTAACATTTACACATTAAGTCTTGTTAAATCCTTAGGGTTTTCTGAGTCTTGCATTGACCCTACGAAAAAAATCACCATCAAGGCTTATGATGAAGCTGAAAGGGCCTCTAAAGCCATGATCATATTGCCCATTCAAGTGGGACTTGTCAAGAAGGACACCAATTGCCAAGTATTGGACATGAAGTGAACTTATAATATTTTGTTGGGGAGACCATGGATCCACAAGATGCAAGCAGTCCCATCCACGTACCACCAATGCATCAAATTTCTATACATGGGTGAAGAAATCATGGTTGGAGGGGACTCAAACCCATTCCAATATTGCAATGCACTTAAACCCCTTCATGAGCTATTTATTCCACATAACTGGGAAGGAATCATTCAAAGAGCCACCATTGAAGATATAAAAATGGATGATCCTATAATACCATTAAATGCTACTCAAAACCCTCCTCAAGCTAGCTCAATGACATCAACTAAGGGAAAGGAAAAGATGAGCTACGAGGGTCCAATTCCTAATGAGGGTTCAGATAAAGCACCCAAATCAGAGATGGTACCCTACAAACCTACTAGAGAAGAAAAGGATGAAGCCAAAAAGAAAAACTACAAGAAAATGGATGAGATGATGGAGGCATTTGATAAACAATGCAAAATTAGTTCAAAAGGAGTAGGGGAATACTCCATTTCCCTATTCGACATGCCCACATCTCCAAGGACACATGACAAACCATCAAAAGAACACTTGCCTCATAAGTACAACTCTTACTTCGTAAGAGAAAGTGACAAAGCAACATTCAACAAAGAGGAGAATGAAGTCCTTCAATGGCTTTACCATGATGAAGAAGATACCTCAAACACTCCCATGGAAAGAATCCAACATGTTAAAATACAAACTGAGAAATATGGGAAAGGGTTTGAAATAATGCAGAATATGGGATACAAGGGAAGAGGACCCTTAGGCCAAAGGAATAGAGGCTTACTAGAACCCATTGATCCTACTTGGAGGGAAAAACAAGAAAAATCCAGAGTAGGTTACCAATACAAAGGTGAAAGCTCGAGCCCAATGCAAGATTTCTATCCTCAAGTAAATGCCTTAGAATCCGATGGAGATAGTGATGACTCTTGGGATTATGAGTGGGACATCTTATCTGATGAATCATGTAAAGACAAAGAAGTAGTCACAATACATACATATGCAAAGATCCCAAGGCAAGAAACTCAAGTCAATGAAGAGCCTAATATACAAGCACATACAAGTCCGCCATGGATAGATACATTTTGGATGCCTTCAAAGGAGGGAGATTCAAACATTATTTTTAATCCACTCATGGCTTTTCCCATGTTATTTCCCGTAGAAGTTGATGAGGACTCAAGTGAAGGGGATTTCGACCCTTCTTCCATGGACCATCTTGAGGAAGCGCACGTCATAGATCTAAATGATACAATGTACGAACCCTCAAACAAAATCATGTCCATAAACCAAATTGATGAAAACTTGCCCAATGAAACCTTATCCTTAATAAATCCCCATCTTATTGATTGGGACCAAACCAAGCCAAGTGACATGCTTTACTTCCCGAATGACCAAGCAACAAACCAATACCTTAATGCGGTTGAGCCCTCTTTCACCAAGGAATTCAAACCAAACATGATAGAAGCAGCGGGGGTTCAATGTCTTAGTCAAAAGCAAAAAATGAAAAAAGAAAAAGAAAAAGAAAAGTTATAATGCTGAAAACCATTATGTGGTAGCATTAGAACCAAAAAAAATAAAGATAAAAGATGTTTCCTTTGGTGAAAACCCAATTGTGGCATCAAAGGAAGAGAGATTGGATACTCTACCAGAGCATGCGGAAGAAAGGTCACCTATACTCATAGAGCCGATACAAAAGGTTAACATTGGTATGGAAGTGGATCCAAAATTTATACACTTGGCAACATCACTCACACCTCTAGAAAGAGAGGACTTCATCAAATTTTTCCAAGAGTAATAAGTAAACTTTGCATGGTCATATGCCAACATGCCTAGGTTAGATCCTAACTTTATAATGCATCATCTGAATGTCAGACCAGGGGTTAAGCCCGTTAAGAAAAAGTTGAGGAAGATGCACCCAGACATAGCTCTTTTAGTCAAGGCAGAGTTAGAAAAATTGTTGAAAGTAGGATTCATAAGGGCAATAGCTTATGCTGAATGGATATCTAACATTGTACTGGTCACAAAACATGACAAATCCATTCGAGTATGCATGGATTTTTGAGATCTCAATCTTTCTTGTCCTAAGGATGATTTCCCACTTTTGAGCATTGATGCAATAGTTGACTTGATAGTGGGTCATTCCATGTACTCCCTAATGGATGGTTTCAGCAGGTATAATCAGATCAAAATTGCACCTGAAGACCAGGAGAAGACTGCCTTTACTTGCCCTTGGGGCACTTTTTGTTGGAATGTCATGCCCTTTGGCCTTAAAAATGTCAGAGCCACATATCAAAGGGCCATGACAACTATCTTCCATGACATGATGCATACATTTTTAGAAGATTATGTGGACGATATATTGGCAAAATCCCACAAAAGAGAAGAACACCTCCAAATTTTGAAAAAGATATTCATTAGGTTGGAGCAATTCAAAGTCAGATTAAACCCAAAGAAATGTGCCTTTGGTGTCCAATCCGGCAAGTTATTAGGCTATATAGTTTTCGCCAAAGGAATTGAAGTGGACCCGGAGAAAGTACAAGCCATAATGGATATGGAGATACCAAAGAACATCAGCCAAATGAGATCCTTACAAGGCAAAATACAATCCATAAGAAGGTTTATTTCTGAATTGGCAGAAAAATGTCATTCTTTCACCAAGTTGCTACATAAGGATACTATATTCCTATGGGATGTTGAATGTGATCAAGCTTTCACATTGTTGAAGACCTACTTGATAAATCCACCTATTCTCATGCCACCAATCAAGGGAAAAGCATTGCTTTTATACATATCAACTACCGAAAGATCCCTAGGAGTACTTTTGGTGTAAGAGGATGAACAAGGAAAGGAAAGAGCTATCTACTATTTGAGTAGGACATTGATCAAATACGAACTTAACTACACATTCATGGAAAGAGCTTACCTAGTAGTTGTGTTCGCATCTCAAAAGTTGAGACATTATATGTTGATGCATAAGGTCAAGTTAATTGCCAAAATTGATCGTCTCAAATATTTGTTAAGTAAAACTGCCTTAACAGGTAGGATAACCAAGTGGGTTATGATATTGAGTGAATTTGACATTGAGTATGTTGATAGAAAGGCAATAAAAGGGCAAGTGATAACAGATCACTTAGCTGAAAACCCCATGACTTCTACACAAACTATCCAAGTGGAATTTCTAGATTCTACCATTGTAAACATAGAGGCAAAAATGTGGAAGTTATATTTTGATGGCTCCTATACTCAAGGAGGTTCCGGGGCCGGCATACTATTGGTCACTCCTCAAGGTTACACCATTCCTAAGTCCTACAAGCTCTTGTTTCCATGCACAAATAATATAGTGGAATATGAGGCACTAGTCATAGGCATCAAAATGGCCTTAGAGTGGAACATCACAGAGCTACAAATTTATGGAGATTCTCAACTCATCATCAATCAAGTCAATAATGAATATAACACTAAAGATGAAAAGTTGATGCCATATAAGACCATGATTGATGGATGGAAGAAGTACTTTGCCTTGATCACTTTTGAGCAGATTCCTAGAGAGAAAAATAGAGCAGCTGATGCCATGGCCACCTTGGCTTCCTTGTTACAAAAACCTGATCAAAATGAGAAGTACAAGTTCTTGGTGGAAGAGTTAGTGAAACCGGCATTCAACCTTCCCAAAACCCAAATTGTTGCCCTATTACATGGACATGACTCCCCTTGGTATGACCCAATATATGCATATCTCAAAGACCAAGTGCTACCCTTAGACCAAACCCGATCCCAAAAATGAAACTTTATACGCCAATCATCCCATTACATAATCCTCTCAGAAACATTGTATCATAAGGGTCTCGATGGGACATTACTTAGGTGTCTAGAAGAAGAAGAGTCTAGATTAGCTTTGTAGTTCATGAAGGCATTTGCAGGTCACATGCAAGCGGGTTAAATCTAGCTAAGAAAATCTTTTGCTTAGGGTATTTCTGGAAGACATTAGAAAAAGATGCTTGCCACTTTGTTCGGATATGAAAAAAATGTCAATATCATGGTGACATGATACATGCACTGGTGCATGAATTACACCCATTTCTTACACCTTGGCTTTTATATCAATGGGGGTTTGATCTAATTGGTGTCATATACCCACCTTCTTCAAATGGGCACAAATATATCATAACAACAACAGAATATTTCACTAAGTGGGTCAAAGTGGTTACTTTGATCATGACCACGGATAAGCAAATTTCCATGATCATCTTGAACCACATCATTTACAGATATGGCATTCCTCACGCCATCATAACAGATAATGGAAAACAATTTAAAAACAAGGATGTGGATGAACTTTGTGCTACATTTCATATCACTCACCAATCCTCATCAATCTATTACCCTCAGGGAAATGGGAAAGCTGAAGCCACGAATAAGAATATCTTGAAAATCTTGAAGAGGTCGGTCAATAAATCGGGAAGGGATTGGCATGTACAAATTAATCCAGCATTATGGGCCTACAGAACGAGCATCTGGACACCTACGGGAGCCACACCATTTTCCTTAGTCTATGGTGCCTAAGTAGTTCTGCCATTAGAGGTTGAAATCCCGTCTCTGTGAGTTTCATTACAAGGATTGATCACATATGAGGACTATAGAGTCGCTAGACTTCAACAACTAGAGTTACTTGAAGAACACCAAACAAAAACTTATGAGCACCTGAAAGTGTACAAAAATAGAATCTCGAGGAACTATAATAAACATATCAAACTGAGAGTCTTTTAGGTAGGAGACTTAGTGTTGAGAGAGAACCCAAAGAATCAGGTTGAAAGAGAGAAGAAAGGAAAAGGGGAGGCTAATTGGCTTGGCCCATTCATCATAGTATCTTCATTTGGCACAGGAACCTATAAGTTATCAGATTGTGAAGGAGAGGAACTCTAAGAACCCATCAACAACATTTATCTCAAAAGATTCTACACATGAGGGAGACAAAAGAGTATAAAGAGTATCAGATGAGTAGCATCATATTTATTTCACATAGTCAAAGAGATCTTGAAAATATAAAAAAATTGAAAAAAAATAAAATACAAAAAAAGGATAAAAAGATAAAAAAGTGCCTTGGTGAAAACCTAGCAATAGGCGCCTTGGTAGCAAAAAAAGAAAAAGATCCAGAAGCTTAAAACTTGGTAAACAAGTGCCTTTTGTTCCCTTAAGTTGTCTTTCCTAGTCACATATGTCCATATTGCATTTCCAACATCCCATTTGTATAACTGCCATTGCATCCATCATTTGTACATAGTCATAATAAAGCCGGTCAGTCACATTGTTGCATTTCCCACCCACCCTAAGTTTGTCGACCGATCACATTTATCGCTTGGGGGTAGAAGAGGATTGAAAATTTGGTACCAAATGGATTCAATAAGTGCTACAATCAGCCACGTCAGAGAGAGATTTATCAGAGTTTTAGAAGAGTGGAAAGTTATTGAACCTTCGATGGACATCATTGGTCAAACCCTAAGTATTCAATCCTACAACATGATCCTTGAGCCTACATTGACTTTATAAATTAGGATTAAAAATTGACAAAAGCACCTTAAAGATTAGAATGCTTGGAAATACTTTTTGAAAATTAGGAAACATTGCAAAACACTAGAAATTTTCTTTTTGATAAATCTGTAGGAAATTGACTTTTTATCATATCTCTTGAGCTATTCGATGATGTTTCAACTAGATTAGCCATGATAAAGATGTGATATTTTATTGCCTTTGAGTGATTGTTTGGAGGAAGATTCTTAACTTATGAGAGTTCGTCTAACAACATGGTCATCAAAGAACCATCGAGGACTATCTCATAAGAGGACGGATTGACCTTTGCTTGTTTATGCAAACGGATCCCTTGGTTATTTAGATCTTCTATATCTTAATACCAAAAATCCACTTGCAACATTGAATCCGTTGACATTGGTATTTAGACTCCCATAGTTTGGTCATCCAACTAGCGAGGGTTGTACTTGGTTAAAAAAGGAGGTTACCAAAAAGCGATAAAAAGTGGTATTCATATCATCATGATGTGGTCAGTGATGATTGTACTAGCTTTTCGGTTCCAAACTGCTCAATGATGAAAATTTATCCTCATGGCATTTATTTTCTAAAAGTTGGTGACACTTAGGTTGCATTGCATTATCATGTTAGATTCATTGCATTAGCATGTTAGATCAATTTCATAATGATGCTACTTTAATTGCATTATCATGTTATATTAAATGCATTTGTTTGTGGTTAATTTTCCAAGGGAAAAAAGGGGTACATCAATAATCTTGGTTAGTCAAAACACTAAAGAAATGTGGGATTCAATCAAACGTCTTATTCTTGATCAATCAAAAACTACAAAGAAAATGAGGTTATCTTTTGCATTCATGCATAGCATTAATCATTAATCCTTATCCATATACCAGAAAAAGAGAAAAACATCCATACATCATTCACATACATGAAGTTAAGGATAGAATTGCATACATTGAAAAATTAAAAAACATAAGGGCATTTCCACATGCATTTCCATAAAACATGTTGCATTCATACATTGAGAAAAGAGAAAACCGCATCATAAATCCATACATCATTGCATCATTTGTCTATATCATAAAATAAGATAACTGCATACATAGCATAAATCAAAGTAAATGCATAAACACATCATACAGCTGCATAAAAGATAAATCTCATAAACAACTCATCAAGGAGAACCAAGGAGTATATCATCATATATCATCAAAAAGTGTGCATCAATGATCCATCAACTCAGTATATCAAAATACAATGTCATACAAGAGTGGTACATCAAATGGTCTGATCAATCAAAAACATGACATGTGATACAATTACATTAGTCATGAGGAGTGGATCTATCATCAAAGCAATCAAGATCCTGTAGCACCAGATCCATCTGGACCTCTACCATCCTGTGGAGGAGGAGCCTGGAAAGTACTCGCTTTGCTTTGTCTCTACACTACAACCGACATAAATTGCTGCATCAAGGTGGCAACCTGATCTAAACGCCCAACAATGCTAGACATATATGTCCTTAGAGATTGAACCTCTCGTACTACAACACCTATAGTAGGAGTATCCTATGAACCCTGTCCATGATCCTATGGTTGCTGATCCTGTATAGGCACCTGCTGTGCCAGAACCTGACCCTGTTGTGCTACATCATCATCCTGCTGAGCCAAGGCTACTCTCTGCAACTGAACCAAAGGATCCAATCCAATGAGAATCTACCTAGCCACATCAACGTGAGCCTGTCTTTGCTGTCTCTGATGTCTGTGAACTCTCTGCTGTCTATTTTCTCTAGGCTATCTATCAAGTGCACCATCCTGACCCCTATCACGATCTCTATCCCTCACATGACCATGTCTCACCCATCCTCTATCAGCAATAATAGGAGGATCTCTCTTCCCTCCTCGTCTCCTCCATCTACCCCCACCACCTCCACCACCACCTCCATCACCCCGACTTGGGATAGGCTCTGCTGGATCAGTAAACTGAGTAAACCTATTACGAGCCCACCAATTGGAAAACTTGTGAGACATACCTGCATCAGCTACACCAGAAAGCATCTCCCATCTGCAATAAGTCATACCCACAATCTGATCTAAGGCAAACTCAAAATCAATGAGAGGACCCCACATAGATCTCTCTGCCTGTACTCGAGCATACAATGATGTACCCTATGGCATATCTTGTGTGCGCCCATACTATCTAGAAACTCTGCCAAAGTAGTGTGTGTGTGAAAATTGTACCTGATCTGTAGACACAACACTCAGTAAAACATTAGAGGTTAGTGATAATCAAAATCGTGCAAAATTGAAAGCTATCTAACCAAGTGATTTACTGCCTTCTAGTAGGTGCGAGATTAATGTTCTCAGATTGTAATCGAGATCAGTGACCTAGACAACACCTAAATGAGGGATTTGAATGCAAAAGATGGATATGAAATTGAATGCAATTAATCTATTTTTTTGATATTTTCTATGCAATAAGAATGATAAACTGATATGCTATGAATGCTATTGAAAACTGATATGAATCTATGCTAATATGAAATTGATATGCTATGAATGCTATTGAAAATTGATATGCTATGAATGCTAAAATAAGATTGATCTCACAAAGATGTCGATTCGCAAGAGCTTTGATTCTTCAATTCCAATTCTCCAGCATGATTGTGCAAAATATGAGATGAGATATGAAGAGTTGAAGCCTTTAATTTATAGAAATCCAGGGCTTTGGAGGTGCATGGAAAAAGCCATAAATCACTCAAATTAACTCATCTTGATTTTTGAGTTATCTGATCATGAAAGATAGTTAATTCTCAAAATCATGCAAAAATAGCTTTTTAACTCAAATTAGAGTTTAGATCAACTTTTTGAACTCCAAAAGGATGTTGAGTTCCAAAAAGTTAACAACTTGCATTGATTTTCTGATTTGGAGTTTAACTGTTTCTTTTGAATATGCATAATAATTAAGAATTAAATAAATAAATAAAGTGATTTATCCTCAACTCAACTGATTTTTGAAAATAAATAATTAATTTATGGGTTAATTAACTATTTTACCAAACTTTTATTAAAAATTATATTATTAAATAATGACAACATGCTTTAATTAATTAAATAAGAATTTAATCAATTAAAGATAGGAATTTTGATCTATTGTCAAAATTAAATAATACAATTAATAATAGATAGAATTAAATTTAATTAAACAATTAAGTGGCAAGATATTAAATCTAATTAAAAAAATATTCAATTAATCAAGCTTTAGGATAAATGTGATTTATTGCCAAATAATTATAAAATTAAAGATAATTATGATGATTAGGAATATTACTAGGAATATTCCCCGATGCAGAATTTTAAGATAATCAATTAGGATTCGATGATGTTTAGATGTGCCTTAGATTAGGACTTTGATGTCAATTTCATTCGAATTGTTGATATTGGAGGTTAATGAACATATAGCCCATTTTTGGGGTATTACAAGTAGAAGTGCTCAATAGTGGTAGTAGTGCGACTAATCATCCAACAAGGGGCAAACATATATGGAAACTCATCATCATCCTCCCTCCATAACTCGCAACCCCTGTATGGTCTCCATAAAACCTGATCTAGATCATCAATCTGTTGTCGCCAGAAGTCCAGATGACCTAAATGATGTTGTATAACCATCCCAGTGTATAGAAAAGCATAGGGAAAACCTCGAGGCTGAACCCTATCAGAAATAGGCCTAGTGATGGGAAGATGCTCCCATATCCACAACTGAAGAACCACTGCACTGGCTGACAAAGATGCACTCGCTCGATAGACTACCTCGTGTAAATCATGATATAACTAGGCAAGGACACATGAACCCCAATCAAAGCATCAAGGATCAGCAAGAAAATTCTCTAATATCCTACCCCATCTGATGGAAAAACCATGACCTTGCCGGTCGGGAAGGAGTAAACTGCCAATCAATGCACCCAGTACTGCTAGCAAAGTAGGAAAGGAAGCAAACTGAGGCCAAGTGATCATATCACCATCATCAATAGAATTATCCCCAAACACTCATCGACAGATAGTAGAATCATAAATGGAATCATAATACACTACCTCTCCCCTACATGGGATCCGTAGTAATCCATACATGTCCTCAGGCATGATCATCATCTCTCCATATGGCAAATGAAATGTGTTGTGGTCGGAGTGCCATCACTCCACCACTGTAGTTAGTAAACCATGGTTCAGATGGAACTGTGGTAGATCAAGGATAAAACTCAAACCACACAACTCAATCACGTGGAACTCAGCATCTATAAAAGTCTAGTCCAAATCAATGACCCAAGAAGCTACTATCTGGATGTATAAAGTAGGGAAGTTTGCCTGTCGGCAAAGCAAAGGAATCATATCAGTATATCATATCAAGGAATTATCTCAAGTCAATCAAGTTTTTCAAAGTATCAAGCAATCACACCAAGTACCATTTGTTCATTTCTCTGTGTCCTGAGAATGAAGCAGTAGTATCAAATCATATCGATTTTCACACTAATTGATTTATCCTATCAATATCCTATCCTAATCGGATTGACAAATCACATTCATTGGTAACACTATCCTGATATCCTAATTCATTCATTTTGTTAAAATCAATAGACCTAATCTAATCATTCAACTTGAGCATCGAACGTCATCAAATTTTTTCATCAGACACAATCAAGTACAAGTATGAAAGAGTACAAAAATTTTGTTCAAAGGTCTGCAAGCATGATTTTTATCAGCCCAAGTGACATTTCTCCTAAGTGATAGCAAAAAGTTGTGATGCGACATTATTCTGGTGTTAGGCAATAATTATTAGGTTATGTGACACTGAATCGGGCTAGGTGACAACAAACGGTGGCCTAGGTGACAGTAAATATGCTAGGGTTTCCTAGGTGATAACATTAATGAAAAAGGGCATTTTGACCTAGTTTTACGCGGGAGTATCCTATTCCTAGGTGAGGTTGAAAGTTTGTCAGGCGGCATTAAACTACATGGAAGCATGAAAGGAAAGCACGGATGCGATAGTTAAAGGGCCTAAGCGACAATAAAATTTTTCTAGGCATGAATTTGCAGATTCAATGCAACGATGGAATAAGAAATTGCAATAAATGCTAATAAATGAGCAATAAATTCAAAATAGAGGTTAGAAATAACTTACTAGAGGTCCATACTCAGGTGACCTCGCATATCTATGACACCTCTTGAATCAATGCTCTCAAATAGGGACAACCATCTCAAAATTCACCGCAGGATCAGAGCAAAATCACCAAAGAGAAAAGTAAAAATGAATAGTAAAACAAGGTTTTTCAACCTATTTAAGCTATTTTGACCTAATTTTGTAGGTGAAAATTGGCTTAGACCTATATATTGCCATATCAAACTAACCGGGGCATCCTTGAATGCATCGTATATCATCAAATTGTCAGAAATGAAAACATATTCAATAAATCAAACATCATCTAATCTTTCAAAACAAGAACTCAATATGTTTTAATTTTTGAGGGGGCATAAGGGTATCAAATGGAAATTGAAATCAAACATCATTGGAATTAGTGGGGCATCAGAAAATTTTGTATCAGAGGTAGCAATCAATATTGTATCAGAGGTAGCAACCATATCAATATCATATCAGGGGCAACAATCAATCAGTATCAAAGGCATATCAATGAATCAGCAATCAGGACATAAAAGCAATCAAGACTCACAAGAATATTTGAATCAATGTTCTTCACACATCAATTCAAAGAGGGGCATTTGTAGACACGCAAAAATGGACAAGTGCTTTTAAATTGCAAAAATCAAATAAATGGCTCAAAATCATCAAAATGCATTAATTCAATCAAAAAGGGATCAAATCAATTAAAAGTGGACATAATTAAATAAAATGGACAAAATAAATTAAAGCAAAGGAAAAATCAAATAATGAGGTTAAATAATTAAATGAAAGCTTAAAGGGGTGAAAAACACTACATAATTGATTTTAATCAATTAAGTGTATAGTTGTTTAAAGCAAAAATCAAAATGAACCTATTACCCATACATGGCTAAATTTAATTAATTAATTGAATTTAATAATTCTTAATTTCTTTCAACAAAGTTGAGAAACCAATGAAAATTGAGGACAAAAAGACACAAATCACTCAAACATTTAAAGTGTCCAAAGCTTTGAGACCATTTAAAGGATTGTCCCCTCATTGTCCCCCCATTTATGAACAAAGCAAAGTATTTGACTCAACCAAGGGATAATCATGATTACTTCACTCCACCCCCTACCCTTGGGAAATTACTATAAATATAGAGCATTTTGAGAGCAATGATCATCTTAGAACTTCATTTGCAAAGCATTGTTACTATAGGCAATTGAGAGCATTCTAAGAGCAATTAAGAGCATTTAGAGCAATTATCATTATAATTTTGTCAATTTGAGCTAGATTAAGCATTAAATGAGCATTGTAGAAGCATAGTAGAAGCATAATTTCTCATTTTAGAAGTGTCACTAGTGAGGATTTGAGCTGAGAGCTTCACTTACCACTTCTTTCTAGAGAACCATGAGATGTGATAGATTATAGTTTCAATTCTAATTAAATTTGCATTGTATTTAGTTTCAATTGTTGCTATTAGATCTTAATTTCATGAAGGTGATATTCATCATCACACACCTACCATATAATCTCGATCAACCCTCTTCACATTTGCATACTTCTTCTATCTATCCTGAGCCTCCCTAAGATGATGTCTAATCAAAACCACCTGCTGCTCCATCTCCTTAACCAACTGAGGTCCAATAGATACTCTATCCTCAATCCTGTCCCAACTAAATGGTGTCCTACATAATCTACCATACAAGGCATGATATGGTAGAATACCTATAGAGGAATGATGCCCATTATTATAGTAAAACTTAACTAGATGAAGGTACTCCTCCCACTTGACCTAATGGTCCATCACATAGATGCGCAACATGTCCTCTAAAACCTGATTAACCCTCTCTATTTTTCCATCTGTCTGAGAGTGGTATGTTGTACTAAAATTGAGCCTAGTGCCTAATGTTGCCTGAAGCTCTCTCCAAAAAGAGGATGTAAAAAGTGAGTCTCTATCTAAGATGATCTTACGAGGAATGCCATGAAGTCTGACAATGTCTCGTAAGAACACCCGTACCACTGTTGGCAATTTGAATGTAGTACGAATGGGTGAGAAGTGGGTGACTTTGGTTAATGTGTTGACTATCACCATGATGGCATCATGATGATGAGAGGACATAGGGAGAACAATAATAAAGTCCATGGATATAGTATCTCACTTCCACTCAAGTATCTCATGTGGCTGTAGGAGCCCACCTGGTTCACTGTTCTTTACCTTCCCCCTCTGAAACTCCAGGCATCTAGCAACTATGTTGGAAATTTGCAATCTCATGCCTGGCCAATGATACAACTATCTCAAATTGGCATGTGAATTCTTAACTCCTAAATGAGCTGCATAAGGTGCTTTGTGAGCCTCGAGCACAATAAACTCTTGCAAGTCACCGGTAGAAGGTACATAGATGCATCCACTATGACGTAGTAGGCCATTAGATTCCAGTGAACACTCTATAAATCTCCCTTCAAGAGGTCTTTGAGAATGAATAAACTGACAAACTGTGTGTGAGTGATTTACACCTTCATGAAATTACAAGATTAACTAAGAACAACAAGAATTAGAGCAAAATAATCTAACAAATGCACAATTAATCTATCAATATCTCATGGTTCTCTAAATTGAAGTAGTAAGTGAGGCTATCAGCTGCAAATCCTCACTAGTGACACTCTAATTATGAGAATTAAACTAAGAATGATATGCAAACTAGATCTAATTATCAAATTCTAGCTCTATTTGATAAGAAATCTCTAAAATGATCAACAATTAAGCTAAATATCAATGAAAATGCTAAGTGAGTGGTGTGAATGCAAATTGCAAGAGCTTTGCTGCAATTCAAAGATATGGAGTGGATGAATAATGCCTCAAAATGCCTTCTATTTATAAGATTTTCCCAAGGGTAGGGGGTAGAGTGAGATAACCATGGTTATGCTTGGGTAAGGTCAATTGGCTTTGCTTTGTCCCTAAATGGGGGGACAAATATTTAAATGGTTTCAAAAGGCTGGACCATTTCAACAAAAGTGAGTGATTTGTGTCCATTTTGTCTCCTTTTTCCTTTGTTGAGGGAATTTCATATTTATTAATTAATTAAAGTAATTAAATTTAGCCATGAAGGGTAAGAGGTTCATTTTGATTTTTCATTTCAACCACTATATCATTAATTGAATTTAATCAATTTCTTAGTGTTTTTCTTCTTTTCAAGCTTTATTTAATCATTTAATTAATTTTTCCTTTGATTTGAATTGCCTTTGTTCCATTTATTGATTTTTAGTGCTATTTTGATGACTTGATGCACCTTTTGATTGATTTAAGCCTTTGCCAATTTTCCATGTCTACAAATGCCCCTCTTTGAGTCGATGTACGAAGAACACCGATTTAAAGATTTCCTTAGTATGATGATCTGATTCAGGTCCTGGTTCTGATATGCCTTGATTCCTCTGATCATTCTGATTGATGTACTTCCTGATGATGATGATGTGCCTCTGATGATGGTGCTGATATGATTCTGATGCCTCTTATATGATATGGGTCCTGGTTTGATGATAGGTCCTGGGTTCACTGATAAAGGTCCTGGGTTGATTGATTGCTGATATGTTGATAGGTTTGATATGATATGGTAAATTGATCTGATACTGATATCTTGATATGATACTGATTTGCCTCCTGATATGAAATTTGATATGATATGATATGATACTGATATCTTGATATGATACTGATATGATATGCCCCACTGATAAATGTTTTTGATGTGATGCCAATTTGATACTCTGATGCCCCCTCAGAAATAAAACATATTGAGTCCCTTGATTTGAATGATTTTGATTGATTGGTCCAATATGTTTTCATTTTTGATACCGTTTGAAAGAAACAAACAAGTTCGATTCATGCCCCGATTAATGAAAATGTCCTATAATAGGTCCAAAGTGCATTTTTAAGTGTTTATGAGGACCAATTTCACCTTAAATAGGGTAAAACCCCTCATTTTACTATTCATTTGCACCGTTCCTTCTTGAGATTTGAGCTCTGATTTTAGCCTTTTTGAGACGATGGTGGTCCCACATCGCGAGCATCGGTTTGAGAGAGCGCACCGGTTCAGTCAGAGAGCGACTGATGGTCCTCTGGTATGTCATTCAAATTTTTCTCATGTTTTTAAAGTTGCATTTATGACCTCATTTAATGCTTTTAAAAATTTTAATTCTGCGTTTGTGAAAAGAAATGTCACCTCCGTGCATTTTAATTTCGCCTGAAAATTTAAAATGTCGCCTTAGGTAAATTTGATGTCGCCTCCCTTAGGTTTTCTCACGCATTTAGAAAATCTTTTATCGCCTAAGGATAATTTAATATCGCTTAGGGTTTTAATTATTTTAATTGTGTATCGCGTGATAATCAAATGTCGCCTGCGGAAAATCTTATACCGCCTCCATGAAATTAAGTCACGCGGATGAATAAAATCACGTGTATGAATAAAGAGATGTCACCTCTGGTAAAAGAAATGATGCTAGAAAGAAAAGTCACGTAAGTAGAATTTTTTTTTGTTTATTTGAGACTTTTCTAGGACGTCTGATTGCTCGATTGCGTCAACTTGATTGATATCGATCACGTCAATGAATTCAATCGAATGTTCAGTTAGGGTATTCCCTTTGTTTGATTTCAACAACGAATTAGGCCATAGGTAACTATAATATGGAAGAATAAGGTTAATCAATCTTCATCACGAATGATAGGTCATGGATCTAAACGTCCATTCATTTTATGCTCAAATGCTTAGAGACATAAAACTAGGATCATCCTTCCTCAATGCTTAGAGTTAGGATTGGTAGGTCTGATAGGTATATTTAAATTGATGACTATGATTGATTGTTTGATTTCCTGATAGTAAGTTACTCATGTGATTCCCTTGCTTTGATTAAACAGGAGGATGTCCCTGTGCTGTACCTTCAGACTGTACCACACTGGGTGATGGAGCTTAGGGCACAGTTGACTGACGCTGAGAGGCGAGTGATTAGGCACTACGGTTTACTATGCGTACTAGAGCTTCCTCGGTTCCAGATGAACCGAGGTTTGATTACCGCTGTCGCAGAGCGTTGGCACTCTGAGACAAACACATTTTGGCTACCACAGGGCGAGATGACTATTACACCTGAGGATGTTTACAGATTGCTACGGATCCTGACTCATGGAGAGATAGTATATTATGATGCAGTCTATGATGGGACATATTGTCGATGAGTATTCAGAGATCCGTCTATAGGTGATGATTGCATCTTATGGCCTTAGTTTGCCTCATTTCCTATTTTACCAGCATTATTAGGTGCTATCATTGGTGGTGTATTATTACCTGATCGGTGAGGTCGCAGATTTTCAGTGGGATGGGGCAGGATTATCGAGGATTTGCTACATCAGCCTCGATGCTTTGACTGGGGATCATGTGTGCTGGCACAGCTTTATCACGATCTTCATGAGGTGGTTTACAGGAGATCAACCTCATTATTTGCCGGGATTCATATTTTGCAGTTGTGGATATGGGAGCACTTACCAGTTAGTCATCCTATATCAGATCGAGATCATCCTCTAGGATATCCTTTTGCATGGCAGTATACTGGTATGGTGACACAACATCACTTGGGTCACTTGGAGTATTGGCGATGTCAGATTGATGACATGGATGAGGTCTATTGGAGACCATATGTTGAGGTCGAGGATTGGAGAGAGGATAGCTTGGAGTTACCATATATGTTTGCTCCTTAATGGATGATCGGCAGGATCGACTCTGTTCTTGAGAGATTCTTAGCAGGTAGAGTGCTACGATAGTTTGGGCGGATTCAGCCTATGCCTCAGGGATCTGCAGTATATGCTCGTTCTAGTGCAGAGCGGGCTACTTGGGGTCACATGCCTTCATATGATGATGCTATAAAGCAGATATCACTACTGGGTTATATGGATTGGGACATGAGGTTACACATCAGAGATGCTGGAGTCATGCAGGAGTATCTAGCTTGGTTGATGGAGCATCCGATGCCTCGATTTACAGACCCTGCAGAGCCAGTGCCTGGGCGAGATGATGATGGTGATGATGTCAGTGGTGGGAGGAGATGCAGAGGTAGACCCCAAGGTAGGGTAGTGATTAGGCTCAGAGGATGAGCGAGAGATGCACAGGTACAGGCACCACCTCCTCCTCCTCATCCTGCAGTAGCACAGAGACAGAGGATAGATCGTCAGGATCATGTGAGGGCTGCTAGACAAGATCCAGGTATAGGATATGATACAGGAGTAGGATTACAGCAGGCTACCATGGATGGTCAGGATACAGGTGCACAGCAGATGCCAGCAGCTTTTTCCCGTGATCAGGGAAAAGCTCCTATAGATATAGGTGATCCTCAGAGTACCTATGAGGTTGGGGAGAGTTCTAGTACTACCCAGCTACGAGCAGATGTGGGAGCATTATGGATAGAGGTGTCATAGATGTTGTCTATGATTTAGTAGTTAGTATCAGGTTTGGATCCATTAGTTCCTCTCCTTGTTGCTATGGTTGGTCAGACGCCTCCTCAACCACCTCAGCAGCCTCCATCACAGCCTCCTCCACAGCCTCCTCCAGGACCTCCTCCCAGTGGTGACGAGAGTTGAGCTATGAGTGCTCTTATTGATCATTTATGTACTGATGCTGAGATACTTGATATTGTACCATAGTCTTGTGACCTTGGTGTCACCTTTGCAGTTGTATTTTGACACTTATTTGACATTGATGCCCCTGTTGATGGGTGATTATAGAGTTGATGTTATGATATCATTGTTATACTTGATGTATTGAGTTATGAGTAGACGTGTGACATGAGGACATTTATGATCTTTCTTGCTTTTACTTGATGATATATGAGATTTCCTTTAGATGCTGCTATATGTGTTTATCTAGTGCATTTGTTTTTGGATGGATATGTCTATGGATGCAACGTATCTTATGTATGATATAGATAGATGGATGCATTTCTTTCTTTATGTATGGATGCAGTTTTGATATGTTATATCTCATGTATGCAATCTGTATGTATGCACATGTAAATGATTATTTCCTTCTTTTCCTTGATAATATATTTATGTAATGATTAATGATATGGAATGAATGCAAAAAGTATAATCTCATGTTTTTATTGTAGAAAAGATGATGTTGAAGTGATGTTGTCCTTGCTGATTTAACCCTGTTAATGATGTCATGTACCCCCTTTTTGATGTGAAATGAAACCCTTGGAAAAAAATGCACATGCAATTAATCTAACATGAAACCTCCTCATACACCTCATCCTCTGACAAGTGATGTAAGATGCGCTCTCTCAGATCTATACTAGTAGTCACAGATGAGAGTTCATGTCACCTCCTACTCAAAGCATCCACAAATATATTCTATTTCCCCTTGATGTAATGAACATCAATATCATACTCACATAAGAACTCCATCCATATCCTTTTCCTGGCGTTAAGGTTATGCTATGTAAAGATATACTATAAACTCTGGTGATGTGAATGAAGGTCAAATCGATGACCTAGAAGAAAGTGTCACCATCTCACTAAGGCATGAACCACTACTGCGACCTCTAGGTCATGAGTAGGGTAATTAAGCTCATGAGTCTTTAGCTTCCTAGACTCAAAAGCTATAGGTTGTCCATCCTGCATAAGGACTACTCTCAAACCATCCAATGAAGCATCTGTGCATACAACAAAATATGTTGAAGGATCTAGCACTTCTAAAATTGATGCACTAGTTAGGTCTCTCTTGAGCTCCTAAAAATCTCTCTCGCACTTCTTTGACCACTCATACTTCTTCCCTTTCTCTGAAGGGAAGTGATGGGATGAGATACTCTAGAAAATCCTGCCACAAACCATCTATAATAATGTGCTAAGCCCATAAAACTCCAAAGTGATACACTAGGTTGGATATGCCCTTTCTCCAAGAGCTCTTCTAACTAAATATTGAGCTCACTGAGCTCATGTATGGTTATCCTATAAGGTTCTCTAGATACGGGCTTGACTCCTAGCACAAGGTCTATATGAAATTCAACTACCCTAGGTAGCGGCATACCAGGTAACTCAGAAGGAAAAACATTTGCAAACTCCTGTAGGATAGGATAATCCTCAAGCGAGGGCTCCCCCTCTGAATCCTCCTCTCTATCACTAATGGTGATGACGAATAACTGACATCCCTTCCACATACACCACCTAAGCTGTGTAGTGTAAATCATGCAAATAGAATGGGTCTCTGTACCCCAAATATCACCATAGGAGTACCATGATCATCAATGCAATTAACCCTATTTTGTCGATAATCCATCTTGGCGTTGTGGGCATATAGCCAATCCATGCCAAGGACTACATCATAAGAACCTAGAGAGGTAATGTGGATATTAGACATTGTGATCATGTCACCAATCTGAATTTGACAACTGTGAATCAAGGAACTAACAGACACCCTAACTCCTGAGGCTAACTCAACCTCCTAATTGACATCCTGTCTAACTACCACTAGCCCGCAATGCTCCACCACAAATAGAGATACAAAGGATTCCATGGCTCCTGAATCAAATAAGATATAAATATTGATACCCTGAATCATACATGTGGCCTTAATGATCGTGGCCTGATGCTCTACCTGGCAGTTATCAACCGCTACAAATACCCTGTGAGATGCACCCATATCACCTACTATCATCTTTGAAGTAGCTCCTCTTTGACTACTTGCTGCATGTCCCTGTGGGCACTCTCTCACTAGGTGTCCCATACCACAACAAGTATAACATGGCCCATGTGTCTGTACTTGTACACTCGGAGACCTATACTGCTACTAGCCTCCAGTCCTTCTGGATCCACTGTATCCACCCCTAGAGGACTACTCAGTCCTAGCTAGATGTGTATAAGGGGCCTATGACCTCTAATCCCACCTAGGACCCTGAGACTGCCACTATTTGGGCTTAGAGCCCTATTGTTCTTGAGATGGTTCTATCTAGAATCCTATTGGGGTCACTACTGAGACTGTTGGCCCTTAAAGGACCCTACTATAGGTCCTTGATTCCCCTTCCAAGGGGGTCTCTGCTGACCTGATGACTAGGTAGAGTGGTTTTGGTTCTGAGACTGATCCCTAGAATCCTGTGTCCTGCCATGAATATCCTCAGCAACTAGTGCCCTCTCAACTACCTCTCTAAAGATGGTAGGGAATGCTAGTCTAACTAGGCCTTGATGAGATACATTAAGACTCTTGATGAAGTGATGCATACATAGCTTCTCATCCTTCATGTAGTCAACATAAGGAAGAAGCTCAAGGAATATACTCTCATACTACATCATAGTATGGCCCCTCTACTGGAGATCATGAAACTCCTCTATCTGTTGTTGTCTAAAATGATTTGAAAGGTATCTCTCTTTAAACCTTCTAAGGAAAGTCTCCCAAGTGAGTGTATCTATAATCACGCTGCGCATGGCCTCCTCCTCCTGCCACCAAGTAGAGGCTCCCTCTCGAAGGAGGTAAATGGAAAGTCTCACCTTTACATTACTCCCATAGGAACATAATCCAAAGCATCACTGTAAGCTCAATAACCATGCCTCTACTCTAGCTCCATCAGTAGCTCCCAAAAATAAAGGAGGCTGGAGTCGTAGTAACTCTCTAATCTATTCTCCCATATCACGGGTCTCTCTATCAACTGCATGAGTCCCGAAGTCTCATGGGTTCTCTAACTGGTGTACTGACTCAGCCTCATGGTCTGTCTGACCCTCAATCTATCTAGGTGGCAAAATCCTAGTCCGCTTCCTACTAACTGTCCTATGGCCCTCTGAGGATTGCTTCTTTGTTTGCTACACAGTTGGTGGTAACCTTTTTTGTATGATACCTACAAGGTTTTGCAAGGAAGCTAAGATGTCCTTATTCAAATTAGGAGGTGGCTCGGGTGGGGGAATTTGAGATTTCCTAGGAACCTCTTCCTCCTACTCCCTATCCATATGTACTGAAGGGGTACGCCTACGCCCTCATCCATGCCTATGACCATTGCGCATGATGACATGCATCCTACATAATAGTGAAAAGTTATAAGTGAAACGTGAAGGGTTTGAGGTCCTAGTGTTGAAAATTGTGCTTTGATACCAAATGTCATGCCCAAAATAAGGATCCAATAGTGAACTTGAGTGCACCAAAAATAAGTGATCTTCATTTTTCTTTTTTATGGGGCTTTCCTAGAGAAGTGGTTGCTATAAGAAATAATATAAATTCCAATATTCCAATGGAGTATAAATATCAGGGTTTGACTTTAAAGACATGCCTCTTGAAAGTGGTATATTATAAATTTGAGCTAAGTCTCTAAGAAATTTATACCTTAGAGAAGGGAAGGTGAAGAGTGGGATATCCTTTCTTCCCAATTGTTTGTTAGTTTTCCATTTCATCTATATATCTAGGCCTCAATATGCCCTTCTCATATAGAGGATACCCCTAGCTGAGCTACTAAAGCCTATATTTGAAATTTTTGGCCATGGTTTATTATGTGTGCAAGAATTGATAATCCCACTCAAATAGGATTGCTGAGTCTTGACATGTTTTATGTGTTTGAGTGTTCAAATATCTTTCCTCGCTTGAAATAAAAAGGGGACAAAAAGCCAAATTGATTCATAGGTAATGTGTTTTCATTTCATTTCTTGAATGTATGCTTTCACATGTAACCAAATTTTAAATCATAAAAACTAAAATAACCAAGTTAAAAAAAAATTGCATTTATGGACCTAGAAGCATTTACATTCTACTTGTTCTATGTATGCATTGAAATCAAGTCATTTTTTAAGTCAAAATCTCTTTTCAAAAACTCAAAACCATTTCTAAATTGAAAATTCTTGTAAAACTGCACTTTTGACAAATAGATTTTCTCTCCTAGTAAATTCCTTTGCACTTTTGATAAAAATTAGTGTGCTTTAGGAAAAATTCCCAACACTTTTTGTTAAGTATCAATCTTTCAAAAACTTGCAAATTAAACATGAAACTCAAAGCTTCTTATTATTGAAAATTCCATATTATCAAAACTTAAATAGAAACCTAAACTCTAAATTTTTTTACAAAAGTGAACCAAAATAGCATATCTTAATAATTTTTCAAGAAAAAGATTAGGATTTAAGTAGCTTTCCATATCATTGCTCAAATTCATCAGATTTAAAGTTGGATATTCTCCCTTTTGCTTTATTTTTTGGTCATTTCTCTTTTTCCTTGGTCTTGCAAGTCTATTCCAACTTGATAAGTTATCTTTTATCTTTGATGAAAATATTGGATTTTGATTTTTTTCTACTCTTGAGTTGGTGTACATCTCTTTTATCTTTGTCTTTATCACTTTGGAGATATAGCTTAACTTTGATCAATTTTAGCTTTAAATCAACAAGTATCTTTTATCAAAATCAAACTATCCAACCTTGTTTAAAATATTGCATCCTTATATGAAAGAAAAAAGATCACGACATAAGAAAAACATGGAAGCAATTCAAGGAGAATTCAATAATGGAAAATATTCACAAACACCTCCTAAAGAACACTCCCAAAAACTTCCAACTTCACATGTTGAATACACAACTTCGTGGAATCCTCCTTTGAACAAGCTAAACAACAAGGGCCAACATTGAAAGATGTAAGAGAATTTGAGAAAGATCCTAAGGGCTTAAAAGAGTTGGAAATGGTCCTTAATTTAAATCCTAATTACTATTTTATATTTCTATCTCAAAGTGGTAACTTTTGATTTTGATGAGTACACTATCATATATCAACCAAAACCATATTCATCCCTTCCCATGACATCCTACATTCCTCTATAGACCTTTCTATCACATAAAATCCTTCATAAGTGATCCAAGTAGCTTCCCACCTTTCATCCAAGTCCATATCATAACAAACAACATCTCACATTGTTTCCACATGCCAAAAAGTCAACCAATGGCCTCTCACACCTCAAATTACCAATAAAGTTAAGAAATGGTTTCTCGTGTCTTAAATTATAAACAAATTCAACCAATGGAAACTCATGCCTATGCTTACCAAGATTACATTTCACCTACTTAATCTCTTGGCTCCACTTACATCACACAAATTCAACTACCTTTTTCCAATTAAAACCTTAGCTCATTTACATTAATGCTGACATGTGGCTCGGCATCCCAAATACATAACTTGCAATGAGAGGTGACATATATGAAAATGAGACATACTAAGAAGAGTTATACACTTGAAGGTAGGTGTCCTTATCCCTTTGATAGATCTATACCAATGATACTTTTCCCCCATACTTTTGACATCCATAAATTTGACAAATATAAAGTAAAAAGGGGATCCTCATGAGCATTTAAGAGATTTTTATCTAGCTTGCAAGGAGGTAGCTTACAATGATACTTATCTCATGTGCCTTTTTCCATGAAGCCTAGGTGGACAACCTCTTGAGTGTTTTTCACATTTATCCCATGAGATCAAATCCCTTTCATGATTTGATAGAAAAATGTATTTCACACTTTTGTTATAAGATTGAACATGAATTTTCTACAAATTAACTCCTCATCACAAAATAAATAAATTAAGAAACATTGCTTCTTTCTTGCAATGATGTAGAAACCTATCAAGTAAATGTTCTTATCACCTTCTTGAGAAATAATTTGTGAGCATATTTATTTTAAATAATTTTGAATAGTTGCCAAAATTTAACATTGGTAGGGACATTGGATTGTTAGATCATTTCAATCCTATACAAATCATGCTTGAAATTAGGAGGTGGAAGGAGTAATGATGAAAAAACTACTAGTGAATCTGCTCAATTATTTTGGTCTCTTGGAACATCTTCAATTGAAAAGTCACCAAAATATTGTTTTTCATCCCATACTATATTTTTTAATGCTTTAATTTATTATTTTTCATGATGAATGCCTTCCTTTCTTGTTTAACTATGATTTCAACATCTCCAACAACTTTAAGCTTTTTGATTCCTTTTTATTTAGCAATTTCTATCCCCAACAACAAAGCCTCATATTGACCAGTGTTGCTTGTCTTTTTGAACTCTAGTTTGTATGATGAAGGAAGTTTCTCTCCATTCAGTGACAGCAACACAAATCTAGTGCCTAAGACAAAATCTAAACAACTACCATCAAATTATTAAGTCCACAATTTTGATGAGATGTTTGGGCCCATGAAACTTTCAATATGTTTTCCCTCTAAGATAATCATATAGTTTCCAAAAGATTACTTTTCATACAATATTTAATATTGAGGATCATTAATATGCAGTGAATTTTGGTTTCACTTCAGGTTCTAAATACAATTTCTTATTTCTAAGTGGGATCAAAGCATGATACTAGTCATTTTGAATCTCTCCTGCTAAATCCTTGCAAAACTTCTACTCAATAACATGTCATAGCTAGTAGGAATAATTGCCACCAGAATAGTTAAGTCTCTTTTTTAGATGGTCAATAAGAGATACGTTTGAGTCATTGATTTGTCCAATCAAAGGGACTTATTTTGAATCCATATAATGACACTTCCAAAAGTCTTTGTCAAAGACAAACCTATGGTCTTTAATATTGTTATAGGCATCACATTATTTGAAGCCCCAAACTCTATAATGTAATTTCTTGGCCTATGACCATTAATATACACAGACATAAAAAAAGGATTTGGTTTGAGATTAGGCATAGTATAGGTATGGTCTTTGGTGTTATATGATAAACTAGAGGATGACATTTCAAAATTGACCATTTGTTCATGAACCAAGTTAACTTTAACATGCTCAAATTTTACAAGTTTTACAAATCAATAAATCTTATTGGGATTTAGCTTTAGGTACTCATCAGATGAAATATGGATTTTAATTTTTTTGAAAAATTATACTATATCAAAAGGATTGGAAAACTTCCCAAAAACCCAAGAATCTATACTTTTGTGTACAACATCTAAAGATTTTTCAAAACTAGGAGATGATGTATTATTCTTAGAGGAGTAACCGAATTTTGGAATTTGGTGTACCTTTAGAAATAGTTTTTTTTCTCCTTGAGTGAGCACCAAATAAGAAGTATCATCAAGCATAGTGTATATATATCCCCCTCTTTCATAAATAGACTCGTACTTGAGAAAGTTGATTGAAAAGTTGTCATAATTTTTAGGTACATTTTCTTCATTCACAACTTCTTCAACCCCCTCCCTTATATCATCCATTCATGTATATTTTTCCATCTCTAAACAAGTAAGTCTATCATGATTAATAGTTAGATGGATGTTATACATGTTTCCTCTCCCTGTGCTAGGTGGTGTTGGATTACCAAGAATACTGAGAGGGCGGGTGAATCAGTGTTCCAAGATTCAATTTAGAATCAATCTTTTGAAAACAACTTAACCGATAGATCAGTTAACATAAAATGTTGTTAACCATAAATATTATAATCATTATGATTTAGATCAACAGGAAAATCACAACACCTACAAAGGTAATATGACAATATTTTGCATATGTTGAAAACCCTCATAGGGATGAAAAAAACTCGTAAAATGCCTCTTTGGATTAATCAAATTGTTTATTGTTTATAGAGCCTCACTAGTTGAATTATCTCATTGATAAATGAATGTGCCTCATTGGAAAGTAAGAATACCTCACTAGCAATCAAGAGTTACTCACTACCAAACAATATTACAACATGAAATCAAATAGATAGGGTATGATCTCTATTTCAATATTAATCACTTTTCTGAATATCCCATTCACCTTGAGATTCAAAAATCAAACAATCCCAAAATTTATACAACATAACAGCTTAGCATATCATGAAGTACACACTTTATGCTTACATACAAATACTATATGCAAATAACATTGTATAATGCTTGACAAAATGAAAAACCCCTGAATGAAAAATATAGATCTATGCAAGATCTATCGAATATATCATAGATAAACCAAATTGAACAATGCAGGATAACCCACAATGAATCAATCCAAATTTAGACAATAAAAACCCTCTCTCTGAATAATTTCCTTTAAGATTTATACATTCATCTTCTCTAAAAAACCAAACCCCTTTAATATCAAATAAAACCCTTTAAGAAATGATCACACAAAACCATATTTCTAATAGACCTCAATGACTAAAACCTAACTAATAGAACAAATTATTTGCACTTGAAATTAAAACTTTCTATCATATCAAATCTTCAATAAAATTTATACAAAAAACTGATTCAAGATTATCACTGCCCTTTAGTAACCAAATAACCTGATAGTAAACTATGGTAAAGAAAAAATGTCACCCAAAAAAATAGATATCATATTCGAATCAACACCTTACAACTACCACAATCTACAAGCAACCACCAATCACCATGTTCTTTATTTGCAACTCTTTCCAAGTTCATAAAAACTGCCAAAGAAAACCACAAATGATGTTGTCATAGTCGTATGCACCCTAACAAGTCTCAACTAGGGTTTTAAGACCAAGCAAGAAAGGAACAACATAAATTATTTTGAAACAATATGACCTCAAAAACCTAAGTCATAACATCAAATTTTCCTTTGAAATATCTTCATAATACCAAGAACACAAGAAGTGTATTTTGATAGGATTCAATGCCTTTTACAAATAATGTCTTCAAAATAAACCTTTCAAACTATGTGACATTCTCACAACACCGACCACATAATGGAGTGCATTTTTTATGTGATTTTTACTCATGCCCAAGGTAATGATTAATGTCCAAGATAATGATAACATCCAAATTCAATGAATTTATGGATATCATAGAAACTCAAGATCATCATTCTTTTATCCTTGTATTCACTTATCATTTGATAAATTAGCCTTGTATACATCAAGCCATTAACATATTTATTTACCTTGTGTATAATAAATGATAAATGTCTTATTAGTGAAAATATAATAAGACATAAATCCTTATTAGGAACACGAGTACATAAAGTGTCAATATTTTAAGATCACAAGGATATAATGTATCAAATGTAACAATGTAATAATAGGATAGTGAACAACATAATATTTCAAGCATATATAAAGCATCCATCCTATAACTTGCAAGTGAATATCTAAATATGCACCAAATTGTATACTATTTACATCATGTATACCTAAATGTCAACATTGATCAATGTGTAGCATTGTCATATGTATTCAAGGAATTAGCATAAAAAATAACATCAATTCCTTGTCAACAAGAAATTAACTAAAATGTAATGATCAATAATGATCAAGATGTATCAGCATCAAGAACAAGAAACATTGATGGTGTGAGTGGAAATGATACCAACATCAATAAAAATATGAGACAATACCAATATTAATCATAGAAAAAGAAATGTATCACTATGTGTCATTGTTAATCAAGTACACATGTTCGAATGCATCACTATAAGTGAATATACCTATTGTTCCAAATGAACAAAACTATCAAATTGAACCAATAGCATCAACATGTATGAATGAATAATGCCATCAACCTGAACCAAATCAACTTGAACCAGTACACAACCAAAAGTCAATATATCCAATGTAGCAATGTACCACACAATCCTTGATATTATCACAATCTGTTAGCACAACCTATTATCACAACTTGTTAATCATAATTTGATGTATACCATAGTGTTATCACAACCTATTAATCATTATTTGATGTATACCAAAGTGTCTTTTGGCAGCAAGGACACCAAATAAGGGTAAAAAGTGACACTTCAATGGCCAATCTTTGTTGCATAGGTATAGTGCCTCTCATGTTTATATGTTTCATTGCTTTATTTTAGTCTGAGTTAGACTTGGTATATGCTATATTATGTGATTGTGTGTATATTATTCTTTTGACATTGACATTCATGTGATGTATTTATTAATAATTATATTCTTTTGATCATGTTGATATCATTGTTGATGTTGATAGTAGGTTAAAATTGTAGTTTCAATGATAATAATATATGCATGATGACTCCACAATGACATTATGGTATCTAATGATGTTTGGCTTATATTACAAGGATACTTTGATTATAGTAGGTTTGATGTGGTTACGTGATGATGCATTAATGAGGTTATATTAATTTAACAAGATATTATGTTATTGACCATTTTATTTTGTTATATGGATTGGGGAAGATTTATATATATGTACTTCAATTATTTTATACATGCAAAAGTACCCATAATACATTTTGAGTGATGCAAGTACTAAGCATCGACTCCACCTAGTTCCACAGATATGAGTGTGCTTATAACCTTGATGATGGTTATAAGAGATAACCCATTGACCATTCATATTAGCCAACCCAACCATCATTTATAATTTGGATGATACTCATAAATTGCAATGTTTACACCTCCAGCTAGTTACCCTCATGCATAATTATGAAAGAACGATAACAAGTGTTTGTGCATAGTCAGGTGTTTGTGAAATTGTTACTATCAAGTTATTTTTATTAATGATGTTTAAATTATTATAGTGGCAATTTAATATTTAACTGTCTTATGTGTATTTGATGTAATGAGAATTAAATGATTTAATATTTCAGGTCTTTTAGAAATTATTTTATTTTGGGGGTTTTTAAATTGGTATTATCTTATCTTATTCTCTTTCAAAGAGTCAGTTTTAAAATAGAGCTCATTCTTTCAACACTTAATCATTTTTGTATCTTTTTCTCTCAAAAACCCTTGATGTTGAAATTGATCATAGGCGAGATTGGGAAATCATTTGGAGAGATTTTTATGGGTATTGGCTTTAAGGATTTTCTTGGGTGAATTCTACTGACTATCTGGATTTCTTCCTCACTTGGTGTGTGTGGAATTATTTTCAAATTTGGAGATTTCATCAAGTTTGAGGTAGGAATCTTGATTTATTCCTTGTTTCTCATTTGATCTATGAATTGATAATGGTTTGTAGTGTGATTTAGAGAATTTTCCCCATTTGTAAAATTTGTGTTTGATGCATTTTAGAATTTTACATATTAAAATTTAAAAATATGGGTTTGTATGGGGATATAATGCCCAACTTTATATGAATATGTGAAATGTGGATTTGAATACAGTTTTGAGGTGTTGTGTAGTGGGGATCCAATAGGTTTTCTTTGGTTTTTCATTTATTGAGTTTGAATTTTTGAACTTTTTGGAGGTTTATCGATGGTGGATGGCCTCCATGACTACTTTTTTTGTCAAGTTTGGTATATAATGGAAAGTGAATTTGGATTATTTAAATATTATATTATAATGTGGATTATTGGTATCATGTAGGGAAATTTTATTATGGGATTATTTTGGATATCTTCTCTTGTTATTCTGACCAATTGAGTGTGCCATGTTTATGGCTAAAAATGGCTTTGTGTAAATGAGATAATGGAAGTTATTGAGATATTTTGCATTTGATTTCTTTGCATGAGCCTAGGGTTGGGTCCTAGTGTGAACCTAGGGAGTGGTTGCCAACTTGTACTTGACTCATAAGTGGTACACTGGTGATCACATTCAGGGAGTCTCTTAATCAAGTGAAAACATAATAAAAAAAGATGAATACTTAATAAGACAATTGGTGCCTCAATCATTCCTTGAGCACTATCATGAGGCTAAGGATGCATTGGGAAGACATGTCTGCACATGATGATGTCAAATTTTGGTTGGAGTGGTATGCCCCCACATGTGATACTAGATCTTGTAAGATCTTCATTGTTGTTTGTAAGAAATAATACTTGGTTCCATATAGTGCATCCTCTCAAACACTTACAATGATGCTCCCTCCACTACACTCTAGAATCTAATGCCTTGTATAGACTTGAGTAGAGATCCATTATGAAATGGTAATGTATTGTCTTCTCTTATTAGTGATGTTTTCCTTGCTTTCTTTGTATACTTTGTGTCTTGTGTGTTTTTAAGCCTTCCATCCCCCCCCTTGTGTATTTTTTGTGATTGTACAAGTCGTGTGATCATCTTGTGGGGTAGAGCTATAGGTACCACATTGTTGGGTGGCATTGCAAACTACTATTGGGGACTGATGGACTTGGTTTGAGATTGACCTTAAAGAGATTCTTCACCTTCTCTTCTCATGTTCTTTCTTATCTTCTCATTCTTGTAAGTTGTGAGAAAAATATATTTAAACAGGCATTGTAAACATTGATGATATGTATATTGAATCCTCCAAGTAGAGCATGATGTAGCTATAACATAATGGATTAGAAGATGATATTTTTAGGTGACCCAATATTGGAATTAGGCACAAATCCTGCATTCTTATTATATAATAGGAAAAGGGAAGTAATGCAAAGGGGTAGATTAATCATTTTCAAACTTGCACACTCAGAAGGAAGATGTCCCAATAGGCTCAAGTAGGACCCAAACGCTGAATGGGAAAATAATCCTTCACTAAAAATGTGTAAATTCTAAAATGAAATGAGGAAAGTGAAAATAATAATGCAATAGAGGAAGCTAAATATGCAAATATAGATAGATCTTGAAATTACAAACTAATAACTAACTGCTAGAAACTAGAAATGAGCTGAATCGGGGTCTAAACTATTGTATTGGTCTATGATTTCAAATTGGGATGAAGTTGTAGGGTAAAAATTGTTTCAGATGTTCTATACCAAGGTACATAATGTTTCACACATTTTGTACCTGGGTACATAATGTTTCACACATTTTTTACCTGGGTACATAAAGTTTCACACATTTTTTACTTGGGTACATAATGTTTCACACATTCTGCACTTGGTACATTTGACTGAAATTTGTAGGGTCTCTCCGACTATTCTTGATCTTCCTAAATTTTTTTTGATAAATTTGTAACCTATTCGAACATAGAAAAAAATAGGAAAAAGGTTGGGTAAAAGGGGCTTGTCTTGGTCAAACCCCTATTTAGGAATCAATCTTAAAAATGAATTGAAATTGCAAAAGGAAATGTAATTAAAAAGGTAAATATTTTATTCACCTTGCATAAACCCTCACAAAAAATATAGAAATCACTCATATTCATGAAGATTCTTCGACCTTTCTTGAATTTAAGGTTTTAAACTTGGAATGTAGAAAGGAATCAAGGATGTCATTACAAATGCATGGATCTATCAATGTCAATCCTAGATCTTCAATGTAGATATGCTTGATAATCACTTGCAATGAAGGAATACAACTTATGGATGGAAGGAAGGATCTTCTTGCTTTATTGTGAAATCCTCTACTTGGCCTTAATGGGAGAGAAGCTTGCTACAATATAGAATATTGCCTTCAATTGTTCATGGATTCTTGAATAAAGACTAAATCTTGGATGCTTATTTTCAAATCTTGAATTCACCTTGAATGCTTGGATTCTTTTGAAATCTTGATCATAGTTGTGGTTACCAAAATAAGGAGAGATAAGGTGTTTATATACCTCATCCTATATTTCAGGATTAACAAATAAGTCAGTCTAATCATGGGATCTAATTTCCTACTAAAACCCTGACAAAGACTTCGGGTCAAATTTCAATCAAAACAAGTGGGAACATGATGTCTAAAACATTATGTACCTAGGAAAATCAACCCAAATTTGAGTTGGGTGTCGGGATGATAGGTTCAATGCAAGAAAAGAAGAATCAAGTTTCTAAGATCAAGCATAATGGACATCAAATCTCGAAATAACAAAAAATGGGGCCTAATAAAGCATCTAATTATGGGTGCTAAGTTTCTTAGGATGATACATTGAGCCCCTAATTTAGTGGGAGTATGAGAGAAACTCATGCTTACAGTAAAGTAGATCAATGCATAAGAATAATAATATCAAGGTCAATGAAACAAAGAAACATCAAGCCCTCGAGTGAGTTAAGTCTTAATCAAATCTAAAACCAAGATAAGAGAGAGATGACCACTAGCCTATCAAGGTATTGCCTTACTATGGATCATGTAAAGAGAAATCCTTGTTGCAAAAGATGAAATTGATAGTCTAGAAAGTTGTGTTATGTTAGTCAACCCATCAAAACAAAGCCATGGATCAAGCCTTAAGACAATAATTGTCTTCATTAAGGGATCCTGAAAAGGAAAAGGAAAGCTTTGTATCCAAAGGGATCTAGGAAAGGAGGATTAGTCTAAGAGAAAAGGAAGTTTGGTTATAAGGAAAGCATTGTATCCAAAGGGATCTAGGAAAGGAGGATCATTCTAAGAATCCACTGATTAATGCATAGGGGCATGATAATGTAAATATGAACACAAGGAAAGAATTGCCTCCTTAGTCATCTATCAAAAGAGATTGCATTGAATTATTTTGTGTGTGCACAAATGTGAAACAAGAAGTGAAGTGTTTACACCCATGTTAAAGCAATTCCAAACACCTTAACTAGAGCAATGACTTTAATGGATCATACATACACCCACAAGGGACATTTCCACTATGTGATGCCCCTAAGAAATGACACACTAAGAGAGATGAACACATGACAAAAGAGAACATGAAAGGGATCCAATAACTCATGGATCAATCTGATCATATGATAACTCATGCATATTATAATTATATCCAAAATGAATTGTCATCATTTGTCCAAAGGTAGTAGAACTAAAAGAAAAATGAAAGAATAACACGTAAGATATACAAAGAAGAGTATTTTTAGGCCAACATCATAGAGACCAAAAAAATAGGTAGCTACTATTTTGCATCATCCCCAATTAGACAACAAAGAGGAACATTTACAAATAATAGAACATGCACAACATAACATGTAATGACATATATAAGAAATAAGATATAAATAGAGGAATGCCACAATAGGTCGATTCATTTATCACCTCATGCCAATGAAGCAACAAGGGTCATCTAAATAAAAAATGTAACAAGAAACACATCATGGGGGAAGCACATTACAATAGGAAGACACAAATGATCTTTTGTACAAGAGTAGCTAATCAAGCATATCACATGCCCACATATCGCTCTATAGTATTTAGCGAAGGCATGAAATACACAAGAGGAGAAACACCTAGCATGGTAGATGGAATAATAGCCAGTTCCAAACAAGGGCCATGCTATAAGGATGAGTCACTTTGTTTGTCACTAGGATCAAGAGATAATTATTTTGAAATTCTAATTGGTAAATCATGATTAACATCAATAAGATCATACACATCATCAAAATCACTAGCATGAACATTATCATTTGCATTGGAAATATTGAAATCATCATCATCAAGAGTATCTTCTTCATCCAAATTAATTTTAATAGAATCTAATATATGAATAGAATTATCATGTTTGTTCAATTTCATCTTTACAACTTAACTTCCTCTCTTAGGCTATGCATAGGTTGGTCAAAGAGAATCAAGGCATTGGTAAGTATCTTGAGGGAGGAAAGGTTTTGGGAAGCATGCTCATGAGCTGTAGCATGATATTTGTAGTTGTAGTCATGAGCACAATGGATACATTTGGTTTTGCTTAAGATTTGACTTGATTTAGGATCAATCAACATCAGGCCCTTTTCTTCTTTAGGGGGGAGAATAGAAGGAACAACACGAGGTTGAGATATATCATCCACATAATGTTTATAGGATAGAGGAGGTGGAACAAAAGCATAAATAGGAGGTGTGGGAGGTGTAAGAAGAATTCCAAGTTTAGGGAAGGGAGATAGAAAAATATAAAGATCAATAAGCTCACAAATCTTATGGATTTTGAATTTCTGATAGGATAGGAAAATATTATCTTTACAAGGTTGGATTGGTTGAGGCATGGAAAGCCAAAAAAAGGTCAAGGTCAAATTTCCCTTGATGTGCTAAAGGATGATAGAGACAATTATTAATTATGATGATTTCTCCACCATGGAGAAATTTCAAAAACTTATGGATAGGAGAGACTACAACTTTCATGGAGCCAAGGAAGACCAAGTCTAACTTGAAAGTGATCAGAAGTTGGGATGAAAACAAAGGTGACATCTAGGGTTTTACCACCAACTTCTATGGGAAAAGTTAAAAAACCATGGGTAGGATAAGTGAAACCATTGAAAGGTTTGATCATCACATTGGATTTGTCATAGAAATATCACTACAATTGTCTAGTGTAAAGACATTATTTAGTTATAACATTCACCGTGCAAGTAGGATCTATAAGGATGCCATGAGTATAAAGAGGAGCATTAGGTACTTTAATAATATCTTTAGGATCAAAAGTAATAAAAATCTCAAGTTCAGGTTCAGGTTAAGGTTTGATTTCAAACTGATCAATAAGGTTTCAATGACATTGTTGGATTTAGTACATTCAACATCATAGTCAACAACATGGGTTGAGGAAGAAGGTAAAGACTGAGTAGACTCAATGGTATTGGTCAAATGAGAAGGTAAATGATTGGTATATATTTGTAAATTTTGATTGGAAGGTGCAATAGATTTATTTCATTGATCATTAACACCCTCAACAAATATAGTATTAGAATTAATGAGGTCTTGAATTAAAAATTTCAAATAGAAACACTTCTTAGTATTATGGCTAGGTTGATGATGGTATTTACAAAAATATTTATGATCAAAAGATTTAGACAGAGGTTTGGATGTTTAAATTGGTTTAGTGGGAGGAAGTATTAAAATATTAGCATCAATCAATTTCAACATTACATTATGAAAATATTCAAAAAGAGGTGTAAAATTATGAGAAGGTCTAAAAACATATGACAAAGGAGCCACACCTTTGGATGCTATTACTGCTTTCTCATCAATATTGTTTGACGAATTGTTGATCTTGATGAAGACCTTAGGTTTTTAAAGATTTTGAAAGGACTAGGATGCAACATCACTCTTATCAATTGGAGCCATTGGAGTGGTGATCTCAAATTGACTCACTTGAAGATGATAATTATGAAGTACTACACACAATTGAGTGAGTGAAGAGAATTCAAAAAGAAATATCTTATCTCTAACATCTTTTTGTAAATTAGTAATGAAAATATGTTAAACATTAATATCAGGCATACTATAAGAAATCTGAGCATGCAAATGCTTAAATCTACCAATGATAGTCACTTTTTCTTTTAACACCTTGTTTACAATGCATCAAATCATTCAAAGAAATCTTAGGACTGATGTTATTTTCAAACTATTGGATGAAAGCATTACCAATTTTTTGAAAGGAGTCAATTGAATAAGGAGGCAAAGAACAATACCATTGCAAGGCTTTATCTCAAAAGGTTATAGTAAACAATTTAGCCATGAGCCTATGATCATGAGAGAAATCACTACACAATATTTGAAAGGTTATAACATGACTCAAAGGATCACCTTTACCATTGTAAGTGATGTAGTCAAAGATGGAGGATCCAATGAAGGATTGTCTGAGCTTGTAGCCAAACCACAACACAACAAAATTCAACAACAATAACACCTGATCTGATATAAAACTAGAATCTTTATTCATAAATTCACTGATTACATGCAATGTGCTAGGTTGTAAGGCCTTCCCGGTTACGGCCAATTACAAAGCAAGTAACAGTCTACAAGATCTCGCAGGATCCAAGTCTTTCCACAATTTCACCACTCAGCTAGTCCAGGTCTGTAACATGGTAGGACACTGGTAGGAGTCCTAGAAAAGATCTAAACTTGTACTCACAACTTCCAAGCAATCTTCATGATGCCTAAGCTCGCAAGATACTAACTCATACCTCCTTCATACTCCTCCTCTTCCTAAAAAACTACCCAAGCATCCTATAAATACTCATCCAAGCCACAAGTCAGCTAGATGAAACAATTAACTCCTATGAACAATTATTAAATGCAAAAACATCTGTCGGCTCTCAAATAGCCTTACAAATAAAATCTCCAAGATGGCCCCAATGGTCATCAGATCCACATAGAAGAATGCAACACGCCAGATCTAGGTCCTCTCATGCGCAACGGTCAATCCATAACTTGAGGAATGCGACCCAAATTAAATGCACCAGTCGGCTGAGCAAGAACACCAGTTGGTAAGATCGATTACCAAGCAGTAGAGAAATGACTGAGTGCCAGTGAACCGACCATGCCAAACATCATCAAGCAACACTGTTATTACCGAGTGCCAAGAATAATTGACACCTTCAGTTACCGAGCATCCTTAAGAGACTGAGCAACCCAGTTAACACTAAAATTGAGCAACCAACTCCAAAACTGAGCAATTACTCTACCAAACCATGATCAAAAATAACAATCTACCTTCAAAGACAAACATATTTTTGGTTGATATAGGATTTCCAAGAATCCTAGGATGCTCCTGCATCAGACACCCCAGGTTAAGAAGATTTTCTCATCAGGAAATTAGGAACACCTTAAGGGAATCATAACAGGTATGCCATATCTATTCTTAACCCATATCTCCTCTTGTCCTTCATCCCAAGTTGTCTTCACTTCATTCATTTCCCCTTGTAGCAAGTTCTTCTACTTTCCACTTTTCTTATCCTTCCGATCAGCAACCGACTCTGACCACTACTGATCACATCAGTGCCTCGGTAAGGTTCACTCTCTCCAGACTCTTTAATCAACTCAGTATCATCCTCATCTCTCCATGTCACAAATGTCATCATCTATTATGCTATCTCGACCAGAAATACCATCTGCTTCTTAATCTCAACAAACTCCTCAGATATATCATTCTCCTTCTCTTTCAAACTAGGCTTTGTAGGAATAGGTTCATCCATCCTCTGCTCCTGAGGTTTCTCATAAGGACAACAACTAATAACTCCACATCCCTTAGCCCCTATCTCCTATAAAGGTAATTGTTTATGTCTAGATCCTTCATGCCTAACCACATAGGTGTTAGCACGACCATCAAACAAAACATTTATATCAAATTGCCAAGGTCTATCGAGCAATAGATGACAATCATCCATAGGCAATATATCACATAATATCTCATCATGATAAGATCCAATCTAAAAATTAACTAAGCATTGTTCTTCAATCCTAACCTTAGACACATCTTGTATCCAACTAATTTGATAAGGATTAGGATGTTTCTTTCTTTCCAAATTCAACTTACTAACCATCTCTTCTGAAACAAAGTTCTCAGAACTGCCACCATCAACTATAATATTACATACCTTTTCCTTGCACTTAAATCTAGTTCTAAATAAATTTCTTCTTTGAACTAGTTCTTGGAAACATGTAGCCAATCTCCTAGTGATCAGAAATTCACCCTTCTCTGCAACATTCACAATGTCTTCCTCAGCAGTCAGTGCAACTCTTTTCTTAGGACAATGAAAACTTCTGTGACCTACTTCACCACAGTTATAACAAGTACCAGTGAACTCATTCTTCCACCTTCCTCTCTATCTAGTATTGAAATTCTTAGTGACATTTCCACTACCAGATCCCACATCGGTAATCTTAGGATTCTCTACTACATTACTTTCAACAACTATTTCACTAGTCTTACCACCTCGATTCCTATTGTTTTGTCTTCCTTCAAACTTCTTATCCAACTTCTCTTCAATCTTCAATGCCATCTGATAAGAATCTCCTATTGTTGTCATTTGAATAGTAAGTAACTCTTCCTGAATACTAGGTCTCAAACCATAGACATACCTAGCAACCTTCTCTTTATTAGCTTCAGAATGACCAGTCCTAATCAGGATTCTGTAAAACTCCTCGGTATACTCCTGCACTGATTTGTTAGTCTGCTTCAAGGCTTGCATCTTCTTAAACATGTCCAATTCATAATCCACCAGAATGAATTTCTTCTTCAACTTGTCAACCATTCAGTTCCATTTAGTGATCTTTTCCTTTCCTCTCCTACTTCTTTCCAACTAAACTTCCCCCCACCAAATATTTGCATGACCCCTCAGCTTAGTCTTTGCAAACCTAACCCTATTAGGATCTTCTATTTCTTCATACTCAAAGTACTCATTAATCTATTCAATCAACTTTTCTAGCCTAAGGCTTCCAGAAAATGCAAAAACTTCAATCTTAGGTCTTTTCCCAATTGTAGACATAGCTTTTAGAATTCTATTTTCTTCAGGATCTCTAGCTTCTTCTACAGCTTCTTCAAAACAATATTCTTCCTTAGATTCATCATCACTACCTTCCTTCGGTGTAGTCTTCTTCTTTCTCAATTCCTCTTGCAGATCTTGCACTTGTTTTTGCAAAGCCCTAAAATCATCAAGACTGAATTCTCCAGTAGCTTCTTCCTATGAGATCTCACAATTTCTCCTCAGAGGCATCTTCAAATCAGGATCCAGATTCAAACATACAAGATCCACTCGGCTCCAACAAGGACAAATAGGAACAAACTTTGCTCTAATGCCACCTGATGCAGTCAAAGATGGAGGATCCAATGAAGGACTATCTGACCTTGTATCCAAACCACAACACAATGAAATTCAACAACAATAACACCAGATCTAATATAAAATTGGAATCTTTATTCATAAATTTACTGATTACATGCAATGTGCTAAGTTGTAAGGCCTTCTCGGTTACAACAAATTACAAAGAAAGTAACAGTCTATAAGATCTCACAGGATCCAAGCCTTTCCACAATTTCACCACTCAGCTAGTCCAAGTTTGCAACACGGTAGGACACTGGTAGGAGTCCTAGGAAAGATCTAAATTTGTACTCACAACTTCCAAGCAATCTTACTAATGCTAAGCTCGCAAGCTACTAACTCATACCTCCTTCATACTCCTCTTCCTAAACAACTACCCAACCATCCTATAAGTACTCATCCAAGCCACAAGTCGGCTGGATGAAAAAATTAACTCCTACGAACAATTATTAAATGCAAAAACATCTGTCAGCTCTCAAATAGCCTTACACATAAAATCTCCAAGATGGCCCCAATGGTCATCAAATCTGCATAGAAGAATGCAACACACCAGATCTAGGTCCTCTCATGCCCAACGGTCAATCCATAACTTGAGGAACGTGGCCCAAATTAAATGCACCAGTCGGCCAAGCAATAACACCAGTTGTCAAGACTAATTACTGAGCAACAAAGAAATAATCGAGCACCAGTGAATTGACCACGCCAAGCATCACCGAGAAATGATGTTATCGTCGAGTGCTAGGAATAACCAACACCTTCAATTACCGAGCATCCTTAAGAGATTGAGCAACCAACTCCAAAACTAAGAAAGTACTCCACCAAACCATGATCAAAACTAACAATCTACCTTCAAAGACAAACATATTTTTGGTTGATACAAGATTGCCAAGAATCCTAGGATGCTCCTGCATCAGTAAGTCTCTAAATGAGGAATTTTCATTTATTGAGGGATAACAACACAAATGATGTCTAAGGACAAAGTACTAGTGTGTGTGTGAATTTTGTACCTAATCTGGAGACACAACACCTCAGTAAAACATTAGAGGTTAGTTGAAATTGAAATCGCGCAATAATTGAAACTAAACTAACCAGATGATTTACTGCCTTCTAGTAGATGCGAGTATATATTCTTAGATTAGATCGAGATCAGTGACCTTGATGACACCTAAATGAAGGATTTGAATGCAAAATCTAGATATGAAATGAATGCAATTAATCTATTTTTTTGGTTTTTCTATGCTATAATATGATAAAAACTTGATATGAATCTATGCTAACAATGATATGGAAAACTGATATGCAAACTAAGCTAAGAAATGATATGAAAACTATGCAATAACAAATGAAAATCTCACAATAACACGAATTCTCAAGATTGATTCTTCAACCTTCAATTCGACAGCGTGAGTGTGCAATTCGTGGATTGATTGATTGATAATGAAGAGTTGAAGCCTTAATTTATAGAAATCTAGGGCTTTGGAGGTGCATGAAAGAAAAGCCATAAATCACTCAAATAACTCAGGTTGATTTTTGAGTTATTTTTAAATAAAGGATATTTAACTCACAAAAAGATGCAAAAGCAGAGTTCAACTCAAAATAGAGTTTAAATTTAATTGATAATTGATAGTTGTCTGCTTTTCTTGAATGTGCATGTTTTATTATGAATTAATTTAATAATAAAGTGATTTATTTCCAACTTAACTGATTTTGAAAAATAAAACAATTGATTTATGGGTTAATCAATCATTTTTCAAACTTTTATTCAAAAACAATATTATTAAAAATTGACAACTTGCTTTAATTAATTAAGAATTTAATCAATTATTCATAGGATTTTGGATTTATTGTCAAAATTAAATAATACAATTTAGGAATAAATAGAATTAAATTCAATTAAATAATTAAGTGGCAGAATTAAATCTAATTAATTAAATATTGAGAATATTCAATTAATCAAACTTTAGGATAAATAGGATTTATCACCAAATAATCATTAAATTAAAGATAATTATGATAATTAGGAATATTGCTAGGAATATTCCTCGATGCAGAATTTATGATAATCAATTAGGATTCAATGATGTTCAGATGTGCCTTAGGTTAGGACTTTGATGTCAATTTTGTTTGATGTGTCGATGTAAGAGGTTAATGAACCTATAGCCCATTTTTGGGGTATTACATTTTGCCCCTCTTTGAATTGTTGTGCAAAGTGCAGTGGTTCAAAGACAGTCTGTGTTTGATAAAGAATCTGATATTTGAAATTGATATTGATATGAGACAGAAGCTGATTGAAAGATTTGATATGAAGATAATAGGTCCTGAATGACCAAAGATAATGTTAACTATAACAGTAATGAACTGATGATTGCAAAAAAGTGTCAAAATGCCTGATTCCAAACCTTATGATTGCGAAGAAGTGAGTGACCAATTCCAGACCTGATTGTCCTTATATTGAATCACATTGGTATCACATCCGAACCCTTTAGTTTCTGAAGAACCAAGGAAATAACACAATTGAACTGATAGTTGCAAAAACTGATATAATTTACATGATTAAGAGAATACCAGATTTGATATGGATCTCAATGAATCTGATATGCCCCGAGTGATGATTGATTTTCCTCAAGCGATGAGGTCTTTTGATGAATCAACAACTAGATGTGGTTGTTGTCTTGATTACTGAGGAAAGATATGATTCCAGAATTTAGATTACAGACTTTGAATGATGTGCAATACCATGCCCCCTTCGGGATTAAAATTGAAATCTGACAAGAAAAGTCAGTGTTGATATGGTTTAGAAACATGTTAATTGATTTGAGAAGTAGTTAAACACGTTTGAGAACGCATTCTGCATCGTTTGGAGGTCCTGGAGACCAAGTTTGACTAGGTGAAACCATGAGTTGACCATAGTTGACCAAGTTGAAATTTTGATAGTTTGATGGAAGATAATCAGTTAAGTTGAATTCTAGATTTTTGTGATGATTAAAGGTCGATTATGTAAGCAGTAGACCGTCCTGTGTCTAAAAATTTTAAATCATGATTTTGACAGGGGTGCAATTTTCATGAAAAATAGAGCACTTTTGAAAATTAGGTCAAAAGCTATATAAAGGTCGGAAGGGTCATTTTCAATTCATTTCAACCTTTTGACTTTGAAAAACTTTGTGAAGCCCTCTGAGAAAAATGGCAGATAGAGCAGTGGAACCAAAGGTACCTATGAGTTCGCACTGATTTGAGTGCAACCGAAGACACCAGAGACCCCGACAATATGGACATTCGGTAGGTGGACCTCTGTGCCTTGTTAAAATGTCAATTTTTCCATGTTTTATAGGATTTTAGAAATTTTCATATGTCTTTTCCATTTTTGAATTTTGCGTGCATGAAAACTTGTACGACTCCCCAGCGGGACTCGTACGACTTTTCAAGAGTAGTTAGATTATCATCTAATAAGCCCCCATGATTTGTGTCAGAGGGACCCATGAGTCGTATGACATTCTATTGGGTCCCTCATAACTCGTACGAGGAGGAATACATTGTCATGCTACTATGGTTTGTCGTTTGGTATGGTGCGGAAAGTTGTACAACTTTTCATGCCAGTCTGAACTATCATATGGAAAACAATGAGCTCAAAACTCAGTATTAGGTCCAATTTTTGACTTTTCTGATTCCTTAGCCTGATTGCTGACTTGTTAACCTACCTTCTAAAATACTGAACTGCCCCATTTTTATCCTTGTAACCTGTTTGGTGACCCAATTACTGATAGGATTCCTTTTTTTTGTGCTATGTAGGTCGTATATCCAGATGTACATGTTCAGATCTCTCATCCCGCTACTTAGAGATTATGTGTCTCCTTGCCAGATCCTATGAGAGTTCACCTTGCTGCTTGTGGTTTCGAGCACTTGATACATTTACCCGAGATTAGGGTAAATCATGGGCTTTTGACTACATTGATTGAGAGGTTTCACTCAGAGACCCAGACTTTCCATTTATCGATGGGGGAGCTGACTGTTACTCCTGAGGATGTGTACCAGATACTGTAGATTCCATTTCATGCTGCTAGGAGACTAGAGTATGTGAGTTTGGGGAACTCAGGTGTGTTAGCTTTTAGACGTCTCTTCGGAGATGATACCCAGATGATGGCCTCCATTTCCTAGGAGACCTTGGTATAGAGATATGGACAAACACACCGATTATAGTGTATTATTGCCGGTATGATTGGTGGCATCATTATGTCTAACCATCAACAGAACAGTCTTCTGATGGGCTGGGCCCCTATGGTAGCACAGTTGATGGCCACTCCCGCTGAGTTAGCATGGGGTCAGTGTTTATTAGCACATATGTTCTCCGAGATGCACAAGGTGGTGTATTAGGAGAGAAAATCTTTTGCCGCAGGAGCTCTTGCTCTACAGATATGGGCGTGGGAGCATATCCCCATGTTGAGACTTGTTTGTACTTCTTAGAGGCAGCCTTAGGAGCCTGTCATATATAGATATGCCAGATATGTTATACAGGGATATATGGGCCATGTAGAGTACTGGAGGCAATGCCTCGATGATATGACATTTGTTCACTGGAGACCATATGTAGACATTGAGCCTTGGCCTACTGCTCGAGAGTAGTTTAGTTATTTCTTCCAGAGCCATGTATTTATTGGGAGGTCCTCCTCCACCATAGAGAGATTTTTGATTACTAGGGTCTGGCGGCAGTATGGAGGTATTTAGGATGCCCTAGAGGATTACGTGACATATGCACGGATAGGGTGTGAGATTGGACTTGGATGGACCTAGAGGCTTTCATATGCTTTGTGTTCATAGGAGTATAATGTCATTGTCGACAGGGACTGGGAGTATAGACCAGATGTACTGGATGCTAGTGTTACTGACGGATTCATCTCATGGCTCGTTGATCACCCCATTCATAGATTCTTTGATCCTACTGAGCTGATACCCTCCATGGAGGAGGTGATGGATGTGACTGGTGCTCTGATGGGATAGGGTCCCAGACCTACACAGGCTCCTATGGTACACCCAACACCTTTGAGATCTAGAGCGATGGCTCCACCATAGAGACCATCAGGACAGATGAGGGCCCCTCATCCCACTAGTTCCACAGTAGGTAGATCTTCTGGTTCTCATAGACAGACTAGAGAAGAGGGTGGCACATTAGGTGGAGTTGGTGCTGCAGATGAGGTACTTACAGCTGAGCAGGTGGTGGGTGGTGGTATGGAATTTACCGAGGGGGATATTGGTTTTGATTTAGGTGTAGAGGTCAGACATCACAAGGCACAGAGAGCAGAGACTACAAAGCAGGTGGCCCCTGATACTGATATGCTAGATGTTGATCTAGTTATTCCTCCTACCCCATAGGAGACCATTACACATCTCAGAGTTCAGGTCAGGGACCTAAAGATACACAATGCTAGGTGGGAGGAGAGATTCATAGAGGCTGATAGATAGTGCACTGCACTTACTAGAGAGGTACAGTGTTTATAGGCAGAGGCGATTCATCAGACCTTGAGATCTACATATTATGTTTTTGCTTATTATACTACAGTTCCTTCAGTGTAGAGAGTCCCTACCTACTCATAGTTCATGATGGCATCAGAGGGAGCTAGGGCCCCGAGAGCAGAGCCAGTGCCTGATGCACCACCTCCACCTCCACCAGATGCAGAGGATCATGTTGATAGCTGATTGATCTGTGATATGTTCTGACATTTTTGATCAGTTGATTTTGATATACTGTACTCTTTGTGATCATTGATATACCATACTGATTCTAATAGCTCAACTGAGCTTATTCTTTTGTATACTGTGCCAGTAGTGCACCCCTGATTAGTTCAAGATTTTTGATATATTTGAGATCGATATTCTAGTTGTGACTTCATATGTACTTGTCATTTTTTTGATTTGTGATGATATCATGTGATGCTTATGCTATGGATAGAGTAGAATGTATGTATGGATATATGCAATGCAATGATTTCTTTCATATGTATGGATGTTATGCAAATTTATTTGATTATGAAAATATGTATGTATGATTTATGCTTATGCACATGGATGAATTGTAATGCAACAAATGATTATGATATGTAGATGCAACGATACACATGATATGTTTTGTAGGTATTGATGAAGACAAGTACTTAGTCTTATGTCAAAAAGGATGTGTAACCCAGGATAGTAACTACTTGCGATTCGATTGAAGGGACCTTCAAGTTAGGTTTTAGCTCTCATTAGATTTGAAGAGATATTTGAAGAATTGTTTAAAATTTGAAGTTCGTTGAGTCATTGTGAGATCATGCAAACATGCAAAATGCAAAGAGACATGCAAAATGAAATGCAACCTAAGACCTAGGATCTAGTCACTGATCATGTGTCAGTTCTTCTCATCATTGAATTTTTAGGTAACCAGATAAATCAATACAATGCCCACTAGTTATGAAACCATAGACATATGAATATCGATTTGTATGCACAGGAATCAATACAAGACCCACTGATTAGGCAACCATGGACATATGAATATTGATTTTATTTTCGGAATGTCGGATTAGATATAAGCACCAAGGCATAAACACCAGGATGACCTGAATATCATGTCCATTTTGATATAGCAATTTGTATAAGCACCAAAACATAAATGTCATGATGACCAAAATACGCCTTGCATTACAAACACATCAAGCAGTCAAGAGATCATTCTAAATCCAATGTGAATTACCCGTAGTGACCCTTTATTGTTCACATCCTTAGGTAAGATCGTGTTTCACAATAGGAGAAAGAACTCACTAAAAAAGACAATAGTTAGATCAAACTTCCTTTAATTTTTTGGGTATCAATGGTCGAGGTACGCATGGCCATCCAATTCGAGATAGAGGCTCTTACAGTCAGACACCATTTCAATCCAGAATTTCCAAAGTTGTTAGATTTTCACATACAAGTGAAAAACAAAGAAAAGATTATGCCCCCTAGTCATCACTCTCTAAATCTTGTAAAGGACATCATCAAAGAGCTCGTGGGAACAAAATATGCAAAAATATCAATGTGAATCAGCAGGCATACAAGGAGATAAAGCATAGATTGTTTTCAGTTTTCAGTTTTCAGTTTGATGTTGATGCAAAATCCTTCCTGGAGACGAGACTGATTGACTGACTCAAATGAAGCTTCAAAGGACTCTAACTGGATATGATATGCCTAAGATACATTGGAGGCCATAGGATATGACTTTGATTGCCCCCAAGTTTGAACATTGATAGGATACAGGCGCTTGAGCCGATTAGTGTACAAACTGACTTATTGAAAAATGGAAATGTAGAAATAGACCAGGAGATATGTACAAACTAAAGCAAGACTGAAAGCTAGGAAAGACCAAGATTGTGCTGATAGATGGAGCATTTTGAAACAAGTGGCACCTATTTGCCAGGTTTTCACCATCTTGGCAGAGATTCTATTTTTGCTACCAAGGCGCCTGTTTCCAGATTTTCACCAAGGCACTTTTTTCTTTTTCTCATTTTTTTGTATTTTGTATTTTTTTACTTTTTTTGTACTTTTGATATTTTTCTAATTTTTTTGTACTTTTGATATTTTTTACTTTTTTTGTGAATCATCAAGGTGCCTATTGCTAGGTTTTCACCAAGATGTTCATTTTTTCAGGACTTTTTCTGATTTTTTTGATTTTTTTTTTCAGGACATTTTACCATAGACTGAATGCCTTAGGCATAGAATTTCTTCAGATGGAGAATGTTGATTGGTTCTCGGAGCTATTCTCCTTCAGTCATTGAGATTTGATAGGCACTAGAGCCAAAAGTAGCAGTGATTACAAAGGGACCTAGCCAGTTGGGTTTGAACTTCCCCTTGGGTTCTCGATGTGATTGATTTTTAGGATTCTCTCTCGAGACTAGATCACCAACCTAAAATTCTCCGTGTCTAACTTTCTTGTTGTAGCCTCTAGACATTCTTTTCTGATACACTCTGAGATGATCATACACTGCTTGTCTGCACTCATCTAGTAGTTCAAGTTCTTGCAACCTAGACACTCTGTAGTCATCATCAGTTACTAGACCATGCATTCTGATTCTTAGTGATGGGATTTCAACCTCAATAGGCAGTACCGCTTCAGACCCATAAACTAAAGTGAAAGGTGTAGCCCCAATAGGTGTTCTGATACTTGTTTTGTAGGCTCAGTGAGCTAGATTGATCATGAGATGCCAGTCTCTTCCTATTTTATTAACTGTACGATGCAAAATTTTCAATAGATTCTTGTTAGAAGCCTCGGCTTGTCCATTCCCTTGAGGATAGTAGATAGATGACCAATGTTGTGTGATCTTGAATTTGGCACATAGATCATCTAGGTCTTTTTTCTTGAATTTTCCACCATTATCTGTGATTATGGAATGAGGTATCCCATATCTGCATATGGTATAGTTCAATATGAACATAGATATTTGCTTGTCGGTTGCTTGTGTCAAAGGGACTGCTTCTACCCATTTTGTAAAATAATCTGTAGCTATGATTATATGGGTGTGTCCATTAGAAGAATGAGAATTTATAGCTCCTTGTGTGTGAGTGATTTACACCTTCATGAAATAACAAGATTTAAAAGATAATTACACTATTCAAAGCAAACTAATCTAAATAATGCACAATTAATCTAAATATCTCATGTATCTCTAAAATAAAGTGGTAAATGAGGCTCTCAGCTATGATCCTCACTAGTGACACTCTAAAGATGAGAATTAAGCTATATGATATGCAAATTTAGATCTATTCTATCAAATTCTAGCTCTATTTGATGAACAATCTACTATGATCAAAGCAATTTAAGCTAATTAGCAATGAAAAATGATAAGTGAGTGATGTGGATGCAAATTGCAAGAGCTTTGCTGCAATTCAAAGATATGGAGTGGATGATTTATGCTTCTAAATGCCTTCAATATATAAGATTTTCCCAAGGGTAGGGGGTAGAGTGAGATAACCATGGTTATGCTTGGGTAAGGTCAATTGGCTTTTCTTTGTCCATAAATGGGGGGACAATCATTTAAATAGTTTCAAAAGGCTGGACCATTTCGACAAAAGTGAGTGATTTGTGTCCATTTTGTCTCCTTTTTGCTTTGTTGAAGGAAATTAGTATTTATTAATTAATTAAAGTAATTAAATTTAGTCATGAAGGGTAAGATGTTCATTTTGATTTTTGCTTTCAACAACTATGTCATTAATTGAATTTAATCAATTTCGTAGTGTTTTTCCCCTTTTCAAGCTTTATTTAATCATTTAATCATTTAATTGAATTTTCCTTTGATTTGAATTGCCTTTGTTCCATTTATTGATTTTTCGTGCTATTTTGATGATTTGTTGCACCTTTTTATTGATTTAAGCCTTTGACCAATTTTCCATGTCTACAAATGCCCCTCTTTGGATCGATGTGCGAAGAACACCAATTCAAAGATTCCCTTAGTCTGATGATCTGATTCTGTTAGGTCCTGATTCTGATATGCCTTTGATCATTCTGATTGATGTACTTCCTGATGATGATGATGTGCCTCTGATGATGGTGCTGATATGATTCTGATGCCTCTAATATGATATGGGTCCTGGTTTGATGATAGGTCCTGGGTTTACTGATAAAGGTCCTGGGTTCATTGATTGTTGATATGTTGATAGGTTTGATATTATAGCAGATTTGATATTGATTTTTCTCCTGATATGATACTGATTTGCCTCCTGATATGAAATTGATATGATATGATAACTTGATATGATATGATATGATATGATAACTTGATATGATAACTTGATATGATATCTTGATATGATATGATATGATAACTTGATATGATATGATATGATATGATATGCCCCATTGATAAATGTTTCTGATGTGATGCCAATTTGATACTCTGATGCCCCCTCAAAAATAAAACATATTGATTCCTTGATTTGATAAATTTTGATTAGTTGGAATATGTTTTAATTTTTGATACCGTTTTAAAGAAATATGCAAGTTTGATTTATGCCACCGGCTAATGAAGATGTCATATAATAGGTCCAAAGTGCATTTTTAAGTCTTTATTAGGGCCAATTTCACCTTAAATAGGGTAAAACCCCTCATTTTACTATTCATTTTCACCTTTCCCTTTTGAGAAATTTAGCTCTGATTTTAGCCCTTTTTACACGATGGTGGTCCCACATCGCGAGCATCGGTTTGAGAGAGCACACCGGTTCGGTCGGAGAGCGAACGATGGTCCTCCGGTATGTCATTCAAATTTTCCTCGTGTTTCTAAAATTACATTTATGACTTCATTTAATGCGTTTGAAAATTTTAATTCTATTTTTTAGAAAAGAAATGTCGCTTCCGTGCAATGTAATCACGCCTGAAAAAATTAAATTTGGCCTCTTGAAAATTCAGTACCACCTTCCGTAGCTCTATTTACGCCTATAGAAAATATTTTATCACGTGCTAAAAATTTGGTATCACTTAGGGTTTAAACATTTTAATTGATTGTCGCATGAAAAAACCCTAGATAATAAAATGTCACCTGAGGTAAATATTATATCGCGTTTGTCAAATTAAGTCACGCGGATGATTAAAATCACGCGTATGACAAATTAGATGTCACCTCTAGCAAAAGAAATTACGCCTGAAAGAAAAGTTGCGTAAGTGAAATTTTTTTTACGTTGCTTGAGACTTTGTTATGACGTCTAATTGCTCGATTGCGTCAACCTGATTGATATCGATCACGTCAATGAATTTGATCGAATGTTCAGTTAGGGTGTTCCCCTTGTTTGATTTCAACAATGAATTAGGACATTGGTAACTATGATATCAAAGGATAAGGTAAATCAATCTTCATCACGAATGATAGGTCATGGGTCTAATCTTCCATTCATTTTATTCTCAAATGCTTAGAGACATAAAACTAGGATCATCCTTCCTCAATGTTTAGAGTTAGGATTGGTAGGTCTGATAGGTATATTTAAATTGATGACTATGATTGAGTGTTTGATTTCCTGATATTAGGTTACTCATGTGATTCCATTGTTTTGATTAAACAGGAGGATGTCCCTGTTCTGTACCTCCAGACCGTACCACATTGGGTGATGGAGCTGAGAGAGCAGTTGACTGATGCCAAGAGGTGAGTGATTAGGTGATGTGGTTTGTTATGTGTATTAGAGCTTCCTCAGTTCCAGATGAATCGAGGTTTGATTACCACTGTCACAGAGCATTGGCACTCTGAGACAAACACTTTTTGGTTGCCACAGGGAGAGATGACTATTACTCCTGAGGATGTGTATAGGTTACTGCGGATCTCGACACATGGGGAGATAGCATATTATGATGTAGTATATGATGGGACTTATTGTCGGTGAGTATTTGGAGATCCTTCTATTGGTGATGATTGCATCCTATGGCCTCAATTTGCTTCATTTCTTGTTTTACTAGTGATGTTAGGTGCTATCATTGGTGGCGTGTTACTACCTGATCGTCGGGGTCATGGGTTTTCAGTGGGTTGGGGTAGGATTATCAAGGACTTGCTTCATCAGCCTCGATGATTTGATTGGGGATCTTGTGTGCTTGCACAACTATACCATGATCTTCATGATGTGGTTTATAGGAGATCAACTGATTTATTTGCTGGGATTCATATTTTGCAGCTTTGGATATGGGAGCACTTACCAGTTAGTCATCTGATATCAGAGCGAGACTGACCTTTAGGATATCCTTTTGCGTGGCAGTACATTGGGATGGTGACACAACATCACTTGGGACATTTGGAGTATTGGCGGTGTCAGATTGATGATATGGATGAGGTCTATTGGAGACCATATGTCGATGTTGAGGATTGGAGAGAGGATGGCTTGGAGTTACCGTACATTTTTTCTCCTCGATGGATGATCAGCAGGATCAATTCTATCCTTGAGAGATTTTTGGCAGGTAGAGTGCTACGACAGTTTGGGTGGATTCAGCCTATGCCTCAGGGATCTGCAGTTTATGCTCATTCTAGTGTAGAGAGGGCTACTTGGGGACACATGCCTTCATATGATGATGCTATTAAGTAGATATCGCAGCTTGGTTTTATGGACTGGGATATGAGATTACATATTAGAGATGCCGAGGTTACTCAGGAGTATCTAGATTGGTTGATGGAGCATCCTCTGCCTCGATTTATAGACCTTGCAGAGCCAGTGCTTGGGAGAGATGATGATGGTGATGGTGTCGGTGGTGGGAGGAGACACAGAGGTAGACCACGAGGTAGGGTGGTGATTAGACTTAGAGGATGAGTGAGAGATATACAGATACAGGCACCACCTCCTCCTCCTTCTCATCCTATAGTAGCACAGAGACAGAGGGTAGATCGTCAGGACCATGTGAGGGCCGCTAGGCAAGATTCAGTGTCAGGAAAGGATACGAGAGTGGGATTACCGCAGGCTACCGTGGATGGTCAGGATACAGGTGCACAGCAGATGCCAGCAGCTTTTTCCCATGATCAGGGGAAGGCTCCTATAGATATAGGTGATCCTCAGAGCACCTATAAGGTTGGTGAGAGTTCTAGTACTAGCCAGCTGCGAGCAGATGTGGGAGCGTTATGGACAGAGGTATCATAGATGTCTTCGATGATTCAACAGTTAGTATCAAGTCTAGCTCCATTGGTTCCTCTTCTTTTTGCTATGGTTGGTCAGACGCCTCTTCAGCCGCCTCAGCAGCCTCCATCACAGCCTCCTCCACAGCCTCCTCCAGGACCTCCTCCTAGTGGTGACAAGAGTTGAGCTATGAGTGCTCTTGTTGATCAATTGTGTACTGATGTTGAGATACTTGATGTTGTATCATATTCTTGTGACCTTGGTGTTATCCTTCCAGTTGTACTTTGATACTTGCTTTGACATTGATGCCCCTGTTGATGGGAAATTATAGAGTTGCTTTATGATATCATTGTTATACTAGATGCGTTGAGTTTTGAGTAGACGTGTGATATGAGGACATTTATGATCTTTCCTATTTTTTTTACTTGATGATATATGAGATTACCTTTAGATGCTGCTATATGTGTGTATCTAATGCATTTGTTTTGAATGGATGTGTCTATGGATGCAATGTATCTTATGTATGATATAGATAGATGGATGCATTTCTTTCTTCATGTATGGGTGCAATTTTTTTATTTTTGTTATTTTCTCATGTATGCAATCTGTATCGCTGTCTAGATGTATGCACATGTAAATGGTTATTTCCTTCTTTTCCTCGATAGTATATCTATTTAATGATTAATGGTATGGAATGAATGCAAAAAGTATAATCTCATGTTTTTATTGTACAAAGATGATATTGAGGTGATGTTGTCCTTGCTGATTTGACCTTGTTTGATGATGTTATGTACCCCCTTTTTGATGCGAAATAAAACCCTTGGGAAAAAATGCATGTGCAATTATTCTAGCATGAGAATGCATTTTTAACCTTTCTATGAATGCAATTATCTTTTCTATGAATGCAGCTAAGTGTCACTAGTTTTTAGCACAGAAATGCCTTGAGGATATATTTTCATCATTGAGCATTTAGGACCGAAAAGTCAATACAATCACCACTACCCACTGACATGATGATATGAATATCGCTTTTTATTGCTCATATGGTAACCTCCGTTTTGCTTTCCCATCGGTCTCGTCGATACGACTATCACTGATTAAAAATAATCATAAGAGTACGAATATCGATTTTGTCAGATTCTATGTTGCAAGTGGATTTTGGCATTTAAATATGAAGAATCTAAATATCCAAGGTATCCGGTTGCGTAAATAAACAAAAGTTAACTCATTGTTTTATAAGATAATCCTCGATGGTTCTTTGATGACCATGTCTTTAGATGAATTCTCATAAGGCAATGAATCTTCCTCCAAACATTCACTTCATAGTCAAGAAAAATATCATGTCTCCATCATTGCCAATCTAGTCGAACATCATTGATTAGCTAAAAAGACTTGATACAAATTAAATTAATGGAAGTAAACAGATTTTTAACCAACTTTTCAAAAGAATCTATCTAGGTGTTTTGCATTGTTTTCTGATCCTCAAAGAATATTTCCAAGTGTTTTGATCATGGAATGATGTTTGATTTTTAATCCTGAATAATAAGTCAATTTAGGCTCAAGGATTTGTTGTGGTAGTCAACTTCTTGGTTAGTAATTAATGATATCAATCAAAGGTTTACAAAAATTTGATCTCTCTTATGAAAATGTTGATCTCTTTCTGCTTGTGACTGAATGTTGCTCGTTTGAATCCTTTTTGAGGTACCCACTTTTTGATCTATTTTATGCTGCCCCCAAGTGTTTGATGTATCAGTTTTGACAACTTTTGGGCAATGCAAAGGATGATGCTAAAAATGTTATTATGACTATGTACAAATGACGGATGCAATGAAGGTTTGGACAAATGGGATGATGAGATGCATTATGTACACATGTGATTAGGAAAGAAATGACTTAAGGAAACCAAAAGTGCTTGTTGCCAAGTTTTCACCTTTGGGTGCTTTTTTTTTTCTTTTTTTCTTTTTCTTTTTTTGTATTTTTTTTTTTTTGTATTTTTCCTTATCACCTTGGCGCCTATTGCTAGGTTTTCACCAAGAGATAGTTTTTCAAATGTTTTTGCTTTCTTCATGCTCAATTTTCCACTATTTTTGATCTTTGTTCTTTTCCAATGTTTTTGGATTTTCCATTTTCAAATATTTTTGTATTTTCAAGATCTCTTTTCAACTATGTACAATAATTATGATGCTCTCTCATCTGATACTCTTTATACTCTTTCATCTGCTTTAGGTGTAGAACCTCTTCAAATGAATGCTATTTATGGATTCTTGTAACTCTTCACCATTACAATCTGATAACTTATATGTTCCAGTTCCAAAGGATGACACTATCACAAATAGGCCTATCCAATTAGCTTCCCACTTTCCTTTTTTTTCCCTTTCAGCTTGATTCTTGGGATTTTCTCTTAATACCAAGTCTCCTACTTGAAAATTTCTTGGCTTGATGTGTTTGTTGTAATTGTGTGAAATCCTATTTTGATAAACTCTTAAATGCTCATAAGCTTGAGTCTGGTGTTCCTCTAACAATTCCAATTGTTGCAGTCTGGCAATCCTATAATCCTCATCAGTGATCAATCCTCTTAATGAAACCCTTAGAGATGGAATTTCAACTTCTAATGGTAGAACTACTTCGGTTCCATAAACTAAAGAGAATGGGGTGGCTCCTGTAGGTGTTCTGATACTAGTTCTGTAAGCCCATAGTGCGGGATTTATTTGCGCGTGCCAATCTCTTCTTGATTTGTTAACTAATCTTTTTAATATTTTGAGGATATTTTTGTTCGTTGCTTCAGCTTGTCCATTGCCTTGTGGATAATAAATGGATGACGAATGATGTGTAATGTGGAATGTCATGCAAAGTTCATCAATATCCTGATATTTGAATTGTTTCCCATTATCCGTGATAATGGCATGTGGAATAAGATAGCGGCAAATTATGTGGTTCAATATGAACATTGAAATTTGTTTGCCGGTTGCTGTTGTTAATGGAACTGCTTCCACCCATTTGGTGAAGTATTCTGTTGCTGTGATGATATACTTGTGTCCGTTTGAAGATGGAGGATGTATAATTCCAATCAAGTCAAAACCCCATTGATAAAAAGGCCATGGTGTAATGAATGGGTGTAATTCTTGAGCCGGTGCATGTATCATGTTACTGTGATATTGACATTTGCTGCATGTCTTCACAAATTGACAAGCATCCTTTTCTAATGTTGTCCAAAAGTACCCTAAATGAAGGATTTTCTTAGCTAGATTAAGACTGCTTGAGTGTGACCCGCAAATGCCTTTGTGGACCTCGCGTAAAGCTAACTTAGACTCTTCTTCCTCTAGACATCTAAGTAACGTCCCATCAAGACCCTTACGATACAATGTGTCTGAAAGGATTAGGTAGCGGCAGCTTGGCGTATGAAGTTACATTTTTGGGCACGAGTTTGGTCTACGGGGAGTACTTGGTCTTTAAGGTAAGTATAGATGGGTCCATACCAAGGAGAGTCATGTCCATGTAAAAGAGCAACAATTTGGGTGTCAGGAAGGTTGAATGCCGGTTTTACCAACTCTTCCACCAAGAACTCATACTTCTCATTTTGATCTGGTTTTTGTAATAAGGAAGCCAAGGTAGCCATGGCATCTGCTACTCTATTCTTTTCTCTTGGAATCTATTCAAATGTGATCAAAGCAAAGTACTTCTTCCATCCATCAATCAAGGTTTTATATTTCATCAATGTTATATCTTTGGTATTGTATTCATTATTAACCTGATTGATTATGAGTTGGGAATCCCCATACACTTGTAATTCTACAATATTCCATTCCAAAGCCATTTTGATGCCAATGACTAATGCCTCATATTCCGCTATGTTATTGGTGCATGAAAATAAGAGTTTATAGGACTTTGGAATGATGTACCCTTGAGGGGTAACTAATAATATACCTGCTCCAGAACCTCCTTGTGTATAAGATCCATCAAAATATAATTTCCATGTCTTTGCTTCTATGTTGACAATTGCTGCATCTGGAAATTCAATTTGAATGGTTTGTGTAGACTCCATTGGGTTATCTGCTAAGTGATCTGCTATCACTTGTCCTTTAATTTCTCTTCTATCAACATATTCAATGTCGAATTCACTTAGGATCATGACCCATTTTGCTATTCTACCTGTTAAGGCAGTTTTACTTAGCAAGTATTTGAGAGGATCAATCTTGGCAATTAATTTGATCTTATGCATCAACATATAATGTCTTAGTTTTTGAGATGCAAAGACCACTGCTAGACATGCTCTTTCCATGAATGAATAATTTAGTTCATATTTTATCAAGGTTCTACTAAGATAGTAGATTGCCCTTTCTTTTCCTTGCTCATCTTCTTGTGCCAACAATATGCCTAGAGACCTTTCTGTGGCTGATATGTATAACAACAGTTCTTTTCCCTTGATAGGTGACATAAGAATAGGTGGGTTTATCAAATAAGTCTTCAAAATAGCAAAGGCCTTATCACATTCTTCATCCCACATAAATGTAGTATCCTTGTGTAGCAATCTGGTGAAGGAGTGACACTTTTCTGCTAATTGAGATATAAATCTCCTTATTGATTGAATCTTTCCTTGTAGTGATCTCATTTGACTAATGTTTCTTGGAATCTCCATCTCTAGAATGGCTTGCACTTTTTCAGGATCAATTTCAATTCCTTTTGCTGACACTATATAACCCAATAGCTTGCCGGATTGGACACCAAAAGCACATTTCTTTGGGTTTAATCTAACTTTGAATTGTTCTAACCGAATGAATATTTTTCTTAGGATTTGTAAATGTTCTTCTCTATTGTGGGATTTGGCTAGAATGTCGTCCACATAATCTTCTAAGAAAGTGTGCATCATGTCGTGGAAAATAGTTGTCATGCCCCTTTGATATGTAACTCCAGCATTTTTAAGACCGAAGGGCATGACATTCCAACAAAAAGTACCCCAAGGGCAAGTAAATGCTGTCTTTTCTTGGTCTTCGGGAGCAATCTTTATTTGATTATAGCCACTAAATCCATCCATTAATGAGTACATTGCGTGACCTGCTGTCAAATCCACTATGGTATCAATGCTTGGCAATGGGAAGTCATCTTTGGGACATGCAAGGTTTAAATCTCTGAAATCCGTACACACACGGATAGATTTATCATGCTTAGTAACCGGCACAATGTTATAGATCCAATCAGCATATGCTATTGTTCTTATGAACCCCACCTTTAACAATTTTTCCAATTCTGCCTTGACTAGGAGAGCCACATGTGGGTGCATTTTCCTTAGTTTTTGTTTCACAGGTTTAACTCCGGGTCTAACATTCATATGGTGCATTATGAAATTAGGATCCAGTCCGGGCATATCAGCATATGACCATGCAAAATTTACTTGTTTTTCTTGGAAAAATTTGATAAAGTCCTCTCTTTCAAGAGATGTAAGTGATGTGGCCAAGTGTATGACCTTTGGATCTACTTCTGTACCAATGTTAACTTTTTCTGTTGGTTCTATAAGAATAGATAACCTTTCTTCTTCATGTTCAGGCAAAGTATCCAATCTCTCTTCTAATGGTGCCACAGTTGGGTTTTCACCAAAAGAAACGTCTTTTATTTTCATTGTTTTTGGTTCTAATGGTGCCACAGTTGGGTTTTCACCAATAGAACTTCTCATTTTTTTATTTTTTTGACTAAGAGATTGGACGCTTGCTGTTGTCATTATGTCTGCATTGAGTTCATTGGTGAAAGAGGGTTCAACCGCATTGAGGTATTGGTTTGTTGCTTGGTCATTTGGGAAGTAAAGTAAGTCATGTGGTTCGGTTTGATCCCAATCAATGAGGTCCGGGTGTATCAAAATTAAGGAATTATTGGGTAAGGTGTCATCAATAGGATTAATGGACATGACTTCGTTTGAGGGTTCATACATTGTATTGTTTAGATCTATGATGTGCGCTTCCTCAAGATGATCCATGGAAGCAGGGTCAAAGTCCCCTTTGCTTGAATCCTCGTCAACCTCTACGGGAAACAATGTGGGAAAAGCCACAAGTGGGTTAAAACTAACATTTGAATTTCCCTCCTCTGAAGGTGTCCAAAATGTTTCTATCCATGCTCCATTATTAGATGCTTGTTCTATATTAGGCCTTTGCATAGGAGGTTCTTCATTAATTGGAGCATCTTGTTTTGGGATTTTTGCATTAGTATGTATAGCAATGACTTCTTTATCTTGACATGACTCCTCTGATAAAGTATCCCATTCATAATCCTGAGAGTCATCACTATCTCCTTCAGATTCTAATGCATTTATTTGAGGATGAAAATCATGCATTGGACTTGAACTTTCTCCCTTGTATTGGAAACCTACTCCAGATTTTTCATGACTTGCCCTCAAAATAGGTTCAATAGGTTCTAATAACCCTCTATTTCTTTGGCCTAGGGGTCCTCTTCCTTTGTATCCCATCTTTTGCATAATATCAAATCCTTTCCCATATTGTTCGGTTTGTATATTGACATGCTGAATTCTTTCCATGGGAGTGTCTAAGGTATCATCTTCATCATGATAAAGCCATTGAAGGACTTCATCTTCTTCCTTATCCCATGTTTCTTTGCTATCTTCCCTCACAAAATAAGAATTATACTTATGTGGAAGATGTTCTTTTGAGGGTTTACCATGTGATTTGGGAGACATGGGCATGTCAAATAGAGAAACTGAATATTCTCCTACTCCTTTTGAACTAATCTTGCATTGTTTGTCAAATTTGTTCATCATCTCACTCATGTGTTGGTAATGATCTTCTTTAGCTTGTTCTTTTTCTTCTTTAGTACGTTTGTAGATCACTGTCTCCAATTTAGGTGCTAAATATGGACTTTCCATTACATTTGGACCCTCGTAGCTCACTTTTTCCTTGCCCTTAGTTGATGTAGTTGAGCTAGCTTGAAGAGGATTTTGTGTATCTTCATTGGTGATTCTTGGAATAACTCCTTCATGATCATGTGGAATGTATAATTCATGCAAGGGTTTGAGTGCATTACAATATTGGAATGGATTTGAGTCTCCTCCAACTATGATTTCTTCACCCATGTATGGGAACTTGATGCATTGGTGGTATGTGGATGGGACGGCTTGCATCTCATGAATCCATGGTCTTCCCAATAAGATGTTATAGGTTAATTTCACGTCCAACACTTGACACTTGGTTTCCTTCTTGACTGGTCCCACTTGGATAGGCAATACAATCATGCCTTTAGAAGCTCTTTCAGCTTCATCATAAGCTTTTATGGTGATTTTCTTTGTAGGGTCAATGCAAGACTCAGATAGACGTAAGGATTTTACAAGACTCAGTGTGCAGATGTTAAGACCAGCCCCTCCATCAATAAGGGCTCTTTTGACTCTATGCCTTTCAATCAAAACCTCTATATGTAATGGCAAATTTTGAGGATGAGTTATAGACATGTCGTCTTGATCAGAAAATGAAAGACAATGAGGAGCCACGAGATGTCCTACCATATTTTGAAACTTTTCTTCCCCTAAGGTAGTAGAAACATGTGTCTCTTCCAAAGCTTTTTCTAAAATCTCTTTATGATTTGGTGACAACTTCAATAACTCTAAGATTGAGATTTCTGCTGGAGTACGTTGCAATTGATCCACCAAACTATAAGGCCTTGCTGCTGTAGGAGGTTGTTTGACCACGATGTTGGATAGTGGGATATTGGTGTTTTGAGGGACTATCCCTTGTAAAGTCATTCTAGAATTCTGCCCTCTTGTAATGACATTTGTCACTTCCTTTTGAGGTTGTTCATTAATTATTATAGCATTAACAATAAGATCATATGATGGCGCAAAGTTGAGATTATTGGCACTTTGTTTCTTGCCATTTGATGACTCACCTTTATCATGTTTGTAAAAAGGTTGTTTGAAGGCCATATGATCTTCATTATTTTGGGGTCCATCAACGGTGATTATGTTATTATCTATCAAGTCTTGCACCACATTCTTTAATTGTAGACATTCATTTGTAGTGTGTCCCCGAATCCTATGATATTCATAATGATTCTTAGCATCCCACCAGCTCAGCTTATGGTCTGGTTCATAAGGCTTAATAGCAGGTAAGGTAATTACATTGTTAGCCATGAGAGCCTTTAATGCAGTTTCAAGTGATTCTCCCAAGGGTGTAAAGTGTCTTGAAGGAGTGGGCTTCAAATATTTATCATACTTGCTGTTTTGATCCTTGTTTCCTTGATTATTCTTGTTGGCATTGTTGTTATTGTTGGAAGGTGCATTATATGCTTGATTAGTATTATTCACTTGATTTGGTGTCTTTGTAAGGGCAAATGGAATCACCTTCAAGTTGCTGGATTCCACTACACCATCATTAACAATGCCTTTGTTGTTATTTTTTGCAGCATAACGGCTATTGTTATTATACCAACCTTTATTTTGATTGTTGTTATTGTTGGTATTGTTGTTGTTGGAGTTAGAGTTATTCTTATTTTCCTTGTACAATTTCAACTCTCCACTCTTAATCAACACTTCTTCCATTGTAATTCTATTATCAATCAAATCTTGGAAGGTTTTAGGACATTGCATCCTTAGTCTATAATTTAATTCGCTTCTTAAATCGTTAATAAAGATATCCATTTTTTCTTTTTCTAGTACACTTCTTGGATATCTAGCAAATGCAGTCCTCCATCTTTGCAAGAATGTGAGGAAGGCTTCTCCATCTTGCTGCTTCATGTTACATAACGTTATCATTGTGACCTCATGTTTGATGTTATAGGAGTAATGAGTCACAAATTTAGAAGCTAATTCTTCAAAGGATTTTATGCCGGATGGTAGTTTTGAAAACCAATCCATGGCCGTTCCTCCCAAGCTTCTTGGGAAGAGTCTTATTAAATAGGTTGTATAATGCATGAATTCAAGACTCAATGCACAAAACCCCTGAAGATGATCACGTGGGTCAGATGTTCCTTCATACCTATCATACTTAGGAAATGTAACATTAATGGGAAAAGGCACCATGACCAAACTCTTATCAAATGGAAAAGGACATAATGTTTCAATAGAGAAAGGCTTAGGAGCCCCGTTTTGTTTCAAACTGTCGATTTCCATTTGTAATGCCTTGAATTGTTCCCTTATTGCTTCCATAGGGTCTTCTATTTCCTTGGGCTTTAGTTGTTCTATGTCAAAATCTTTAGGTAGCTTTACCCCCATTTGTATCAAGTCCATGAAGTGTTTTTCTTTATCCATAAGCATGGTCTTTTTCATTAGTTCTATGAAATAAGGACATTGTCTTGCCTCTAACGCTCTTTCAATCGTGGCTTCTTCCACAGTTGGGGGTAGGTTTATATTATGAGTAGGAGGTAAGTTGTTGCCTTGTGAATTTGCTTCTTGGGAATTAGGATCTCTTCCTCCATTATTAGAATTTCCTTGATTGTTGTTAGGATCCATACCCCCATTCATGTTGTTTCCTTGGTTGTTAGGATCGATATTTCCTAGGGTGCCGCTAAACATCTTGTTAGTGTCCTTTGCTTTAGCAAGTTTTTCAATCACTCGTGAAGTAATGAAAGTGTCCTCTGAAAATGGGAGCTCTTCTCCTTTGTAGGTCCCGTTTGTTTGTAATGTTTTCTTTATAGAGAGTGATCTTGTAATAACAGGCATGAACAAACTTTAAGGGTATGTTGACTTCTTCTTTTGATAAGCTAGTTTTTGGAATAAAGTAAAGGTTTTTGATCAATTTTAAATGGTTTAAAATCTTAATGATGTTTTGATCAATAACTTTGGAATATCTTGTTTGAAAATATAAAAACAATCTCAACACACACATCAATTTGGTACCATATCCTTAGAATGCTCTAATGTGTGTATTTTTGAATGTTTTCACAGGTTGAAACACAAGAATAGCTTCCACGCAATCTACCTAGCACATAATTGGTTCGTAAACATGGCTCTAATAGGTAGTTTTTCTATTTTACCGTTATGTAGTAAGTTTTCTGTTCAAAATAGATCTTAGCCGTTCATCCCCCAAGTATGTTAAGGGGCTTCCCACACGCACTGAAGCACGATTTTGTGCAATCTGTTAAGAATACTAGAGGAAGTTTGAAAGAGCTAAAATCCTTTTATTGTGCACCCCATTAAGGATACACGCGTTTCATTTTATAGTGGGTCATATTCTCACGGCAAAAGCAAGTGTATCCCACTTTGGGCTATCCCTCTCACCGGCCCTTTTAAGGCAATCTCGGGAGGCGAGCCCACTAAGTTTTAAACATGTTCATTTGAAAGCATGAAAAGTGGATTTGGTAGAGCAAGTTTGGGAATTTGATTCACTCAAAGAGTGAAGAGCATATCCCTATTGCTTTTCCCTTATCCCAAACACTCACAATCAATTTGGTTCTTTTTCAACCCCGTGACAAAGGGGTTCTTAGAATTGAAATGTTTGTTCTTTTCCTTTTATGATTAAACTATGTTTTGAACTTTGAAAATGCCACAATTTAAGGGAAGTTTGCAAGCTTGATGAGAGAAATACCTCAAATGATGCTAGCAAAGGCTAGGCGCATTTATAAGTAGTAGATTTTCTCATTTTCTCTCCAAATCCTTCCCTTACCTTAATGAAACGTTCTCTCCACCAGCAAATTAGTCGGCACAAACAAACAAAGTGAGGAGAAACCAAAATCAACGCTTAGAATGCTACAATTTCGATTATGCTTTTTATGCTTTCTTTTTCTTCAAAATTTGCAAAATTTTTACAAACTTAGGGACTAAACTCCCAATTTAATGATACGTATTTCTGTTTGTAAGCATCTACAATAGCAATGTATTTAGCATATAACTCTACATCCTTTTCTAAGTCATTGTTGAGAACAAAGGTAGTGTGTACCCGGTTTTCCTTTCTTATCCTCTTAGTGATCAATTTCTCCTCTAAGTTATGCCTTCTCTTTGGTTTTTGAACTTTCTTATGACAGACCATACTCCTAAGACAAAAAAAAATGCACGTGAAGTCAGAATACAGTCATTATTTTAACATTTTTGATAAAATATCAAAAGTACAGCCACGTGACATTGTCCAGACTGTACGTGAGATTTAATTTAACAAAGACGTGGTTACTTTAACCGCGAGCATCACCTTGAGGGGCTCAAGCGAGATTAAAATAACCAAGTGCAATATCAAATTTTACCTACGCGTGAAATCTTTACCAGACGCGACAACAGTCATTATTTTGATAAAATATAAAAGTGCAGCCAGGCGACATTGTCTACACTGCACGCGAGATCTAATTTGGCAAAGACGTGATTACTTTAACTACAAGCGTCACCATAAGGGGCTCAAGCGAGATTAAAATAACCAAGTGCGATATCAAATTTTATCTACGCATGAAATCTTTACCAGACGCGACAAAATGATGCAGTAAAAGCAATATCTAATTTATCAAAGGCGACATTTAAAATGAAGAACGTGAGAAATTAAATCGATAAGGCAAAGTACTCCCTTCACACCAGACGTAAAATGATTCCTCGGTTATGGCTTTTTAAGTCTGATCAAGCGACATTTAAATGACCAAAGGCATCAATCCTTTATCCAAGACGCAATAGTTTAATTTTTGACCGCGTGATTTCTTTCGCCAAAAGCGTGATTCTGCAGGCTAAAATGCGTAAGAGTTCAGACTGTAGGTGATATTTTGATTTCCATCCGCAACATTTTTTTTCTTTAGGCATGACTTCTTTACTGGCAGACGTGATTTCTTTTCTGTAACCTGCAAACAGTAAGCAAATTCATGCAATTCTAGCCTAAATTTTGCAAATAACATGGAAATAATGATGAATTTGAGGCCTAGGGCCCCATGGTGGGTGCCATTTGTGTGTGAGTGATTTACACCTTGATGCAGGAGCATCTTGCATCACAAAATAAAAAGGGGCATGATATAAAAAATAGAGAAGAGAGCAAGTGTTGAAAAAAAAAAAAAAAAAAAAAAGAGAAAGAAAAAAAAAGAGAGAAAAAAAAAAAGAAAAAAAGAAAAAAAGAAAAAAAGAGAAAAAGAAAAAGAAAAGAAAAAGTTATTTCATTTACCAAGGTGCATAGGTGGGAAAGAAAAATAAAAAAAATAAAATAAAAATCATTTCATTTATCGAGGTGTGTAGGTGGCATTTTAGAAATTTGTAGAAAGTTCTTGCATTTAATATTTGTAGCTAGGTAGTTACAACTTTCTATTTTCTTATTGGCCCACAAAGGCAATGTAATTTTGTAATTGGCCCACATGGTGGTGCTAAATATTAATTGGGTGGATATTTAATATTTGTATCAAGGTAGTTGCATCTATCTTTTATCCCACATTGGTTGTGTTGTAATATCTTGGGTGAGAAATGCCTATATAAAGAAGGCATAGGAGCATTCATAAGCAAGCTCTTGGAGTTCAAGCTCTCTCATTGAAAAGCTCTCAAGTTATAGAATCTTATATTGGAGAAGAAGCTCTCAAGTTGTAAGCTCTTGGATTGTAAGCTTTGAGGATGTAAGATCTCTCAAGTTGTAGTTATTTTCAAGTATTAATATATGTTTTGTAAAGTATTTTATCTTCTCTTTATCTCCATGTTGTTATGTTTTTAGTTATGAGTTGGTAAGGGTGGTGTGGCCCTTCATCAGACCTTCATGAAATAACAAGATTTAAAAGACAATTACACTATTCAAAGCAAACTAATCTAAATAATGCACAATTAATCTAAATATCTCATGGATCTCTAAAATAAAGTGGTAAATGAGGCTCTCAGCTATGATCCTCACTAGTGACACTCTAAAGATGAGAATTAAGCTATATGATATGCAAATTTAGATCTATTCTATCAAATTCTAGCTCTATTTGATGAACAATCTACTATGATCAAAGTAATTTAAGCTAATTAGCAATGAAAAATGATAAGTGAGTGATGTGGATGCAAATTGCAAGAGCTTTGCTGCAATTCAAAGATATGGAGTGGATGATTTATGCTTCTAAATGCCTTCAATATATAAGATTTTCCCAAGGGCAGGGGGTAGAGTGAGATAACCATGGTTATGCTTGGGTAAGGTCAATTGGCTTTTCTTTGTCCATAAATAGGGGGACAATCATTTAAATGGTTTCAAAAGGCTGGACCATTTCAACAAAAGTGAGTGATTTGTGTCCATTTTGTCTCTTTTTTGCTTTGTTGAAGGAAATTAGTATTTATTAATTAATTAAAGTAATTAAATTTAGCCATGAAGGGTAAGATGTTCATTTTGATTTTTGCTTTCAACAACTATGTCATTAATTGAATTTAATCAATTTCGTAGTGTTTTTCCCCTTTTCAAGCTTTATTTAATCATTTAATCATTTAATTGAATTTTCCTTTGATTTGAATTGCCTTTGTTCCATTTATTGATTTTTCGTGCTATTTTGATGATTTGTTGCACCTTTTTATTGATTTAAGCCTTTGACCAATTTTCCATGTCTACACTCCTATAAGATCAAATGCCCATTGGTGAAAAGGCCATTGTGTAGTAAAGGGAATTAGATCTCTCCCTGGAGCATGAATGAGGTTTCCATGTACTTGACACTTTTGATAGTTCTTAGCAAACTTGATAGCCTCTTTCTCCATTTCAAGCCAATAGTACCCAGCCCTAATAAGTTTTTGAGCTAGTGTTAAACCGTTGGAGTGTGACCCACACATACCATCATGGACTTCCTCTAATGGATGTTGAGACTCTTCCCATTCTAAACATCTAAGTAGTGTACCATCTAGACCTCATTTGTACAGATCATGACCAATGATGACATATCGAGAGGCATTACGGATAAGGTATCTCTTTTCATGGTGGTTGAAGGTATCGGGAATGATTTAGTCTTGGAGATAGGAAAATAGGTTTTTGTATCTGGATGAATCATGACCAAAAATAGTGCAAATCATGCGAGTTTCGGGGGAATCATATGCAGGATAAGATAACGCTTCCACCAGGAACTCGTAGCGTAGCTCATGTTCAGGCTGCTGTAATAAAGTAGATAGTGTTGCCATTGCATCGACAACCTTATTCTCCATTCTAGGAATTTTCTCAAATGTGATAGATAGGAAATACTTCTTTAGATCATCTACCATTCTCTTGTAAGGAATGAGCTTTTCATCTTTAGTTTGGTACACATCATTGACTTGATGGATAACAAGTTGAGAGTCTCCATGAATGTGTAATTCTGTTACTCGCCACTCAATTGCTATTTTCATACCATTCAAAAGGGCTTCATATTCAACAATATTTTTTGTGCAAGGGAACTTTAGTCTGAATGCTTTTGGGATTGAGTATCCTTGAGGAGTTATGAACAATATGCCTGCTCCCGATCCATTCTATGTATAGGAGCCATCAAAGAATAACTGCCATTCTCTAGAAGAAAGAGTCATGATAGAGGAATCTAGAAATTCCATTTGCATTGGTGTATTATCAATTAGAGGTGCATCTACTAATTGATCAGCAATAACCTGTCCTTTGATAGCTTTTCTCTCAACATATTCAATGTCAAATTCACTTAAGAGCATGACCCATTTAGCTAATCTACCTGTGAGGGCAACTTTACTTAGAAGGTACTTGAGTGGATCAATCTTAGCTACCAAATGTGTGGTATGAGCTAACATGTAGTGTCTTAGTTTCTATGATGCAAAGATCACAGCTAGACAAGCTTTCTCGATCATTGAATAGTTCTTCTCATATGCAACCAATGTTCTACTGATATAGTATATAGCTCTTTCCTTTTTGTTCTCATCATGTTGTGCAAGCAATGCCCACAGTGATGTATCTATAGTGGAGACATATAAGATCAAAGGCTTCCCATGAATAGGAGGCATCAAGATAGGCAGATTTGATAGATACTTCTTGATATGGTTAAAGTTGTTCTCACATTCTTTATTCCATGCAAAGGTCACACCTTTATGTAATGTTTTTGTAAAAGGTTGTGATATGTCTGCTAGCTGTGATATAAATCTTCTGATAGATTGAACTCTTCCTTGCAATGTCCTCATTTGACTAATATTCTTTGGAGATTGCATTTCCATTATAGCCTTTACTATAGCTGGAACAACTTCAATGCCCTTCTTTGAAACTATGTATCCTAAGAGCTTTCCAGAAGTGACACCAAAAGCACACTTCTTAGGATTTAATCTGAGACTAAATTTCTCCATTCTGTCTAGTATCTTGCTCAAGTCATCTAGATGTGTAGCCCTAAGCATAGATTTTGCTAAAGTATCATCAACATAATCCTCCATAGTCCTATGCATCATGTCATGAAAAATAGATGTCATGGCTCTTTGATATGTAGCATCAGCATTTTTAAGCCCAAATGGCATGACATTCCAACAGAAGGTGCCCCATGCACATGTGAAAGCAGTTTTCTCTTGATCCTCTGGAGCAATTTTTATTTGGTTATATCCGAAAAAACCATCCATTAAAGAATACATCTCAAAGCCCGCAGTCATGTCCACTATCATATCAATGTTATGTAATGGAAAATCATCCTTAGGGCATGCTCTATTTACATCTCTAAAGTCTGTGCACACTCTGATTGATTTATCTAGTTTTGAAATAGGTACAATATTAGAGATCCACTTTGCATAGTCAATAACGCAGATGAATCTGGCTTTCAAGAGCTTCTCTAATTCAGCTTTCACCAAGAGTGCAACATGAGGATGCATTTTTCTTAACTTTTGTTTAACAAGTTTGACATTTGGAGCTATAGATAAATGATACATTATAAGATTAGGATCCAATCCTGGCATATCTGAATATTTCTATGCAAAGTTGATCTTCTTCTCTATGAGGAATGTTGTAAATTTTTTCTTCTCTTCTTCTGATAAAGATTGTGCTACATGGATCAATTGTGGTTCCTCTGCTGTTCCCAAATTGATATATTGAGTGGGCTCAATTAGAACCAAAGATCTGTCCTATAAATGACTCAGAAGGACATCAAATATCTCATCCTTAGGCACCTTAGAGAGGTTTTCACCTTCGAATACCTCTTTTATTTTTACTTTTGTAGGTTCTGAGACTGCCAAAAAGTGGTTTTCACCCTCATAACTCTTTTTCTTTTTCTTTTTATTCTTATTTTCCTGACTAAGATACTTGATGTCTGACTCCATCATGCTAACGCTCAGTTTACTGATGGAAGTAATCATAGGCTCAACTGCATTGAGGTAGCAAGCAAGGGCATAGTCATTCAAGAAGGTATAAATACCATGGCTTAGATTTGTGGAGGTTTGATCAATAAGTTTTGGATATTGGATAGTCAAAGTGGGGAAAGATTGGGAGATAGTGTTTACGGATATGGATCTGTCATCATTGGTCCTAACATGATGCTTGAGTTCAAAGGTGATATTACAACTTAAGACATTCAATTCATGAATAGGCTCAATGTCATTGTGGGAGTCCAATTCAGCCATAGGTGGATCAGACTCGATAGGTTCATCATTTTGCTCTAGACTTACATTGGGTTTAGGTGCATATTGGTGAATAACATCAACATGTTTCTCTATAATAAGATCATCTTCTTCTGGAATGGCTCCCCATTCATAGTCATTATATTCTTCATATATGCCTCTAGGAAATCTAAGAACATGAGTAAAGTCAGGATGAATACCCCAAGAAGGGTTACCCTCAGATTCTGATTTGAATTCATACTCATGAGAATTTGTCTCAGAATGACTACCGCCTTCCTCTTCTTGATTATTTTTGAGATTAGCTAGTTCTTGTGTTGCAACTATGTCTTGATTGATAGTAGGTTCTTGTGTTTCTACTACATTAATTCTTTTGATTGGATCATCTTTATCATCAAGAAGGTCTTTGATCTCCTTAGGCAATTTTTCATAGGGGATGAGTTCTGAGCTATCTGAATCACTATCTGATGGTTTTGTTTCTTCTTTCTTAAGAAGAGGTTCTCCTGGTGCGATCTACTCTATGACATGAGAACAATTACCTTTGAGGTGAAAGGGTTTCTTTTTAAATCCTAAGCCAACTTTGTCTTTGTTTGCTCTACCAGTATGTGGAAGAGGTGCCTCAAGACCTTTTCCTCTGACTCCTAGAGGTCCTTTACCTGAATATCCCATCTTAGCTATTATTTATCTCCTGGACCATATGCCTTAGAAGGGATTTTGGATACTTTAGAATCACTAGTTTGGACAAATTGAGATTCAGGTTCATCTTTGTAAAGCCATGCAAGCACAGCTTCATCCTCTTCAAATTCTTTCTTAGAGACTTGTTCTGCTACAAATTTTTTTTTTATATGCCTCAAGAGGTTCTTTAGAATTTGGTTTGGATTGTTTCAAAGATTGTCCATAAGACTTAGGTGAGATAGGGAGAGATGTCAAAGATAAGATTGGATCCATAGTATATTCTCCCATACTATTTTCTTTGATATTAACCTCTTTTGCAAGATCTTCCATTTTAGATGTGGATTCTTCTTTAGTTGGTTCAATGGAAGATTCTCTATTATTAGGCACAAGCTTATCTACACTTTCCTTCAATGTATTGCAAGTGGTGGATATGTCTACTGGAATAGTGACCTCTACTCCTTCATAAGGAAATTTCAAGCATTGGTGAAATGTAGAAGGAATAGCTTTCATCTCATGTATCCATGGTCTCCCTAGAAGAATGTTGTAAGCCAAAGGTAGATCAAAAACTTGACATATAGTATCTATGATAACTGGACCTGCTCTGATAGGTAGGACAATGGTGCCTTTAGAAGATCTTTCTTGTTCATCATAGGCTTTTATAGTTATTTTATTTCTAGGATCAATAGCCAATTCTCAAAATCCCAATTGGGTGATCAAGCTGTAAGAACAAATGTTTAGGCCAGCGCCTCCATCTATTAACACATGTTTGACTCTACAGTTCTGGATCAAGACTTCTATATGCAAGGGCTGGTTATGTGGGTGACTCAAGGAGTTGTCATCTTCCTCTAAAAAGGATATATACTACGAAGACGTAAGATGTCCAACCATAGTCTGGAACCTATCTAAATCAAGGTCATCAGGAACATTGGATCTAAGCAAAGCTTTATCTAGAATGGCTCTATGAGCTGGAGATATTCGAAGCAACTCAAACATGGAGATTTTCACATTAGTGTGTTGGACTTGTTGAACAATGCTATAAGATGTTGGCCTCATATCTTTAGGATTGGAAGATTTAGAAACAACCTTCTATTTTGAAGCGGAAGAAAGATTGAAGTCTTAGGGACATGTGATGAATCTGGGATTTGTCTGTTCAGATGTGCCTAAGCTTGTGATCAAGTAACTACGTTAGCTGAAGAATGATCTCTATCTTTGTGTATAATTGTGATGACATTGCAATGTTCAGAGAGACAAGGTTCAACCATATTGATAACAACATTATTTCTAGGGTAAGCATAATTGACCTTTGCCCCCATATTAGGTTGAGAAGATGAGACTTCTTAACCATGTTTTGGAAATGGTTCTATGAATGCTGTATGATCATTATTGCTCTTATGATTGTCAATGGTGATATCTCCCTTATCAATCAGATCTTGAATAGTATGTTTCAAGCGTAAGCAGTTATTAGTTTTGTGACCATTACCCTGATGGAAATCAAAAAATTCATTCTCTCTCCACCATTTTGGTTTAGGCTCAGAATCAGATGGTCAGATCTTAGGCAAAGAGATGATGTTATTGGCTAGTAGAGTTCTCATAGCTAATTCTAAATATTCTCCAAGAGGAGTGAACGTTCATTTATTATCAGCGGACCACTTTTTATACTCTGGCTTCTTTTGAGATGATTCAGACACCTTTTGTTCTGAAGCTTTTATGGCTTGGGTACCAATAGTTAGATTGAAAGCTGGTGCCTTTGATGGAGCATAGATAGTATTAACAACACCATCTACAACAATGCCTTTATTCTTGTTCCAGTTTTTATTCTTGTCTTTAGAACTGGATCCTGATTCATACTTGTCTTTTTGAAGTGTGATTTCTCCTTTTTTCACAAGTACTTTTTCAATTTTGATTGCATTGTCAACCATTTTATCAAAAGATGTATGATCTTGTATTTGTAAAGGATAGTTGATCTCTGGGACAAGATTATTGATGAAGATTTCCAGTTTCTCAGTTTCTGGAATAGGCCTAGCATATAGAGAGAATTTCTTCCTCCATCTTTTGAGAAATGTCAAGAATGGTTCTCCTGGATATTGCTTGAGATTACAGATATCAATCATGGTGACTGGATGTTGAATGTTGTAGGAGTATTGCTGATAGAACAATTTGATCAACTCCTCAAAATTTTTGATAGTAGAAGGCAATCTAGAGAACCAATGAATAGCTGCTCCCCCTAGAGATCGAGGGAAGAGACGCATTAGATAGGTTGGTTCGTGCATGAACTCCATAGATTGTGTACAAAATTCTCTGACATGATCTTGGGGATCTGAGTGTCCATCATACTTATCAAACTTAGGCATCTCCACTCTTTTTGGGAATGGTGGCATGTACAAGTCTTTGTCAAATGGAAAAGGACATAGGGCCTCCATGGAGAGCTCCTTGGGTTCCTTTTCTTTCTCAAGGTTATTAAGCTTGACTTGCATGACATGCATCTATTTCATCATAGTTGTGAGCGGAGTTTCTTCCTCATGTGTAATGATATCTTCAACATTAAAGTTGGGAGGAAGTTTAGCTCCTTGATGAGCTAATTGTAAGAAGTATGCCTCTCTGTCTTCTTTCAAGAAATGCTTCATCATTCATTTGAAGTTATCATCATTTTGATATTGAGCAATTTCTTTAGGTGTGGGTTCCTGATCCGCACCATGTTGAGAGTGAGATCTTTGAGAGCCCAAGTTTGTCCCTACTTGAGACATGGTAGGAGTTCTACCTGGGATAGATTGATGTGGATTTTGTTGGGTACCTTCGTGAGTTGATGAAGGAGGAATGTAACCAATTTTTAATTGAAGGTTGCCAGCACCGTCGTCTTCATAAAGACCAGAATTGAAGAGTTGCTCAAAAGTTGGACCTATGTGAGTCAAAGGTAAAGTATGAGATATTTCCTTGGATTTCTTGTGAGAGGAAGCTCTAGTTTCCACCATTAACCTTGGGTGAATCGAAAGAATATGATGAAGACAATTGAAGAAGGAATTGAATCAAGATGATTAGATGACGCAACCTTGTCAAGGTTTGATTGATTGAAGCATAGATTAGATGTAGATGAGGGATACTATGCCCTGGATGTATGGGTAGATTCCCAAAAGATAGCAGACACGAGTTCACAACACTTAGCCGTTTTGATGATTGATTGAAGATTGATAGTTATGACAAGGTTTTGACACAAGATGATAAAGACTCAAATCAATTAAACAAAAGGATAAATTAGATTCAAAAGGCCACTTTAGGAAAATGATTGGATTCTCAGTATTTGTTGTTCTGTTCTTGACACAATGATTTGTTTGACAGATTCTGGAAATAGGCTGGAACAACCGGGTCTCGGATAGTTCTAACAACTTTCTGACAACTTTTTGAAATTTCTCAAATGACTCTCTGCAGGCTCGTACGACAGTGGGTATAGCATGAAATGACAATTGAAAAACTCGTACGACTATTGCAAAACTCACACGACAGTTGATAGAAGGAATTTTGACTTTTGGAATTTACTGGCAACAAAACTTGTACGACAATATACCTGATACCATACGACAATCTGGGGGTTCTGAAATGACAATAGCCAAAATTCGTACGACTTTCTGACTTTACAAAATGACTGTTGACTCCAAAAAGGTGTTTTACTTCAATTTTTGCAAATTTTGGGTTTTCAGTTTCAGATTGTTTGCAAATTTCAATGTCCAGATTTGAGGATTGTAATAGATTTGTTCATTTTCAGTAACCAAATAGATAAGCAAGCACACAAAACAACAAGCAAGTGATTTCAAGCATGTCTGAAAACAATGAACAAGGGAAAAAGCAACCTTGCGCATGAACAATCAATTGACTTATTTGTGCTAATCCTTATAAGTGCTAATTGTGTATGTTCCAAAAAGTTTTGCATTAATGCACATATTCCTAGAAAATGAAAATTTGGCCTCACTAGGGTTTTTAGTAATGGTTTGACTCTACAACTTTTATGATCCAAGAGGGTAAACTCCAATCCAGGTGCACCGGGGTTTTGACACAATCCAAGAACTTAATCTTCAGGATCTGCTAGGGAGATCTAACAGCCCAACAAGAGACCACACCTGTGGAGATTTCTTCCAACAAGACATTTATATAGCGGTTGTCACTACCACGATGAAAATGGCTATTATCGCTTGAGGTTCCATCAATGTGGTTGACCTAATTAAGGGAATGTCCACTATGGTTAACCCTCTCTAAAGGTGACTCACAAGATATACCACATGGAGACTGGTTCCATATTCAAGGATTTGGGTTTCTGGTACTATCCAAAAAGGAAGTAGAGCATAATCCCCTAGCCTTTTCACTTTTAACCCAAACAAAACAAACAGATTAATCCGACACACTAAGACCAAGATTATCTCACAAAGATCTATGACATCAACCCCTTATGATCTATCAACTTGTCTGGAGAGAGAATGCCTCGATCAAAAGTTGAAGACACACAGATCTAGTGGAACGTGAGACTCCCTCAGTATCCTCCCTACCTACAAGGGTTCCTTCGTTGAGAAGAGTTTCACTGGAAACTCACTCTCTCAAGAGCCATGAATAGTGTTCATAGGGCCTATTTACTATGTCTAACAAAGATGCTGAAAGCAAATCTATGTTTGTTCTTTAGAGCCCAAATGAAATTTGTGATATGGAAAAGAAAGGCACTCAAGCTAGACACGCAAGATGTTCATTTTAATCCAAATCAAAATGTTATTAGCTGAGAAGGTTACCTGAATTCCTTGCAATGCGCTTAGTAGATTCTTACCTATTTTTAGCAATTCTTGCACTTTTTCCAATAAAAAACTAGGGAAAATCAATCAAAAATAGAGAATTTCAATTGTTAGGGTTAGCTATTAGTCAAAATTTGAAAACCAAATCTGACAAACTGCCTGAAAAAGTGAAATGAAAATTGAAACCCTGGCACTGAAACTCATACAATAGTGGGTTACCTTCCAGATGACAGTCCAGAAACTCGTACGACACTAGGTACTAGATCAAACAACAATCTGGCTTCCAAATGATAGTGGGTTTCTGTCTGTGCGATCCTTGATCAAATCAACTGTTGTACGATAATGGGTATTTCTTGGTATGAGTTTCTGATAAAATGCGTATGAAAATTGTACGGACAGAGAATAAAAATCATAGCTTGGAACAGAAAAAGACAAGAAATGATAGAAATTGATAAAATTTGAAGGGAAACCCACTTCAGGGCCCCACGGTGGGTGCCAAAAATGTGTGTGTGAATTTTGTACCTGATCTGTAGACACAACACTTTAGTAAAACATTAGAGGTTAGTTGAAATCGAAATAGTGCAATAATTGAAACTAAACTAACCAGGCGATTTACTGCCTTCTAGTAGATGCGAGTATGTATTCTCAGATGAGATTGAGATCAGTGACGTTGACGAAACCTAAATGAAGGATTTGAATGCAAAATCTAGATATGAAATGAATGCAATTAATCTATTTTTTTGGTTTTTCTATGCAATAATATGATAAAAACTTGATATGAATCTATGCTAACAATGATATGGAAAATTGATATGCAAACTAAGCTAAGAAATGATATGAAAACTATGCAATAACAAATGAAAATCTCACAACAACTTGAATTCTCAAGATCGATTCTTCAGCCTTCAGTTCGACAGCATGAGTGTGCAATTTGTGGATTGATTGATTGATAATGAAGAGCTGAAGCCTTAATTTATAGAAATCTAGGGCTTTGGAAGTGCATGAAAGAAAAGCCATAAATCACTCAAATAACTCAGGTTGATTTTTGAGTTATTTTTAAATAAAGGATATTTAACTCACAAAAACATGCAAAAGCAGAGTTCAACTCAAAATAGAGTTTAGATTTAATTGATAATTGATAGTTGTCTGCTTTTCTTGAATGTGCATGTTTTATTATGAATTAATTTAATAATAAAGTGATTTATTTCCAACTTAATTGATTTTGAAAAATAAAACAATTGACTTATGGGTTAATCAATCATTTTTCAAACTTTTATTAAAAAACAATATTATTAAAAATTGACAACTTGCTTTAATTAATTAAATAAGAATTTAATCAATTATTCATAGGATTTTGGATTTATTGTCAAAATTAAATAATACAATTTAGGAATAAATAGAATTAACTTCAATTAAACAATTAAGTGGCATAATTCAATCTAATTAATTAAATATTGAGAATATTCAATTAATCAAACTTTAGGATAAATAGGATTTATAGCCAAATAATCATTAAATTAAAGATAATTATGATAATTAGGAATATTGCTAGGAATATTCCCCGATGCAGAATTTATGATAATCAATTAGGATTCGATGATGTTTAGATGTGCCTTAGGTTAGGACTTTGATGTCGATTTCATTCGATGTGTCGATGTAAGAGGTTAATGAACCTATAGCCCATTTTTGTGCTATTACAACTAGCAATATCACAAGTAGGAATGTTAAACTTGGATTGAATCATAGATGCAATTTGTTGTTGTAAAGATGAAATAATTTGAGCCAAGATATTGATAGTGGATTCAATAGAAAGACTGGTAGGAGATATTTGTGAAAGGTTTGGACCACTATGGAAAATGGAAGGAACAATGAAATATGAAAAAGGTACATTGTTATAGGTAGGCATGGATGAAGGTAAAGAAACACATGGAACACTTAAAGAAGGAGTAACAATAGGATTAGGAATGCTAACATATGTAGGATTGACATTTTGAATGAAAGTGGTTATGAGAGGTGGAGCATAAGTGGAGCCACTAGGTAGTGAATGGAAGTCTCAACACTAGTGGTAGGTAGGCTGACATCTAATTATTGGGTACAAAATCTAATGGGTTTGACATTTTTATCAATAGGATGAGAGATACTATGCAAGGTATTAACACCATGTTCATCATTGTGAATTATATTCCTCAAACTCTCTACTACAGAGATAACTTCGAGATTGGAGTTTTCTTGTCCTAATCATTGCTCTAATTTTTCAAAGTCATGGGAAAGATTTTTCACTTGCATAGGAGGAACTCTTAAGGTATCATATTCATCATGAGATGAGTGGGAAGAGTTTTTCTAAAAAATAGGAGGAATGTCATTAGTAGGAATGTTTGTCTCATCAAGATTCATATGAAACAAAGAAGACTTAGGATCAAAAGAGCCCATAAGTCTACAACTTCTTCTAAACATAATGCTATAGGTAGGACTCAATGTGATAACACTCATTCATAATAAAAATAAAGGTAAACAGATCTAATTTAAATATGAACTTTGAAAGAGATATGAAAACATTCATTAACTAAGCACAGTTGCACATTTAATAAAAAACACATCTAACCATCAAATCAAACATGAAGATCTAATGCATAAAGGAGATCTAAAACCCAAAATTAGAATATAAATGTCATACATTGGGTTCACCAAATTGTACATGGGTCAAACCTAGAAGCATAACATGCATACAAAGGATATATAACCACCAAAATCAGAAGAGAAAATGTCATATATCAAGCTCACCAAAATGTACAATAAGAAAAGGGAAGCAATGCGAAAGGGGTAGATTAATCCTCCTTTTCAAACTTGCATACTCAGAAGGAAGATGTCCCAATAGACTCAAGTGGGACCCAAAAACTAAATAGGATAATGATCATTCGATAAAATGTATAAATTGTGAAGTGGAAAGAGGAAAGTGAAAATGATAATGCAATAAAGGGAAGCTATATATGTAAATATAGAAAGATCTGGAAATTATAGACTGATAACCAACTACTAGAAACCAAAAATGAGCTGAATCAAGTTCCAAACTTCTGTAATGACCTATAATTTCCATTTGGGATAAAGTAGAAGGGTACATAATGTTTCAAATGTCTTTTACCTAGTACTTTTGAATGAAATTTGCAAGGCCTCACTGACTATTCTTGATCTTTTTGAAAAAGTTTCAACAACTTTGTAACTTATTCCTGCACACATGAAAATGGGGAATAAGTTAGGTAAAAGGGGTTTTCCTTGGTCAAATACCATTTAGGAATCAACCTTGAAAATGAATTTAAAATTGCATAAGGAAATGTATGTAAAAAGGTAAATGTTTGATTCACCTTACATAAACCCTCATAAACGGATTGAAAAATTACTCATATTCATGACGATGCTTGAATGTTGCTTGAATTGAATGTGTTGACCTTGGAATGTAGAAAGGAATTAAGGATGACATCACAAATGCATGGATCTACAAATTCCACTCCTAGATCTCCAATGTAGATATGCTTGATAATAACTTGCAATGAACGCAGAAAGTTGATGGATGGAAGGAAAAATCTCCTTGATTGATTATGAACTCCTCTACTTGGCCTTTATGAGAGAGAAGCTTGCTACAATGGAGAATATTACCTTTAATTTTCCTTGGATGCTTGAAGAAAGACTAGACCTTGGATGCATACCTTAAAATCTTGAATGATTGGATGCTCTTGAAATATTGATCATAGTTTTGGTTACCAAAATGAGGAGCGATAGAGTGTTCATATATTTTAGGATTAAAAATTATGCTAGGTTGACCACGAGATCTAATTTCCCACTAAAACCCTGACATAGAGCTCTAGGTCAAATTTGAGCCAAAATAAGTAGGAAAATAATGTCTAAAAAATTATGTACCTCGGTACATAACGTCTAAAACATTATGTTCCTAGGAAAATCATCCCAAATTTGAACTAGGTGCTAGGATAATAGGGTAGATGAAGGAAAAGAATAATCAAATTGCTAGGATCAAGCATAACATACATTAGATCTTGAAATCACTAAAATGGGGCCTAATAAAGCATCAAATTATGAGTGCTAAATTTTTAGGATGGTACACTTATGCTACTTGATTATTATTCTATCCTGGTGTTATCCTAGGACCACTTCTCTTGGCAACTTAAAATGAATCTAAAATAGCTTAGTATTGTATCAAAGATTGATATAGTCATCTTATTTTTTAATACATTCTTCACTAGTTTAGAGTAGGTCTGAGTTGATTGGATCCAATATGGCATCATTTGGGTCAGCCCAAAGGGAATCTCATGGTATTCAATTGTGGTTCTAGATGATTTGGACTCACTTGTGTTAGTAATATTTTTTTTTATAGAAGTTTAGGGTGGATTGGATATGTTTAGGGTCCAAATGATCTTTCCCTTGGTTCTATGAGTCACCTGGTGACTTTCGGAACACTTTACATACCGTGTCCCCATTCATTTTCATTAGTTTCTCCTAATCTAAGTGTTGGGTTTGTATTTTATCTCCACCAAAGGGTTTAGTGTGTCTATGAGATCCTACAGTAAAATCATGAAGCTCACTCATTAGGAAAAATGTGTGACTTAGGGATGAAAGTGCAAATTTTTTAGTTTTGATAAAGCCATCATGGAACTAGGACACTTGCATGGTGTGCATTCATCTAGCACACTTATGCAACATGCATTTATCTTGGACAATACACCGTTTTCTTTTGACATGGACACTTGCACATAGTTTACATTTCCCACTGCACTTGTGCACATGTTGCATTTATCTAGGACACTTTCACCCATTTTTCACTTAGCTAGGACACTTGTGTCCATCTTTAGTGTCATAGTCCTCTATGGGCACCCTAGTCTAGTAGTTTTCTCTAGCAAGGTTTCCAAGAGATTAGAGTATTTGATTGGTTCTATTCCATTTTTTTTATGAAGTTAAGTGAGTCATGGAACCCTTGGAGGAGGTTAAGGATTAGTTTGGATGGTGGTTGTGGAATCATAGTGCAAGTCAGTCCTTAATGGGGCTCACCCATGATGCCTAGGGCCTAGGAAAAGGCCTGGTTTCCAGAGTTAAGTTTTGAAACTTAAAGGATGGTCTTGGGTGACTCTAACTACATGGTGTAACTTGTATAAGGTGTCAGAGGATCTTTCCCTTTTTACTTTTGAGTTTTGTGGTCTTTAGACTTCTTCTAGTGTAGAGTGGTGTAGTGACTATTTGATCTAATCTTGTGGTTCAAGATCAATGTCCATATATATTTGTCCTGAATAATGTTAATGTTTAAAAAAAATGTTACTTATTTATATTTTTCTCATCTCATCAGTGGTTCCTTGGTGGGGAATCATAGTAGGGGGTAATCAAATTCAAGTCTAATGCTACCTCTAGCCAACTGATTGTAACTTTTTGTGAAACATCCTAATATGGTTTCTAGAAATATTTGTTGATTTTAGACGTTTGTCTCTTTAATGAAATAATGTCATTTGACAACCTTTGAATCACAAGGTCAGAGGACATATAAGGTTAAGATTTACTGGTTTATATTTATCTTTTTCATTTTATTGCAATGATGAGATCATCCGTTCAACCATTGTAGATTGTACAACTACCAAATATTTCATGCTCGTTGTTCTCAAATGAAAAGTAATATCTATCTAGGTAGTGTATTGATGAAGATTTGGTTTTTACCTTCTCACTAAAATGATTTTATTAATGATCTTGTTGAGTTTTGCAAAAACTTCCCTCATTGGTTCATGAATTTCCTTTTCCAATTGAGTCACTTGGGCTAAAGAAAGAAAACTCATATTTTGTACTTCTAAATCTATCTTAAAAATTTGTTCTCATGGAATTAAACAAGTCAATAAACCCACCAAGAAGGTGATAAAACCATTATATATTTCAATATATCAATGATTGTGAAAAAAAAATTAATTGCCACATCTCTATGTTGTAGCCTTGAAATTCACATGCAACAAAGAATGCATTAATATGCTCATCAGGAGAAACATTATCGCCAGTTATGGATTTTGGGAAGTTATTTATGGAACCTTTGGGTAAATCATGTAATTTGTCTCCCAATGTGAGTGGGCCTATAGTAGTTTCTAATAGTACTAGTTATGCCATTACACCAGTGAAATTCATAGTTATAGGAGTAACAATGCTGTATAAAACTAGAGCTTGACAAATTAGGGAGTGAGTAAAATTTATTGGTGGTAAAGGAGGTTTTATTCTTGATCTTATAGTTAAGAGTAATGCATGTGAAAAGTTAACCCCTTATAATGCTTCAAAGATGGCTTCAGTTACGCCTCTATCCCATTCCTCTCTAGTGTATCTTCTAAACTATAATGTGCTTGAAAGATTAAAAAAATCAATTCCCTGGATTATTTTGTTGAGGATTTGGAATATTATGAGGGACTATATTTCTTTGTGAACTCCTTTTGATTATAATTTTAGGAAATGGTTCAACAACATTTTCCAAAACTACCAATATTTTTCCTAGAATGAGTATACTTTTAAGTTATCCTAATCTCTCCTCTTTTTTAATGACTTGATTGAATTTCATATATTTTGTATTGTCTCTCCTATGATTTTAGGCTATAGTATTAAATTGAGAAACAATATCATATTGTTGTGCATTAATCTAGTCAAGGTTCTGTTCAACCATAAGAAAAATGTCAAAGTGTAACACGATGATGACTTTTCATTTAAAATAGAAAATTTGTAATTAATTCCTCATTCTCCCAAGGAAGTCACCAAAAGATGTTGGTTTATAGATTTTTCTTCTTAAATAATTAATTTTTATGACTCTAATTTTCCCACAAATGAGGAAAAAATATTAACAAATAGTATGGTAAGTTATTAATTAACTTTTCTCTAAATTTCAATAAGATAACCTCCCTTTATGATTGAATATTGGATTTGTATATTTTAGAAATGGGGTATACTTTTAAATAGTAAGTAGGAAAAGGAAAGTAACATGTGAGCATAGCCATGATACAATATAATATTGGGATTGAAAAAGACAAAAAAATTACAATTTAATTATTCAACTAATAGGTTGGGGAATAAAAGGTTTTGAATAAAACAAACTTCCCAAAGTATCTCAATGAAAATATTGAAATACTATTAAATGACATATAAATTTAAATAAAAATTTCACTACACCATGAAATGAAATGTATGTTAAACAAATGCACATCACATTTACACAGAAAAAATATAATCATATATTTACTAAAGCACATAGACTTTCAAATAAATATTAAAACATAACACCCAAATTTACACACACACAAACATATGAATCCTCCTTGAGAATAAGCAAAAAAAAAATTCCTTCATTCAATTGAGTATCATGAGCACATTACCATGTGTTGGTATCAAAATTTCTAACCTTTTGATAGGATCACTCTAGGTGCACAATCACTCTTGTCATGATCACTAAGATTCCCAACTCTCCAACCTCCCAATGGCTTGGTTAGGGGTTCAAAAAGGTGCCTCATTGTCTTCTAATGACTTCTTCAAGGTCCTCCAACTGAGAAAACTTCTCTCCAACTCCTATGTGATCTATCACTGATTGAATGTTCCTACTTTCCTCATACTTACTTCTATTCCTCCAGGTGTATCTTACCTCCTTAGCAAGTGGTGAGTCTTGAAGGGGTGTGGAGGTAACCAAAATATAGTCTTATTTCACTTCTTGACACATTTTTTCAAGATCCTCAACTCTTTCTTACCGATCTCTTCAAACTCTATGATTAGGCCTTGTATTTGTATCCCTAGAGCCCCCAATTAGGTCTCCCAGTTCGGGGTTTTAGGAATTTATGAAAAATTATCATGAAGGACCTCCAAAATAATATGGATTATTTTTTCATGAAGGATACCCTAAGGGATCTTTAGCATCTTGGGGTCCTGTGCTCTGTACAATGCCCTAACTCAACTAGGAGGGTTTAGCAAGGGTTTTAGTGGCTTCTAGGAACTCACAGTGCTCAGTAAGTTATGATTGCCAAATGGATTGGTCAAGCCTCTAGATATTAAAAATAACTCTTTCTGATCTTCATCTTCATCTCCAAAGTCTTGGAGTGTATTTCGTTGGTCACCCTTGCAAGCAATTCAACAATTTCACCTCCTTGTCCCTAGTCGGACAATGATCGTGCTCACCCAGGGAAAGGTTACAAAAATGGCCATGCTTAATGAAAGACATCCAAAAAGGCTATATAAACTATACATAGGCTCCACTTCCATTTACAAACTATCCGTGATGAACACACGGTGGGATTTCATGGGGGAGCCATGTTTGCACACTGAACTATTTATAGGCTAGTGAACTGGCTAAAACAAAAGAATTAAACCTAAGCTAATGAAACACATAGAAAGCACACAAAATGATGAAGAATGGAAAAAAAATGATATTTATTGATTGATTCTTCCTTTAGAAACAAAATCTAATCCATTAAGTACTACTGTTGCACAAAAACTAAGGACTGTGTCCTCAAATGATTGTTACAATGTATAAAAACTTAATGCCAGAGATTGCAATGTTAAACAACCTTGGTATTAAATAATTTTAGGGATTATATAGCCTCTAGCCATGATTTTTGGGTGGTTAGGACCTCCTTTTGACCTAAATCATAGGTCGGTCCCCGTAAGATAAAAATTTGTCATGGAACTTTGCAAAATTGCAAAAGTTGTCATGACAACTTTTTAGAAACTTTTGCATAGTTTCTCACCTCACTTCCTAAAACACTTCTAGGCTCCTAAAGTGTTGTAAAAACATATTTAAAGCTATTTTGGGCCATTTTAGACCATAACTAAGCATTGGGACAACATTTCCACACTTGGATCCTTTTTCCTCTTCCTAGGACCAAGCTAGGTCCTAAGGACACTCTAGTTTACTAACTAGACTCAACTAAAACAACCTAAAACTAAATCATCTAACTAACCTCCTATCACTCCTAGGCTCTCTTGGAGCCTTTATTAACCTCCTGGTCTAGCTAGGACTAGTACAAGAAAAAACAAGGGAAGAACTTCCTAGCTAAGTCCTAGGTGCTTATGCACCATTCTCCCCTAAACAAAAAGAAATCAAGTCCCATTGGTGGGGACTGAGTAAGGATCAATGCCTAACTTTTGGAACTCTTCCTTAGAGACCCACATGGCCTTTGCATATTATTTTCCTTTCTATTTGATAAGGTACTCCAGGTATGTTTTGTGCCTAGTCTTCTTGGTGACCCAAGAACTTAAGACCTTCTCTTCTTGGGGTCTAGGAGTGACTGGTAACATCATGGTTTCGAGATCCTCTGCAACATCAGCATGGTCACTACCTCCCACTATAATTGGTTCTTTTTAAGGCACCAAGTCTACAATGTTGAACACCAATGAGAGTCCTAGGTCTATTGGAAAGTCCACCTTGTAAGCATTACTCCCATACTTAGTTAGGATGGCACAAGGGCCAATCCTTCTCATTTGAAACTTGTGAGGGAATCCCTTCTACAACTTGGCCTTGTTCAAATGAACCATTACAAGATCTCCTACTTGTAAGTTTAGTTCTCTCTTCCTATCATCCAATTTTCTTTTTGTCTTGGTGGTACTGTCTACAAGAGCTTGTTTAACTATATCATGCACCTCCTTCATGGGTTGAGAAAAGTCCTTAGCATATCCACTCCTTGTTGCTGCATCTCCAAGTTCTCTGAGCTCATGGATACCTCTTGGGTGTAATCCATAGACCACCTCAAATGGACTCTTACCAGTGATCCTATTAATGGTGTCATTATAAGAAAACTCTTCTTGTGCAATGACTTGGTCCCATGTCTGACCATATTACTTAGTTAGGCACCTTATGAGATTTCCCAAGCTTCTATTGATCACCTCGGTCTGTCCATCTATTTGGGGATGGTATGCAGACCCAAAGGATAGGTTGGTGCCAAGATTGTGTCACAAAGTTTTCCAAAAATGACTCATGAATTTGGAGTCCCTGTCAGATACTATACTCAATGGCAACCCATGGATCCATACTACTTCTTTGAAGAACAAATTTGCTATGTGGAAAGTATCATTTGTGGTTTTGCATGGCACAAAGTGGGCCATCTTGCTAAACCTGTCCACAATCACATATATGCTGTCAAATTTGTATTTAGTATTGGGAATTCCTATAACAAATTCCATACTAAGATATTCCCAAGGTCTATTGGGGATTGGAAGGGGTTGATACAATCCTACATTGGATGAAGTGCATTTTTCTTTTTGGAAGACTATACAAGTCTCCACATACCTTTTTATGTCCTGATTCATTCTTGGCCAAAAGTAAAACCTTTGGACCACTTCCAAAGTCTTATGAACTCCAAAGTGTCCACTCAAAGATCCATTGTGTTTCTCTTGAATGAGGTTCTCTCTCATGGAGCCTCTAGGCACACAAAGTTTACCTCCCCTAAAAAAAAGACCTTGTATAATGTAGTCATAATATTCACTATGGAAATGGTTTTGAAACTCCTTGCATACCTTATAAGCTACTGAGAAATCTTCATCCTCCAGGTACAATTCCTTGAAGCTATCTATGCCAATGCTTCTCAATTGGATTTCTTGGACTGTCAAGATTCTTCGGCTCAAGGCATATGCTACTTTGTTTTGTTTCTCCTTCTTATACTTTATTGTAAATGTGTAGGCTTGAATGTATTATACCCACTTCATGTGCTTGTGGCTTAGCTTGTCTTGTGAATTGAGAAAGCTTAAAGCCTGGTTATCAGTGTACACCACAAATTAAGAGGAAGGAGGTAATGCCTCCACTTCCTTAGGGTTTGAACCAATGCATATAACTCCAAATCATATGAGGAGTATTTATTTTTGGCTTCAGTAAACTTCACACTATGAAAGGCTACTAGTTTATCCTCTTGGCTTAGGATTGCTCCTATAGAAATGTTGCTAGCATCACATTCAATAGTAAATAACTTCTCAAAGATAGGTAACACCAAGATTGGTTGGGTTTCTATCCTCATCTTCAAGGTTTCAAAACCTTTTTTATCTTTTTGTTTCCATTTTAATTTGGCTTCATGCCTCCCTTGATAGTATCTAGAACCGATGTACAAATCTCACTAAATTATTTGATAAACTTCCTATAAAACTGTACCACTCCATGGAAGCTTCTCACTTCTTTAGCAGATTTGGGTGTAGGCCAATTCATGATTGCTTCTAGCTTGATAATGTAATACCCCAAAAATGGGCTATAGGTTCATTAATCTCCTATATCGACACATCGAACGAAATCAACATCAAAGTCCTAACCTAAGGCACATCGGCACATTATTGAATCTTAATTGATTATCCTAAATTCTGCATCGGGGAATATTCCTTATTCCTATTTATCCTAATTATCTTTAATTTAATGATTATTTGGCGATAAATCCTATTTATCCTAAAGTTTGATTAATTGAGTATTTTGAATATTTAATTAATTAAATTTAATACTGCCACTTAATTATTTAATTGGATTTAATTATATTTATTCCTAAATGGTATTATTTCATTTTGACAATAAATCAAATAACTCATGACTAATTGATTAAATTCTTATTTAATTAATTAAAGTCAATTGTCAAATTTAATAATATAGTTTTTGAATAAAAGTTTGATTTAATAATTGATTAACCCATAAATCAATTGTTTTATTTTTAAAATCAGTTAAGTTGAGGATAAATCACTTCATTTATTAAATTAATTCATAATTAATTATGCACATCCAAAAAAGCAGTTAAGCTTTAAATCAGAAAATCAATTCAAGTTGTTTTAAAAATAAACTCAACTCTCTTTTGAGTTGAAAGCTGATCTCAACTTCTGATTTAAATAAAAAATCTGATTTGCATGATTTTGTGAGTTAATCTATCTCTAAATTCTTGATAACTCAAAAATCAACCTAAGTTTATCAAGAGTGATTTATGGCTTTTTCCATGCACCTCCAAAGTCCCAGATTTCTATAAATTAAGGCCTCATCTCTTCATTTTGGATCCATCCACGAATTGCATCCTCACGCTTGCGAATTGGTGATCAAAGAATCAATCTTTGCAAATCAAAGATGTTGTGAGATTTTCATTGTTTTTGAGCATTCATATCATTTAGCATATCATTATTTAGATTAATTGCATGTCATATTAGTTTCTCATATAGAATAGATTCATATCAGTTTGTTTCCTCTTATTGCATAGAAAATCCAAAAATATAGATTAATTTGCATTCATCTCATATCTAGATTCTGCATTCAAATCCTTCGTTTAGGTGTCGTCAAGGTCACTGATCTTGGTCCAATCTGAGAATATCATACTCGCACCTACTAGAAGGCAGTAAATCGCCTAGTTAGATTAGTTTCCATTTCACTGCACGATTTTGATTTTAGCTAACCTCTAATGTTTTACTGAAGTGTTGTGTCTACATCTAGGTATAAAATTCACACACACAGATAATGTCCATTTTAAAGTTACCTTGTGAGACTACAAATCCTAAGTACACCAATTCTTGTTTCATGAATTCACACTTGTCTAGGTTGATGGTGAGATTCTCTTCATGCAACCTTTGCAACACAACTTGTAAATGCATCAAGTGATCTTCCTTGGACTTATTGAAGATGAGGATTATCATCTAACTATACCACAACCTATTTACCTATGAATTCTTTTAATACTTCATTCATTAACCTCATGAAGGTGCTAGGGGCATTGAAAAATCCAAAGGACATAGCTAACCATTCATATAGGCCTTCTGTGGTCTTGAAAGCATTTTTCCACTCATCTCCCTCTTTAATCCTTATTTGGTGGTATCCACTTTTAAGGTCAATCTTTGAAAAGTATTTAGCCCATCCTAAGCAATCCATCAAGTCTTCAATTCTTGGAATTGGGAACCTATACCTTATGGTAATCCTATTAATGGCCCTAGAGTCAGTACATAACCTCCAAGTTCCTCCTTTCTTTGGTGCTAGGATAGTAGGGACTGCACAAGGATTGATGTTTTTTTCTTATGAGGCCTTGGTCGAGTAGTTCTTGGATTTGCTTAATAATTTCCTCATTCGTTGAGGGGTCATCTTGTATGAAGCTTTATTGGGTAGGGATGCTCTTGGGATGAATTATATTTTATGGCTTATGGCTCTTTTATGAGGTAGGGTGGTTGGTTTTCCATCACTCGCTATTTCTTTATATTTTTCCAACAACCCTTGAACTTCTATGGGCACCTCAGGCTTCCTAACTTCTTTCTCCTCTTTAGGCTTCAACACCAAAGCATAACCCACACCTTCACCTTCCTCCAAGGTAGTTAACAGATCCTTTTCCCCTACTAAGATAACATTAGTACCAACTCGCTTCACTTCTCCCTCTTCTAGGATGGACTGAATTATGAATGTAACTCCCTCTTTCTTGAATGAGTAGGAGTTCTTGGCTCCATCATGGATAGCCTGCCTATCAAATTGCCATGGTTTTCCCAATAAGAGATGAAAAGCATCCATGGGAAAGACATCACACAACACCTTATCCTTATACCTCACAATGGTGAAGTCTACCCAATCTTGTTCATTTACCGAGACATGTTGACCCTTATTCAACCATGTGACTCTATAGGGATTAGTGTGTGGGATCTTTTGAAGATTCAACTTGCCGACTACTTCATTAGAGACTATATTGTCTGTGGAGCCAGAGTATATGATTATCTTGCACACTTTGCCTAATATCTTGCACTTTATTCTAAATAATGACCTTCTTTGGCTTGGATTCTCTCTGATTGGCTCTTTAATCAGGGTCCTTCTTATCATAAGGTTATCTCCCACTTTGGAGTCTAAGGACACTTCTACATGCTTTCTACTTGAGGATTCTTCTTGGATGTAATTCACCCTCTTCTCTCCACCTTGAGAAATTGAACTTTTCTCAAGGCACCTATATGTCGGATGTCCATATTGGTGACAATTATAAAAATTTATGGAAGAGAAGTAGGATCCTCTCCCTTTGCCACTTGACCTCCCTCTATAATTTTTGCTTGATCCTCTACCTCTGTTATTGTAGCCTCCTCTACTACTAGGGACTTCTCCTTGCTTATCAGTAAGTTTGGTCTCTCCTTAGCTTCTAGGTTCTTAAGTTCTTCCTCCATAGCTACCTCTATGACCCCTATTATCTCTTCCTCTTCCTCTACCTTGACTGCTTGAGTCATGCCTCTTTTTGAGCTTCTCTTCTACCTTGATAGCTAACTAATAGCATTGTGAACTATTTTTGGGCTCTAGAGACTTATTTTATCTTTAATGTTCCATCTTAGACCATTGAGGTATCTAGCCACCTTTAGGCTCTCCTCCTCAATCACATGTGATCTAAGACATAGTTTATGGAACTCCTCAGTGTAGGCACTTAATTTTAGGTCCTTTTGCCTTTTTTTTATGCAATTGCACCTCATAATCATTAGGTAGGTATGTTTCCCTAGCTTTTTCCACCATACCTTTACAATTGGTAATGGGGTTCTTTCCTCCCTTCACCCTTTCATCCTACACAAATTTCCACCATGTGGGGGAATCCCCTCTCATCCTTGATTTTTCTACCCTAACTCTTTGATCTTCACTAATGCTTTCACACTCAAAGTGGTTCTCCATGCCTTCAATCCATTCCATAACTATATTTACCTCCATCTTTCCACTAAAAAGTGGTATCCCTTCCAAAGACTTGTCACTCATGGATTTCAGTGTTTTCAAGAAGGGTTCCTCTTCAAAGACATGGCCTAGTTCAGGGACCTTGTCCTTCTCTGCCACCTCTTTACCCTTTTCTTCTACCTCTCTAACTTTCTCTCTAACCAATTCAGTCTTTGTTTCCACCATACCAAGTTTACTCTCTATATATGCCAACCTTTCCCTAAGGATTATATTTTCCTCCTCTTAGTATTCCATCATCTTAGTCAATTATACATTTTTCACCATTCTTGAAGAGTATACTGATTTGACTGAATGTAACATCAACTATGCACTAGCCCAATCTATTCCAAGCTTTGATACCAATCTGATAGGATCACTCTAGGTGCACAATCACTCGTGTCAGGATCACTAAGATTACCAAATCTCCAACCTCACAATGGCTTGGTTAGTGGTTCAACAAGGTTCCTCCTTGTCTTCTAAGGACTTCTTCAAGGTCCTCCAACTGATAAAGCTTCTCTCCAACTCCTAAGTGATCTATCACTGATTGAATGTTCCTACTTTTCTCATACTTACTTCTATTCCTCTAGGTGTACCTTACCTCCTTAGCAAGTAGTAAGTCTTTTAGTGGTGTGGAGGTAACCAAAAACTATTCTTCTTTCACTTCTTGACACATTTTTTCAAGATACTCACAACTCCTTCTCACCGATCTCTTCAAAATCTATGATTAGGCCTTGGAGCCCTAGAGCCCTCAATTAGGTCTCCTAGTCTGGGTTTTTAGGAATTTATGAAAAATTATCATGAAGGAGCTCCCAAATAAACTATGTATTCTTTTTTCATTAAGGATACCCTAAGGTATTTTTAGGGTCTTCAGGTTCTGTGCATTTGTACAATGCCTTAACTCAACTAGGAGGGTTTAGCAAGGGTTTTAGTGGCTTCTAGGAACTTGCAGTGCTTAGTAAGGTTATGCTTGAAAAATGGATTGGTAAAGCCTCTATCTCTTCACCATAACTCTTTCTTATCTTCATCTTCATCTCCAAATTCTTGGAGTGCATTTCCTTAGTCACCCTGCAAGCAATTCAACAATTTCACCTCCTTGTCCCTAGGCGGGCAATGACTTTGCTCGCCTAGGGAAAGGTTACAGAAATGGCCATGCTTAATTATAGACCTTAAAAAAGGATATATAAACTATACATAGGCTCCAATTCCATTTCCCAATTGGCCGTGATGAACACACTTTTGGATTTCATGGGGGAGCCATGTTTGCACACTAAACTATTTATAGGCCAGTGAACTGGCTAAAACAAAAGAATTAAACCTAAGCTAATGAAACACCTAGAAATAAAAAAAAATGATTCATAATGGAAAAAAAATGATATATATTGATTTATTATTCCTTTATAAATAAAATATAATCCATTAAGTATTATTGTTGCACAAAAACTAAGGATTGTGTCCTCAAATGACTATCACAGTGTCTAAAAACTTAGTGCCAAAGATTGCAATGTTAACCAACCTCAGTATACGAGCCTTTTAGGGATTATATAGCCTCTATCCATGAGGATTGGGTGGTTATGACATCCTTTTGACCTAAATCACAGGTCGGTCCCCTTAAGACAAAAAATTATCATGCAACTTTGCAAAATTACAAAAGTTGTCATGACAACTTTTTAGCAACTTTTTCATATTTGCTCACCTCACTTCTCAAAACACTTCTAGGCTCCTAAAGTGTTATAAAAACATATTTAAAGATATTTTGGGCCATTTTAGACCATATCGAAGCATTAGGACAACATTTCCATGATTGGATCCTTTTTTCACTTCCTAGGACCAAGCTAGGTCCTAAGGACACTCTAGCTTACTAACTAGACTTAACTAACAAAACCTAAAAATAACTCATCTAACTAACCTCATATCTCTCCTATGATCTCTTAGAGCCTTTATTAACCTCCTAGTTTGGCTAGGATTAGTACAAGAAAAAATAAGGGAAGAACTTCTTAGCCAAGTCCTAGGTGCTCTTGCACCACCTTTCAAATGTCTTTCAATTATGCATATAAATTTTTTCTGATGTCCCTACCACAAAAGTATTGAAATTGATTATTTAAAAATTTTAATACATTTTAAAAACATTATAAATATTTAAAGCTCAAAAGTAAACATGTGGATATTGTTGAGGTGTTTGGTTTTGTGGACCCACATTGGTTCTATCCATAAGAGTTTGTTGAGAGACTAACACAAATGACATTTTATTCTTTAGTGCTTGAGTAGTAGTTGGAATATTTGTGTGTTGGGGTATATTAAAATTATTAGCCATGAGATTCTAAAGAGCTATATTGCCACAAAAATTATCAAGTTTAGTAGTGAAATTAGTTGGATGACTCCCATACCAAGCCAATGTTGAATAAATTATGCTAGTTTCTTCAAGTTATTTTTGTTGAAGGTTTATTCATCTGGTAGAGAATTTATGACATTCTAAAATTATTCTTTTAATTTATTTTTTATAGCATCACGTGCATTATCCTTATTCTTTAGGTGGCACCTGATGTCTAAAAATTCCTTGATGAGATTAGCCTAGACACAAATTCACAATTCCCTTAGAAACTTACTCTACTATTTTATATTTTGTTTGAGAAAATAATCTTTCCATCAATGCTTTTTATCCACAAAATATACCTATTATCATCTACACCTTGAATAATATGCTTTTCTATAGCTTTATGTAAGCCCATATCTACAATATATTTAATTTCTTGGCTATCTTGCAACAAGAAGGACTCTTCTGGTTTAGTGTTTACTACTTTAGTATTGATAGCATTTCTTTGTAAAATCAAATCATCATAGGCATTTGTAAATTAATTAATAAATGGAGGTCTCTTGGCCTTCAAATGTTTTACCAAAACTTGAGTATTCCTTCCATAAGAACTATCATTTTACACTTTGATAATCATATCTTAATTGTAGAGTTAGGGTGAAATGAGGTACTTGCATGATTTATAGGTTGGGGTGAAGGGCCTGGAAGAGATTTCAAGCATCTGGTGAGAAACTCCACAAGATTCTTTTGTTCACCCTTGTCTTACTTATCTCTTTTAGTCCTCTCCCTTAAACTGGAAGTTTTTACTTGGAAATTGTGAACATCTTTGTCCTTGATTGGGGTCCCAAATATACCTTGGTCATATTGTAGTCAAAAATTGTTTCCTTACTTTGTTCCTTTTGAGCATAAAGGTGTATAATTTCTACAAAAATTGCCCAGAGACATTATCTTCCACAAGCCTTGATGAGGTCTTAAATTTATTAGGCTTAGGATATTTTTGTAGTATTTCCCTATAATATTATCAGTTAGTGAACTCACAAGCAATATTTTCCTCTTCTTAGACAATGCATTATCCAACCATGAAGGAGAAGAGATAGTACTAATAGTTTGAGTTTTGGACTAGGAGTCAAGTGCACATAAATGAAATGCTTTTCTCAATGGTGGGGTTTTAGCTATATATTACAAATTGAAGGGAAATGAGGGAGAATATTTAGCCTTCAAGGTAACTTTTTTAGTTACATTAGGAGATGGGTTTGGCATTGAACTAGAGGAATCAATATTGATTATCTCTATTTGTTGTTATTTTTCATTATCTTTCCCTTTCTCCTTTTATTTTTCTATCTCTACTTGTTTCTTTTCTCTATTGTCCTTAGGTGTTCCATCTCTACGTGTCTTCTCTGAAATTTTCCTTTTCTATGGAGTCTCTTCTCCATTCCCACCTCCTTCTGGTACAACTATGTATTGTGAGGGATTTTCCACTATGTTTGTTGAGAAGGTCCTAACTTGATTGAGGATTATATTACCTCATTCTTTTCATCTTAATTTAGGTTGTGCTTTAGAAGCATAAACCTTCTTATTTCCTAACTAATTTTGGGATATTTTTAGAATAATAATAGTGTTAATATCAAGGTCCTTGGGTTCTTTAAGGTTCAAACTATGGAAATAATAGGTTGCATTTAGATGTGGTTGACGTAGATTGGATCAATCAAGATAGATTCATCATCTCCAACCTCACCAATATCCCAATTTAGTTTGAAAGTTACAATTTTCCTCAAGGTCATCCTCATCCAACTCCTTTTTTTGAACTCATAATCATTAGGACAATCAACCTATTAGTACTCAATATGAGGAATGTGGTGGAACCCAAGTCCTAGTTGCAAATTATTTATATCAAAGTCTTTACTATCAAAAGGGAACCTTATTTCATAGGTTGCAGAGGTGTATTTAATAATATCCCTCTCAATTTTGAGAGCATCTAATTGTTATTTACATGATTCATAGCCAAGTCCAATGGGGAATTGATTCCTAACCTTTCTATACACCTTTTGTTCACCTCTGCATACTTGGGGCAACTTATGGGGAAGTCCATAACAAAGTCTTTACTATCAAAAGGGAACCTCATTTCGTAGGTTGCAGAGGTGTATTTAACAATATCCCTCTCAATTTTGAGAGCATCTAATTGTTATTTACATGATTCATAACCAATTACAATGGGGAATTGGTTCCTAACCTTCTTTCTATATAACTTTTGTTCACCTCTGCATACTTGGGGCAACTTATGGGGAAGTCCATCACATTCTCCAACCCTAATGTAAGTGAATATTTTAAATTGGATAAAATAGCTTCTATTATTTTTTGCCAATTGAATATTGTCAAAGGAAATCCTTTGGACCAAATATCACTACAAGTCTTTAATAGAGATTCATGGTGAATCTATAGTTCACCCTCCTAAAGTTATGATAAGTTATTTATAATTGAAGATCAAGGTAGTAACTTCATATATTTGAATATAAACATTAAAATCCTATACAAGATGAAGTCCTAGCAATCACCTTGTGTATTTAGTGCATAGAAGGGGTAGGAAGACATATAAAATGACTTATTGAAAGAAAAATTTGAAATCATTAAGTGAAACTTGTCATTGATTAGGGTTCCCCAATCTAGATTTTATTATCCAACACAAATTATCTGCATAAATAAGAACCTCCACTCTTCAAATTTATGAGCAATCACATTACCTCTTAGACCGTGAACAATAATACTATGTCCTATATCTCATATTTAAAATGTGACTTGTGCAAATATTTGGGTGATCGATGTTTACCTCTCTTGGGGATTGCAAAATACTCCCTTGCTATAATGTAGAGTAATAAAAGTATACAAACACCTATATTTCTAATAATTTGAAACAATCATTGATTTTTTCTTTGTCCAAAGCGTTGAGAAAGTTTCTATCATTGGTTCTTATGTCCTCGGTGTGGGGATTGTAGTGATTTATTAACCAAGGACAAGGTATGAATTTTCACAACTACAAGGAAGGTTGTCTCTTCTAGTAGGCCACTCTCTACTAGCATGATTAAGTGGATCTATGTTTTGACTATTCACCCTTTCCAAGAATTTTCCTTGATTTATGTCTTGGGATATAATGCACATATTTCTCATTACAATTAATCCATTTCATACATAACCCATGAGAGACAAGAATCCATACAAGCTCATATAATCACCATTATGTAAATATAAAATAGACAAACCATAACATAGTACAATATATACTCCAAGAAAACCCTCATGAGGGAAAACCCCAAGCTCCAAAAATATCCATACTCCATTATATTATTTTTCCATAAAGCAATACAAAGTTCTTACAAAATTATAATGAATGCCTCCTAAAACACAATCCCTCCAATGCATTCACATATGTCTAAGATTATATCCCCACATCCCATGCAATGCTTCAAAAATTCAACCTTCCAAAAGACTCGATAATGACAAACCAAACTGCTTGCTAGAGAAAACCACTAACACATATTCACGTTTATAACAATAATCTCTCACAAAATATAGCTACTAGTAAAGTAAATCCATGCACCACAAGACCATGTGAATACAATACTACTAACCCCACATTCAATATTGGGTACTAATATTTCACTTTGTTAAATATATTTCCCCAATATTAAATAATTACAATATCATATCCAAATGTTACACACACATTGATTATAATCTCAATATTACAATACAACATATAAAGTGGCCCCAATAACAAAATCTCTATAAAATCTCCAAGGAATCTCTACATGATGTACACCCATCTAGGTGCTCTTAGGTACAACACACATAGTAATACAATATAACATTACAAAAATTATGCAAGGTGTATATTTTCCCAACACTATTTTTCCTAACCTAGTGTGATCAATCTTTGGCAACATATTGGATAGACAAGACATGTGCTTGTATCCAATATACTTGTACTTTGTTTTTGCTAAACTTTAGCTCAAATTATGTTATTTGGTTCCAATTTAAAAATATGGTACAATGACAACTAAGGTACATAGTTTTCACTTTGGGAAATGCATGAAAACACTTGAAACAAGTAGTGGAAGAAACTGATAGAGCATGAGGAATGTGGACTTACCAATAGACAACTTTTGAGAAGATTTTTGAGTTGAATTTTGCTTCAATTATTGTAAATGCTCCTATCAGTATTCTACCCCTATGAACTTCAAAATGCTCTACTCCCATTATAAATGTCTTGAAATGGTTTTATTTAATCACATTTCACTTGTTATACCACAACATTAATCTATCCACTTGGCTTTGAAAAAACTTAATACTAATTACGTGGCTTCAAGTGGCACCAACTTTTCAAAATCACCCTTTGAAATAAATATGTGAGGCTTTATTAGGTTCTAAAAACCTTGTTATAATCTGACAAAGGTTTCACAACCTTGGTTAGTGTCTGCTTTGTTCTCTTTTTTCCATTTATTTCCTATGTTTGTTTGTTTCTATTTACCGTAAAGAGCCTTAAAATTTTTTGAAATAAAAAGGGACTTGTGACTTGTGTGTCAAATGTTGACAAGGTATTGAAAACTTTGTTGAATTCCAAAAGAGTTGTCAAAAATCATAGTTGACTCCCTAGAGCTTGACAACATTCTCTTTCTCTTTTAGTAACTATAATTTTTTTGAGGTTTTGAGTTTAGTGTTGAAGCCCAAAAAGGTGTTGAAACCTTGTTGGCTACCAAATATGTTCTTGAAACCGTAAACAACTCTATCAAGTGAAGAACATGAAACTCTAGGTATTTGAAAGATAACATTTTGGAGAGTCTCAAGGTTTTGAGAACTTTGGAAACTCTTGAAGAGATTTTAAGAATTGAGTACAATAATAACACAATGTCACTATGATTATTTCTTTGAAACTGACCTTGTTTGCCTAAAGAGCACTGACAAACATCCCAACAATTGGAGAGATTGTAGTAAATTCATGCAATCTTCCTCTACGTTTGAGAGGGGTAGCTCCTTCATACGATAGAGTTATTTGGTATTTTTTTGTGCATTTTTAACCCAAAAGTACATAAAGGATGAAAAATAAAAATAAAATAGGATGAACAATAGAAACCCTATTGGAAAACATACGAAGACCAAATAGGATTCCATAGTTGATAACAATTACAAAGGGGTTTAACACTGGATATGTTTATATGTGTAATGGAAATAAAAAAAGGATGATGAATCTCATCATATGAAGATATCAACTTCTTCAGCACACTCAAACTAAGATACAAAAGCTTGCTTATGTATCATTACATCAATTACACATAATATAAATATTTTAATGCATTAATTATAATTCACATAATAAGATAGAAGGATCAACAATTTAACATATAAGAAATTAGTAATGGTAACATAGGGCATAAAAACCATGTGATTCAAATGCTTCCTTTATTACCTTTATGCAAATATACAAGTTCATAAACCATTATGTTCAAAGTGTGAACATAGAAGTTCTCCAAAAGTTTCCCTACAAAATTATCAAGAGCATCCCATCTGTAAGAGTCCTCCAGTTACATTATAGATTGTCATGTATCTATAGGCTTTAGAGAGTAACTACCTTGTAACTAATTGATAATTACTTCCTAACTACCATTGCATTTTTGGGTTAGAAACTACTTCGATTTTTTGCAAAATGAGTTTAGTTAAAAACCACTCTGTTAGATAATTGAGAGGCGGGGGGGGGGGGGGGGGGGGTGAATTAGTTAAGTCTAGTTATCCTACAGTCCCAAACACTCTTAGATGTATAAACAAAATCCAACATAAATTTTAAATAGCTCGGTAAAAACTTGTCTGTGCCTTTCTGTTCATTAACCGATTACCAGTAAAACTAACTAGTATATACCAATCAAACCAGTAATTGTAATTTGTAAAGTAAAATAACAAATCATCACATCCATACACATATAATAATTGATTTTTAATGTGGAAACCTTGTTAGTGGAAAAACCACTTGGGACTAGTACTCAAAATAATTTCACTCTTCTGAAGTGAGCTCGATTAAGAGCCAACCCTGTTAAATGTTATAAAACACACTACAAGGTGTGACCTTGTTAGAGGATTTATCACTAACAGTTCTCTGTGACCAAACATTCACTTGGGGTCAATAAGAAAACAATCAACATTCATTGAATGTCATAATGAAATAAATAAAGACTATTAAGTCCCACTCGGTTAAGATATTTGTCTGTAGCAATGGTTAGAATGCAACAGTAAAATGATCTGATTCAAATACAACTTCCTTTGTAGATTTTTAGATCTACGCTAAGCTCAAAATATCTTCAGCCATCATAATATTTTCAATTTCCTTCTATCCTCCAACACTTTTATGCTCAGTTAATTCCTTTCTCTTATGCTTGGTGTAGTCTACAGAATTTCTCGGTTCTCACTTCAACTTGTCTGACCAACTTCACATGAATGCAATCTTCTTCTCACACATATTTTTTTCATTATGAATCTTTTGTCTCCTTAAATAGATATGATAAACCCTTTTCTTCTCAGCCATAGATTTTGCCTCTTAATCTCCATCGTTGATTTTGTCTCTTCAAACTTCCTCAGAACTTGTGCCTTCAACATGTTTCAATCTTCATAATCTAATCTTCCTTGAATTTTGTCAGCCGTAGATCTTCATAACAAACTTTATCTTTAACATCAGAATCATCCATATTTATCCAGTTCGTCATCTTAAGTCGACAATCACATGTTCCATATTATTTCTTTCATTTGGTCAATACTGTGATGTGTCGATGACTTCCTTCTTGGTTAATACTGTACTCGGATACACTACACTTGCTCGGTGTACACTGTTTCAACTTGGTGTATAGTAAGTTCTTCATTTACCAACCACATAAACTTGTACATTCTTGATCTTCAATTCTTAACAGAATTATGTAATACAATCAAATCACTAACATAATGTCGTAGACTCATCATTAAGTTACCCAATGAATACCATACTCATAACTTGCTCAAACATCTCATATTGATGTTAATATCTCATTCCTTCACCATTATTACCTTCTTTAGATGTTTGCAACTATCATGATAAGTACAATCAAAAGTAGTTGACATCAATGAAAATATAATAACCGATTTAATGTCTCACATATACCTTTGTATCTCGGTGATCATCTTTACATTATTCAACCAGTTGTAGTCTATCACACTCAACCTTCTTGCAAAAAGTGTTTAGTTAGAAACTACTCAATTTTGACGCAAAAAGAGTTCATTTTCTAACTTTTGGTTATAATAAGTGATGCAAGTCACCTTTTCAGGAAAAAAAAAAAGGTGAAATTTTTATAACTTTCAAATTATGCGTAACATTGAGGTACTTCTCCATCTTTATCTATTTCACTTGTACGTTTGACCAACCCACCATTAAAGTAGTTGAGAACAAAAAACTTATATCTCTTAATTTGAATAAAATAGACATTC